>JAODKC010000021.1:21074732-21093517 GCA_026777985.1 Mormyrops attenuatus | reverse complement strand
CCCAGCAGAGTAATCACCTGACACGCCCTCCCAGCAGAGTAATCACCTGACACGCCCTCCCAGCAGGGTAATCACCTGACACACCCTCCCAGCGGAGTAATCAGCTAAGATGCCTCCCAGCTCCTCTGCAGCATTTCCCAGAGTTGTTGGGTGCTTGTGGGTTATTTAGCTTTGCCTCTTCTCTTCAGGACTGAGGTCATTAGTTTGAATTGTCGTTCACTTTCCTTATTCTCCAGTTAGTTCTTAAAATCTTGTTTTTGGGTCATTGTTTTGCAGACAAATGAGGGACTGCCAAGTCAGTCATAATCATGATAGAATGGAAAACCTTTGAAGTATGCTGTGATAGCTATGCTGGATGTGAATGCTATGGTTTTGGTAAAGACCACCTTCTCAGTCATCAGCAAAGAAAATCCCACTGAATACAGCATAGGTAATTATGGTTCCCATAATCATCCAAACATGTGACTTATGCTGTATACTGTAATTTCTAATGTATTTTGGGAGATTTTTGAGAATATTTATTTCTTATGGTACTATGTGGTGTGTCTACTTCCTGCCTGTGGGAGGCACTGAGTGATGTACTAATCAAGCAAGGGTAATCAAGGGCATAAAGAGTAGCATCGAGTTGTACGAATGCTGGTCTGTGAGATTAATCCATCTAATTAAAACGCACCACACTATGAGAACAATTGATAAATGATGAAGGAGTGGGAATCACATGAGACATCCGACTTCAAGCCAGCTTTCTGACACTCCCACCCTAACCCCCTGGCCCTCTGACCCCCTGGACAGCACATGGCTTCAGGTCTCGAGACTCCACTGGACGAGGGGGACACTGGGGGCTGGAAGTGCAGTGTCAGGAGCTTGTCAGTCCAGGGCTGAGTACAGGCTGATTTTGTGCCCTCGAAGCCTCACTGACAGGACGAGCCTCCAGAGGCAGGAGGCCACGGAACGAGAAGAGGAGACTGTAAACGCACAAAATGGAAAAAGGGCAGTGGGTGACGAAAGAAGAAACTGCATCCAGATACTGGTCCTAGAGATTAAATTCACCGAAATCTCTTTATGTTGTCTGGGCATGATTCTTCAAAACCCCCTCTGTAATCTTAACCAGACCCACACAAGGACATGGCTGAACCCCAGAAAAATTCTACCATATGTCCCCCGGTAGTGTCCAGTGCCTGGGCCCCTGAAAGTCTTCCCCTTTCTCCCCCCATATGGATAGGCATGACTGTAAGCTTAAACTGGGATCCCCAGTTCTGGTCCTGGAAGGCCATTCTGCAACTATCCCTCTGTCCCTGCATACAATTCATCACTCCTTTTCAGCTACTAAAGCTGAATCACTTATTTCAGCGTCCTCTGGCGGACCTTTCTGAAGCACAACAGGTCTGTTGTCATTGGCTCAGAAGCTAATGTTATCGTAGGGACACATGTGATAGAAGTGTAATAATTACTTCAGATTACAACATAGAGCCTGATGAGCGAATTTATTTTGGGCAATTTCCATGTGTAACTGCTTCACTGATAGGCCCACAGGATTAATTAGACTTACTCTCTGCTAATTAAAGTGAATGACATAGTGAGTATATGAGAAAGTACAAGTTATCATAGTTAGCTCAGGAATATAGACCCCAAACTCCAATAAATCCATAATGCGAGTCGTTCATCATGCCTAAATTATTTGACCTCTTTGTCGTTGACTTGGGAACTATTTGTAGAGGATAAATATAAATCCTATTATAACTTCCACCGAATTGCTTCGTAATACAAACACCCAAAAGGTACTTAAATCTATGTTATTTGCATTATAAGACCTTTCACATTTTTCTTAGGCTCAGGTGCAAATTAAGATCGACTGACTCTGAAAAGATAGTAATTTTAATGTGCTCTGTTCCGAGGAAACATTTATAGATTGGACAGAAGGTAAATCGGAAATAGATCTTTGTAACCTCTTAAGAATAATTACTTGTTAATGATCGCATTCTAACCGTCAAGGGAATGAGAAAAACAAGCACTTTCATACTTGGGAGAATATAAGTCCATGAAGTAGAGTCCAATTAAATGCAGATATGGGAATATGATTTTAATTTCCAGGGAAAGTCATTGCGAGTGCATAGATAACTAAGCTCCCTGACAATTACTAATCATAATAACTTACATAAATGGTGCTTAGAGAGACTGGGCTGCATGGCATGATCAAACGACTGTAAAACGAAATCTTTCTGCACCTCCGCTGGTGACATCACATCTTGATCTCGAACGATCCTCGGAATCTAGCCTTCAAACTCCCAGTCCCTTAAGCCCACCGCTCCAACCTGCAGCACATCATCCCGTCCGTCTGTCTGTCTGCGTAAGGTTGCGTTTAAAAGTCTCCACGTCGCACGGCCACCGCGTGCAGCGTCTGCCTGCGCTTCCCGCGTGCATGCGCGCACGCCAGTGAGTCAGCTTGAGAGGGGAGAGCGCGAGAGAGGAGAGAAAGAGAGAGAGAGAGAGGGAAGGTAGCGGGCGCGAGGGGAGAGCGGAGGAGCGCGAGCGAGCGAGCGACACAGCGCTATGAAATTCATCTGTGCGTTTAGCCTGCTGCTGCTCTTCCCAGCACTGAGCCTCAACAGCAGGTGAGTGGGGCGAAAAGAGACCGCTTCTTATTCTGCCTTACAAAGTCTCCTGGGGAGGGACGACGTGAAAAAACTGCCGAGTTAAACGATAGAAAGACTACTCTTCTTCGGCCACGGGTTGAGTCAGTCAGACCGAGTCGCTTCTGCTCTTCGCGCAGCGGCGGGCGTGCGGGGCTGCGGCGGAGAAAGACGCGCTGTTATCGTTAACTTTTTTTGTTCCTCTTTTCTGGCCGTTCCGGGTGTCGCGCCGCGGCGAGGCTCCCGGACTGAGGCGGATCCAAAGGAGTCCGAGGTGACGGGATGATGAATAAATAACGCACCCGGGCACGCGAGACGAGCTCACGTGCCAGTGGTGCTGAATGAGCACCTTTGTCCCTTGCAGGAAAAAAATTGACCACGCCGGGTGGTGCTTTCTAGGTACAATGATCGTGATAACAAAAGACTAGGGAAACAATTCCTGAAAGAGTGAGAGGGAGGGTGCCCTCCGCCCTGCGCTTCACCCACTTTGCGGAATCTTGCCCGGCCCGTTTGCTGGCGTCCCGGCTGCTTTGGAAGGGGGGTCTCTCCGCACAGAACCTCTTTGTACGGGATGCAGAATCGCATTTTCCAGCTGCTGCCGCGCTTTGCATCAGAAAAGGCAGCGTCGACCACGGCCAGTTCGCGTGTGCGCTGATGTCTGATCGTCCGTTTCCGCAGCTGGACCGCGATGCCCAAGTCTGCCCTGCTCCGATCGGTTCACTGGTATCTGGTGGAGCGCAGCCCTGCTACTGATATATTTAAAAAGTGTGCTTTCCCTACCCTTAAAGTAAGCCGACGACAGTCAGTCGTTGAACCCAGGTTTAACGTGTGTGAGACAGCGCCCCGATCTGTAGCATAACTGCAGAGTACTTGCCGGGAGCCAGGCTGCGTGATCCTAGACGGCAGAACAGGACGAGACCCTCTTTCGCTTTTATGGTGCACCGAAGTCTCTACAGCAGTCGACACAAAGATTCATTAAAATCTTCGCATTGTGGTCTATAACTGCCTTAGTAACGTGGGAAAATAGTCTAATAAAATGTAACTTTAAATGTGACACGGGGGTTTTCAGCACTGCGTTGAGGGTGCTTGTAATTATTAAACTTCACACTGTAGTTTAAACGTTGCACATATTCAATTAGACGCGCAAATCTGATTTTAAATAGTTAGATCGACAATAATGAATAAACGGAAGCATATCCACAGATACAGACGAACTGTTATATGGGACTACTTGCGGGGCGTTTGATTTGGGAACATCCTGGCAAAAATGTTTTCTCAAAGCCCGTGATTGACAGGGCTTTACTTTTGTCTTTTGTCACTAAGTGCTCGATGAATGACATTCGCAAATAGATTAACACCATCTGCACCATCGTTTCTGGGACATTGTATTTTCATGTTTGAATTATGGTGATTAAAATTACATAAATTAGTGCCTGGTTGCTATGTGTTCTGTTCCATCTGTAGTATGTGATTTGTTTCTGTGACTTGAAAAAAAACTGCTAAACTTAAAACTTTGAGAAACAGATTTGCTAGAGTAATAACTCCACCGCGTTTTCATGGTAACTTTTAATGAGCGGAATGGATGGTTAGATATTATTGGTGAAACAATAAAGAGAAATCGATATGCATCATGATGCAAAATGTTCTATAGAAAATATAAGGTGGTGTATAGGCAGTAACATGATTTTAAGATGCAGATCTGTCTGTTCCTAAGAAAGGGAAAATAGATTTTAATTCTAATCTTGTACACAATCACGTTTGGGTAATTTGTTGAGTGCTGACAGGGACTGCATTTATATAGCACTGGTAAAATTCACGCGATAACTTGAAATTCAAGGTGAAAAAAGGATAATGAGAAAGGAGAAGGTATTCAATTAGTTACGGTGTGGACTCTGTCCAGTGATGTCCGCTTCACACATTCCGTTTGGCATTTTTTTCTTTAATTATACTGCCAAGTAAGGACAGAGCCAAGCACATATGAGAACTTTGATTCGGCTTGGATTTATATGTTTTTCTCATTACAATCAGAAATCTTGACCCGGGCACTTCCTGTGTTTATGGAAATGACCACCATATGGCTATCGAAAATGACTAGTCCAGATTTCATATATGCTAGAATTGTGACTTAGGATCCAAGTTCAGTCAGACAACAACAAAATAAGATTAATATGGGAAAATGTGCAAATCCTAGCTAATTCCAAGATAAGTGTTCCATTTGTTATCCTAAGCCAAAAAGTATTGGTTTTTTGACTTGCATATTATTATATATCCTATATAATTTACATGTTGTATGTGTTATATTCTCTAAATATAGTACAATATGTTTTTGGAAATTTTCTCTTCCAAACACTTGTTGCAATGTAATGGTTTGCTTTTTAAAACTGTCCACTGTAAGGTGGCAAAGACATGGAACAAACTGTTGTGTAGCTTGCTGTAAATGCTTTCTAAGTAATTCAATAGATTGCTCAATTTGCAATGGTACCGCAGGGATGGCTGTACACATCAAGAAAAATGGTTACATTCATGAATGTGTCAGATGCATATGCATGCTGGGTAAGAGGGTGCCAGGGCTGTGGGTCTTCAGCAGGCATAGAGTCTTGGGGGGCGGGGGGGGGGTGAATCCTCTGGCTGGCGCAGGCAGCTGCTGAAAACCCTGCATCTACGTGATATTCTGAGCCAGGTGGCACTTTTGGGTGAAGTGTCTCTGTGCAGCATCAGTACTCTCAGAGCCTTCAGCCGGCTTCTTTCTCACTTCTGCCCTTGCAGTCTCAGTGTCTTTCAGCGTTTCTTTTCTTTCATTACCACATTTTCATTTTATCAGCCTCACTAGCTAATAATAAGTCCCTGATGGTAACAGAAATGCCCAAAGGCGCAACCCAGAAAACATTAAAAAGATCGTAAGGGAGAGCTTGAGCTGTGAACAAAGTCAGATGATGAATAATTCAGAGGGGCATAAGAACATCACTTAAAACCTTGATAACTAAGCAGGGTGAGCCGTCCAATGTGCAGTTACTAATTTGTTTTATTTTGTGCTGATTTCCTGTGGTGGAAGCTATAAAATGAGGCTCCTCCTTAAATCCTGAAGCCAGTTTGCTCTCTGTCAGACTGTGGTGGATGGACTGACACTAGAGGGCGTTCTCAACAGCATTGCAGCTTGATTGCTGACAGGTCATGGTAGACGAGAAAGTTTGAAATGTGGAACTGAGTGGGGGGGGTTGTGCCCTTCAGTCAGTCAGGCTGCGGTGCTGTTCAGTCGTCTTTACGCTTTGGCATAGCGCCTTACCGTCTCCCCTCTGAAATTTTATGTGAGCCCTATTTTTTTTCTGGCCAGCTGTGTCAAAACTGATCTGCCCATAGTAGAAACCTGTACAACCAAAACAACGCTCTGCATGATTTGGTTATTTTTATCACCCGTGTACCTTGTCTGTTATCTGAACACAAGTTCTTACTGCTCTGGGCTGACATCCTGCTCTGTGTATATATGTGTCTATGTGTGTGTGTGTGTGTGTGTGTGTGTGTGGTGAGTGGAGCACCCAGTACCAGCCACACTTCAGGATTAGTGTGATAAACACCCCTTGCTGGGGCACTATCTTATTGGCAGCTGTGCTCATAATTTTATTGTTTATTTATATGTGCAGGTGCGCTGTGACAAGTCCTCAAAGACTCTTTTTTACGTGTAGGAATTGTACTCAATGTTGTGTCCGTAGTGTTGTATTTATTTTTCCATTCCTTTTCAGTCATTACGTAGGACTGTGATGGATTTGTATTTACAGGAGAAAAAATGTACTTGACTGTATCACTGGCCTGTAAATATGCCCTTGGTATATACTTGATCCTTAGGTATCATCTGTAACACAGGAGGGGTCTTCTCTTTCGAGAAGACAATGTTCTGCTGGTCGCCTGGTCAGGGCTGCAGTGGCAAACCTGTATACCTAACATACTGCAAATCTGGTCAAGGCAGCATTGTTTTATGGAGATGTATATCCTCAGGAACATATACAGTTTAAAGTGGCAGTGGGGTTTCATACATTGTTAATGATGAACTGCCTCTGTCCCTTTGTGTCTTGGAATAAATATGTGCAGAGTTGCTGTGATGCACAAGCTGAATTTGCTGAACATTATCCCACATTCCTTGATGGTCTTGATGACCAGAGCTTATGAACCCAGTTTAGTCTGATAATGGACTTATAGTTCAAACAGATTCAGCTCAGCTAACCTCTCCTCATACGACATTCCTCTAAGACCAGGAATCATTCTCGTAGCCCTACGTTGCACCCTTTCCAAGGCAGCAATGTCCTCCTTAAGGTATGGTGACCAAACCTGCACACAATATTCTAGGTGGGGTCTTACTGATAAAATGTTATGTGAAATCTTGGCCACTAAATGTACAGCTTACAAAGCTGGAAACGGAAAGCTGATTTCACACAAAATTAGGTTTTAGTCATTTCCTTTTCGAAGGGTGTAATCCATAAGACTGAAATATGTCAGTGATGTACGGCTTGAAAATTAACACATCTATGTGTGAATAATTGTGAATGATTTATGTGTTGTGGTCCATCTCTGAAGATTTATCTTCTTTTCATCTAGTCATGCAATGAATTATATATCTTATCTTATTGGTCAAGAGAGGGCCTCCCACTGCATATGCCAGTGGTGTCACAAGGGCTGTAAGTCACAGTGACCTGAACTTGAAGTCCCTTTCTGGCCTCCATATTGCTGACCACCCCCCCCCCCCCCCCAGGGCATTCATGTGCCATCCTGCACATTTTTAATTCAAATTGCCGTTGTGATGTGATTTTGCCTAAGATTTCCAGTCCTTACGTCAGAAGCCCACTACTAGAAGTCGTTGGGAGAGTCTGCTATGGTGCTGTCGCAACAAGGTCATGTGACGCCATCTGTGGCATAGTCTGACATGCTGATCGCAAGGTTGTAGGACGGGTCAGTTATCTGACAGAGGCTGGCACTTTGCCAAGGACCGGGTGTCCACGTGGTGGGATGCCCCGTGCCCCCCACCTGCCTTTTCCACCACCGCCGTGACACCATGGGATGGTAGCAGATGCTCCCGCTGTGCCGGCAGACGCCAGGCCCCGGTTTCCAGGGGCTTCTTCCTTTCTCAGGTGCCTGCAGCCACCTGCATGCAATTACAGGACTTTTTGCTGTGTTCGAGAAGTGCCTCTTACTTTTTCTTTCCCAGTCCTGGTCCATCATGTTACAGCACCCCTCAGCCTCTTAATCAGGGGTGTCAAACTCCAGTCCTGGAGGGCCGGAGCCCTGTGTGGCTTAGTTCTTTCCCTGTTCCACTACAAATGATTCAGCTCAAGAGCGTGTGGTAATTAGCACAAGGAGTTGAATCAAGTGTGTTAAATGAGGGTAAACCAAAAACTGTGCAGGTTCCGGCCCTCCAGGACTGCAGGAAGGATAAAGTCTGGGCAGAGGGTGGTGTGTAGTGGTTAGACTCTTAAAAGCATACGTTAACTCGCTCAAACAGCCAGGCATTTGTATCATTGAGTGGTATAAATCTGTAGGAGTGTCATACTGTAAGCTCTGTAAATCACTTCGCGGCAGGCGATGAACAATGTGCCGTTCCTGTATGCCAAGTTTCCCGCCTCAGGAGCACGTGGATTGAAGTGACAGCTCCGACACTCCAGGGACAACCGAAATTAGATGGAGGCCGTATCACCTGGCGCTAGGGTGATTTGCAGGTTGTCATGGCAGGTTAATGTGGCTGTACCCTGGGTGGCTTCCTGTTGGCTGTGTTCTCGGTACATGGTGCGTGTTATGTACATCTCCAAAAAGAGGCAATTCCCAGGCTTTTACCCCCAGAAATAAACAATAAGACAAATGACAGGGTCTGTAAATGAGGGTGGAAGTATAATGTCGGTGGCTTCTACTGCATCTTTCTCCTTTTATTTCAAAAATAAATTTGCAAGCACATTAGGAGCTTTGTTTCATTTTTAAGTGGCGGACGGACACAGTTCAAGCCAACTGTCTGCTATGGGTTCATTTCTTGCCTGTTGCAAGTGGATGCACTTATTTTTTGATAGCAGAACCGACAGCAGCTTCTGCCCTGATGCTTGGTTTGTATGTTCTCATAAGATGCCTAGTTTCTGCTTTGTTTGTGAATGAAGGAACGGGAGAGGATATGCTGGAGAAAATGAAGGAGAGTAGACAGCAGGACACACTGAACTGGCCCTCGGGATTGTAACGCGTGCCACTGTGATAAACTGCAAAGCGTTTTTTCAAGCAGGATTCGAAATCCGACTCCTCTTTGTGTCACTCAGTGGAAAGGCTGTGGAAAAAGATGAGCTGTAGAGACTTGCTGTTTGTGTTGCCAATGGGTGGAGTTCAGTTACGATTCAAGGGGTTCAGATCGTGCACCTAGAGATGATTATTCCACAGCATGATTCCATTGCACTTCTCCATAATATTTCCAGTTTCAAACAGGAATGTGGTGCATGAGATTTTTTTAATACTGGTTATGGCTGCTGGTGGCATGGTGGTCCAGTGGGCAGTGTAGATGCCTCCGGCTGCCACAGTTGGGGGTATGAATCGCTTCGCCATCTGTGTGGAGTTTGTGTATTTCTGCTAGTTTCCTCTCAAAGTCTAAGGACATTAGATATTTTGGTGTTTCTAAATTGCCCATAGTGTGTGTTTGTGTGACCTTACCCATGGTAGACTGGCTTCCTCTCCACTGTGTCCTCTAGTCTTGTGTCCTGTGCTTGGCAGGTTTGATGTGGCTCTGTGCCCATAATCGGTAGGTTACTAGTTCAAATTCCATGCCTTTCAGTGTGATGTCACCATTGTGTCCCTGAGCAAGGCCCTTAATTTGCTCTGTCTGACCCTGCTCCCTGATGCTCCTTTGTATCTGCTAATAAATTAAATGCTTCCTGTGATTGGCTTCTTGGTAACACCATGACCATGTATTGGAGAAGTGAGTGGATGGGTGGGTACGGGGTGGATCATACCTCGTATGATCCATTTTAGCCTGAGACCATGGTTTTTGTCCTTTGCACACAACCTGCCTGCCCTGGGTTATTTTATCTTTTCTTTGGTATGACAGTTGGACAGTTTGGAAGTCTTTAAGATTTCCTGTATGATTTGAAAGGCACCTGGTTCTGGGAGAGGCATTGGGCTAAGCAGAAGTATATAGATACACGCTTCAGTTTTTTAGTGTTGTTTTGTGCCTTGTTCTGCAGTTCCTTAACTGAGGAAAAATGTGCAAGGTCAGAACCAGAAAATACACCATACTGCAGCAAAAACCATGAAATGCATTCATTTAAAATTTTTACTTGAAATTTTTTTAATTGATTTTATTATTTTATTTCTTTGGAAACAGTCTGTGTCTTGTTATATATGAATATAGTTTATCTTTCTATCTGAAGTTTCAGGTGCATGGATGCCCTAGTGGTAGGTGAGCTGTGGTCTCTCAGATCATTTCCATCCCCCACATCCTGGCCAGTGCGGCAGGTGGTCATTGCACAAAGCACTCTTCTATGCCACCATCCTCTTCATTCTCAGTCTTGTCTGATGAGGTGCACAGCCCCACTAGCAGTGATTAAAGGTGTGTGTATGGGGGGGGGTTGCTTTAATGAGTGCTGTTTATCATCAGAATGCGACTACGACCCCTTCTGCGATTGCTATCCACCCCCCCACCCCCCCTCCCCGACATGGCATGGTGTCGGACCTGGGTTGAATGCTGGTAAGAAGCTCAGGGTCGAAAGGATTTAATGTGGGGTGATTTGTTCGGTCACCTTGGGTGATATTCGCTCTGTGAAGCTCGCTGAAACTAACCTGATTGTCTCGGCAGGCTGTTCGTATTGCGAAGTGCAAGTGCGTCACCGCGTTTCTTAGCTGCCGTCAACTCCATGCCATCCTACGGGGCTAAACTCGGCCTTGAATGAAGGCCTTCGGGTTAAAGCAGTGATGAATTGCCCATTATAGCCCAGAAGACAGTGCCAGAATGGTTGACGTTAGCAGGCCTTTCACCATCATTATGTTCCACTATCTGCAGCTGAAAGCAGTAATATTGAGTTTTACTTTAAATAATTCCTGTGTTCACCTACAAATCCTGATTATTATTTGACTCTATTCAGGATCGCAACCCAGTCTAGGTGACACAGGGGTGTGATTTGATAAGTTTTTTTTCATTGGTAAAGAGGATTTTCCTTTTTGAGATTCACAGGGGACAAGGGTCAACAAAAGAGTAAATATGAAAAGGGAGAGCAGCCGTTTTGGAAAGACAAAAATTGGGGATAAAAAGGAAATTGAAACTGTATGTGAATGCCAAACAGAATGGGGATGAGACCCAATGTCAGGACCAATACTGCCCTAAAAATGCGAGAAAAGTGGTGAATACTGTCACATGGAATTGGGGGACAGGTGGAGTAACATCATACAAACAGCTCCATTCAGCTTTCTCAGCTTGCTGAGACGGCAGTTCTACATCTCACCAAAAGGAACCATAATGTTAAAAGTTAAGTCAGTACTGAATTAATTCCCCCAATTCAACCCATTTCACTTTATCTTACTGTATTTATTGTGTCCTTGCTGGATTAAAGAAACACAGGTCTTAATTTCTCGATCTTATCTTGAGGTGTCACAATCAGAAGTAGTTTTTATTTTTCCAGCAAATATGAGGACTTTGGTGGTGTGGTGCTCACACTGCACAGGTTTCATGAAGGTATTCATCATACTAAGAAGGCCCAGTGCTACTGGACTTTTTGTGTCTTTTACAGTGTGGTAACTAATAGTGAACAGTGGAGAATGGATTTAGTCTTAAAAAGGACCTTTATGTCCTTTATGTTTGGCCGTGTTTGCCTTTTATTGAGTTTCCAGTTATGAAACTTCCAACCTTTGGACATTTCCTTGGGCATAGTTGGCACTTCACACCGTAATTGACTGAGGAATTTGTGTGGAGTCTGAAGGAGGCAGCATCTACAAAGGTGAGAAATGGAAGCCTAAAAATGCATATGGCATGTGAAGGGTTCCAGCACCATGGACAGTGCCGAGTGCCGGCGAGCTTGGATCATGTGGTGAGTTTCTTCATATGGAGTATCACAGTTCTGGTTTCCATGGCATGTTCAACTAGTGTTGCCGTTATGTCTTATACTGATAGCCTGACCATCAGGACATGAGTCAACCGATGAACTGCCTTTGCATCACGCCCTGAATTTTGGATGTAAACTTTAAACTCACCCCAAGCTGGTGACACTGCTGTCCCAACTGCTATCATAGATGTACATCAGTGCATCAGACTTTTTTTCAGTAACCACAGAATACACAGCCAGCATACAGAGAAAATTGGTTTCTGATGCACCTAGAAAACATAAGAGATATAAGTGTGATGTTCCGGAAGCCATTACAGTCATTGTCATTACAGCCAATTTGAAAAAGACAGGCCAGCGTCTAGTGCTGCCTCCTCCCAGGGGTGAGGGTCAGTGAGTAGTATAATTTGATTGTTCCTGTTCCCAGCCAAATCGGTGGATGGAGGTGGAGGATCCATTATGTTAAGTTACTAAGAACATGTTTACTATTACGCGCTTCCACCTGTGTGTCGTCTAATTCTGTGAGTGGAAGTTACAGCTTGCTAGCTCTGCTGCCTAAATCCCATTCAATAAATGGAAATAACCGATGACTTGCTGCCTGCAGCACAACTGGATTAGCAATGATTACGTATTATTTGGGATTTGGCGACTTGCCAAATTGGTCAATGACCCTTTCCTGAACAAAGCCTTTAATGGGCATTTGCTGCATAGGAGATTATATATATTTAGGGAAATAAGCTTGACAGTAAGGATTGAGTGTCTTTATTGGAAGACAATAGGTGCTTAGTTAAAAGTAAACTTTGTTTTGGTTCAGATTTACCAGCCTCAACTGTGAATGAATTTTGCCAGTTTCTCTTAGTTGCTACGGGTTACTGAGAAATTCTCATGTATATTTGTCCTTTACGACTATCTTTGGGTTCCTCAGTATATAACCAGCAGAGTATATAACATGATGTTATAAATAATGCAGCTATTGCATTGCCTCTATCAAAAATAGCAATTTGTTGAATTTTTAAACTTGTGCTACAGTGTTGCGTAGCAGCATACTTGATTTGGCTTGTTTTAAGTTAATGCTATAAAGGTGAATTAATTTGACTAGGCCAGTAAATAAAGATGATCTGACCAATGTAATCAAAAGACATATTTTTAATACCATCTCCAAAGACACCCCGGTGCAGTGAGGACACACCCTTGTTTTGAGTGGTAACAACAGCATTAATATTGAAAGAGGTGACTTTCAGGCTTTCAGGCTGTCCAAGGTCATCAGAAGCATGGCAGAGAGTGTCAAGGCCACAAAGTGTGAGATGTGCTAGCTTAGCTCCAGTCTCACTGGCACGATTCTGGCGAGGCTGATGCCTCTGCATTCAGAGCAGTCACTGTCAAACTCTGTCTTTCACATTTTGTTATGTTTGATTACCATTTAATGAAATATTTAGTACTTTTACAAAGTGTAATGTGCTGGGTAGGGGGAAAAAAGCCTGATTTTCCAGTCCATTTCTCTGGTAGCCCAATTAATATAATTGGGGCCTTTTAAAAATACCTTTGGATAAAGATCATTGGTGTCCACTGGCTATTTATGTTTGGCTGTTTGAATTGTGTGTATGTGTGTGTGTATGTGTGTGTGTGTGTGCGTGTGTGTGTGTGTGTGTGTATTAAATGAACTTTTATGAATGCTGTCAGATTCTCATGGGGGCTGGACACTGCTGCCAGACAGTCACTTCAGGCAGTGATTTCAGGTTCAATTCACATATTAGTCTCGATGAGCAGCTTTTCAGCTTTTCCCCAGAATGGGGCATCTTCTTAGGAGCATATGCAAGGCAGGCCTTGGGCTAGAGAGGCACACCTATGTTTGTTTTCAGCTTTGTCCCATCAGAGAGCACTGTGCCATTCTAGCCTTGCCTTTATGCTATTCGGAGACCAGCAGAGCAAGAGACTGGTTGCCTTATAATGGCCTACAATTCTGATAAATGTGTCATACTCATCATTTTTTTCAAAAACTCATCTTGTGTGACATGGCGACACTACTGCAAACTGCCTGTGCACAAAGAACATGCCTGCTCTAGCATGGGACTCTACGCCCGCAACAGTAAGAGGCCTTAACACAAGGAGCACAACATGTGCATGTTCAGTGGGCACCAGCACCTGGCACTGTGATGGACTGGGCAATATGTATAGAGTCTGTAGGAGGCAGCACCTGCAAAGGTGAGAAACGGAAGCCTAAGAATAGACATAGTAGATTTCAGCACCATTGATAGCACCGGTGGAGATGTGCATGGACTGCGCAATAAGTTTCTTTAACACGGACAGTAATAAATGACAGTTATAGCAATATGTGTGCAATATGTTCAGCTCTGGCATATGGGATGGCGGGAAATTTCCGCTAAATTGCCTAAAAAGCTGTAGCGAGATGTCAGTTCTGATGGTCTTAACCTCTGCAGAACTCTATTCTGTAGAACAATGTGGTCCACATCCAGGACAGGAGCAATATGGTGTGTTCAGGCCCGGGTGCTCTAGGACACGTTTCTGCATGTTGTGACGGGACCACACTGTTGTTGCTCTGTACCTGCAGAAAGTGATCAGCACTTCGCAAGCCAGTGGTAACCGGTAATCATGGTTTCCTTACCACAGGCCCCAACAAGTACTAAGGAGACACAGCTGGTGAGTCTGAGCAGTCTCCCTGGGCGGGTTTAAAGCCCAGGCTGGGGAGAAGCTGAGGGGAAAGAGGGAAGCCAGCTGGGCATGTTTGGGTTTTGCAGGTGGAAGAGAAAGTACCACCTGGGGCCACTGGAGGATGACCACCATGAATGGACTGTCACCTCAATGTAGACCCCCTTTGGTATAGTGTTCTGCACTCCTGTTCTGCAATAAACCAGGCCCCATCTGTCAGCACCTGCCTTCTTCAGCACCCAGAATATCCTTGCTCTGTGACATGCTGTGCATAGTAGGCTTGGAAACAGGTGATATGTCTCTTCTCAGGGCAGCACAAGCTGTCCGCCTCGCCACTATCCCTCTTATTGGGATCCCAGGGTGTCTGGCATGTACTCATGGGGAAATGCGATACTTGCTTCACTGGGGCAGACCAGACGCGTTCCTGCACCTGGAAATGGTGCCGCTGACTGAAACCGGTCCAGAAGTGCTGTACAGATCTTCATGGAATAGAGATGTTCTGTTTGGTTTTGTGGCTGTGGTGATCCGTTCTCTGCAGGCCATCTATACAGAACACATTGGTAAGGAGAGTGCTGGATATGGGATAGGCTTCACTGAATGACCGTCAGGCGCCTCTCCCCCAGAACGGGGAAATCCCCTTAAATAGGTTTGGGTTAATCCACTCTGTGGGTTCTTTCCCTCACATTTTGCCTGCATAATGGATGTGACCGAAACTTCAGGGAGAGGCTTTGGTAATATTGACCCGTGGAGGAGGGGATGCTAACGTGTTTATCTACGAACGCAGATCGCTGTCTCCCGGAATCACATTGCGGGGGCCGTCAGGGTGGGCTTGGGCCACCGTGCTGTTTCCCCTTCTCGGGCTTCTGTTTGACAGGCGGTGCACAGGTGGGGGGATGGGGGCAAAGCATCTCAGGCCTGTGGACTCCAACTTCACATTCGACTTCCCAGTGAGGCAGGGAAGATGCCCCCCCCAATCAAGATACACATCATTTTGGCTATCTCTCTGCCATGGAAAAGTAAAAACCGTCGGCGGTGCCGGGAATGCAGATGAGATTGGGCGGGTAGCAGAAAGAATAGGATGCATTTAGATGTGGCTGCATTTAACATTTCCAAAGGGGTGTACCTGTGCAAGCAGACAGCCTATGAAAATAAACAACAATAGCAATACTGGGTAACATAATAAATAATTACCATTTATTCACCTGCTAATTGAATAAGTGCTGTGACACATCTTTCATCCTGGTTTGTAATCTTGCAGGAATAATCAAAAGTTAATATTATGTGATTATGCTCTGTGTGTACAAGGGAATCCTGATTAAAAACTGCTAATGGGTGGCAGGAGGGGGGAGTGTGGACTATGACCTCATCATGCTGAGCCCTTGGGCTCCCAGAGATCCCAGCTGCTTCTTGCTCAGAGGATTCAGGTGGGTGGGAATGCTGGGATGCTTGGAGTGCTTTTGAATTAGTCACAGGTGCTGAACAGCATGCAGTTGGTTTGTGTGTGTTCAGGTTTTTTGAACAAAGACTTTGCATATTTATGTTGACATTGTTAAAAAGTAACAACAGCCAGTAAGGGAGCAGTGGGTCTTTAAAAGAACTGAAAGTGTGAATGCTTTTAAATTGCTACATCTGGGTCATGCCCTTGTCCTTCAACTATCTTGGAGATGATGTGATCTTAGACTGCTTGAGGACTTTTGTAGCTTTGTTGGCCTGTGTGCTATCCTGGCTACTGGCACAGGAAGCACTCATACTGGTATTGTGTCAGGTTAGAGTCTGGTTGTCCTTGTCTGCCTACCTGCTCTCTCCAGCCCTTTCCTAAGTGATGATAATGTGCTGATAGGAAGCCCCGCCAAATGTCTGTGTTTCAGCGGCACCTTCCACGATTCTAGGGACAGGTTTAAATGGCACTGATGCCTAAGCATTTGGTCCATTGTTTATGTGTCCTGTGTTGCCCTAGCTAACCATGATCACCATAGTGACACACTGTAAGTAGCATCCGCAGCCAATAGTGGGTCTTGTCTGCATATGTGATCAAAAACTTGCCGACCCTACCCATTACCACAACTCTTACAATCCAAGAGAAACTGGAATACAGGTCTTTCAACCATGATGTGGACCCTAATGTGCCAGGGCTGGGGCCTTCTCATGCCTCTGCTGTTTTCAGTGCT
This sequence comes from Mormyrops attenuatus, assembly GCA_026777985.1. Lineage (NCBI taxonomy): Eukaryota > Metazoa > Chordata > Actinopteri > Osteoglossiformes > Mormyridae > Mormyrops > Mormyrops attenuatus. The sequence goes on along the minus strand of JAODKC010000021.1, from coordinate 21,077,008 downwards.
TGTGGTCTATTATCAAACTCCTCCCAAGATGTTGGCAACATCCAGCAAGCCGCGCACCCCCTGCTGCTTCTGCCATTGGGTCGTGTAGCTCTGTCTTGTGCTGGGCCGCCTGGCCGAGCTGATGTGGAGAGATGATGGCAGGGAGGAGCCAGGCAGCTCAGCACCAAGTGTCTTTCGATAAGGACCAGTGAGCCCTAGTAACAGACACACAGCTCTACAGATGGTCTCGGGAGAAAGTGAAGCCGCACATGTCAGCCTGTCACATAGTGCCAAGAACCGTTATAGGATGTCCTTAGCTAGGCAAGGCCTATTGGGTGATGCATGGCTGTTTAGTTTTTCTTTTTATGTACCTACTTGCCCGCCCATTTGTTGATCAAGTCCACCCTTGTTCTGGAATTAGCAAGCTTTTAATCATGAGTAAATGTCCTTGAACCCTACTCCCATTCATGCCCTTACATTTGTATTTGTTGAACATGAATCATCTGTGTTGTTGCCAACACACAGTGATGTGCCTTTGGGTTCATCACGATTTGGCTGTCGGTGGAAAGCAATGGTTATGTGCTTCAGAGTGTCAAATAAACAGATTAGAATGGATATTTTCTGAAGTATAATAACTGATTAAAATCAGCTTGATAAAATTCCTGGATTTTCTAAGTCACTTCTGAAATCAGTTTGTGTATCACAGGGTAGGGTTTCAGATTTGCAGAAGAGCATGTGAATGTGGGGGATTTCATCACCTGTTTGCATTGTGCCTTCAGTTGTTTCCTAGAAGGCTAAGACCCCTGATTTTGACAGATGGCCTGTCAGTGGAGCTCCGCTTGGGTCAGTAGCATCCCATAGCTCCGCTGAAGTCCTTGCTCTAGTGTGTAATCACTTTGACAGCACCGCACCCTGTGTGGTCTGACAGCACCCATGCATATCTCCTCATTCAAAGTTACTCACGCTTGACAGACCTCATCCTTCACCTGCAAAGGAAACTTTCTTTACTACTTTTTGTAGGAGTAAAATGATCCAGGCAATGATAAAGACATGATGCAAGCATCCATCTGCGTGGTTAACACAGGTTCGAGGCTTCCATTGGCTGATTTGGTTAGAAAGCTATAAATGTTAAATGTGTTTGGGCAAAATTATGGTTTGGAAAGCTGGACTTATGGAATCGGAGTTGACTATTGGTTTTATTAGTGTGAAGCATTGGAATGCCCAGGTGTCATCACACCATTCCTAATAAGGCCATAATCCTCAATCCCCATTTACCACGAGTGCGGCTGAGACTTTACGTGTGTTGAGTGCCTTCGATGCCATGGCCTTGTTAGCCCTTTAATTGTGTGGGAGTCTGCAGATTAAGGTTGACATTAACTACAATTCTCTATGTCAGATGTCAGTGATTCCCACATGCCAACGTGTACCTAAGTTTAAGCTCGTTTTTTATAATTGTCAAGAAAACAAAATATGCGTTTGTAAGGTTGGTCAATCCAATAGGTGACATAGGCATGTGCCTAGGGTCCCAACTTCGGAGGGGATTCCGGACATGCCATCCAGTTTTAGTTTCCTCAGATGGGGGGCACTGGCAGTGAGGCTCGCCTAGGCTGCCACATTGACTAGGACTGGTACTGTAAGTCTGTCAAGGAGGTGTGCTTTGTAAAACTGCTGTAACCCTAGTTTGAGGAACCTATTGGTGAGCAGATCATTCACCTAATTGTAATCCTGTGGCTATAGAATCATGACGTGAGAAGCAGTTGCTATTTCGTTGTGGATGCTGTTAAATTGCCTTTCCCGAGAGAGCGCAGGCCTGTCTTCTGCTTTATCTCTCTAATGAATTTCTTGTTTGTCTCTATCTGCGCTCCCCAGGTAAGCTGCTGCGTGCCTTTTAGAAAGTATGAGTCATCTGTGACCACAGCTTGAGGAGATACTGTACATTTCCCATCAGCACCGACCTGCATCTTTCCTGGTGGCTCTTATGTGTATCTGACACTAACTTCCATGCTTACGAACATGACTGGTGATCCAAGTTTGCCTCAGGGTCCCCTCTGATGTTCAGAGAGCCTGTATTTCATGTGCGTGTGGTAAAATACCAAGCGCTGCTTTCTGTGTCCTCTCCTTGTTGATGTGTTGTCAAGATAACTCTCTTGGACTGTGGTCAGACATACAGGTCTCCCCATCTTTCTCCTTCTGTGCCGATTACTTGAGCTTGCATTAAGGTTTGGGATGGGGTGGGATGGGGTGGGATGGGATGGGATGGGATGGGATGGGGTGGGGTGGGGTGGGGTTGTGACCTG
>JAODKC010000021.1:21061902-21074632 GCA_026777985.1 Mormyrops attenuatus | reverse complement strand
ATTTTTCTCCACAATTTTTTTTCGTTTTTTGTTTTTTTTTTTTTTTTTTTTTTTGTTGTTGTGGGGGGTGGGGGGGGGGGGGTTTGGGTTGGGGTTGGGTTGGGTTGGGGGTGGGGGATAACATCAGCATTCTTTTCCCGAAAACATTCTTTTCGGAGTTGTTATGAATGAATCCCCCTGCTTGCTGCCGTGATCAAAAGGTTACCTGCCACCTCAGCATAGCCGTGAGACACCGGCTAGTCGCTATGGATGTTCCTCTTATGAAGTGTGCAGGGAAGCAGCCTAATGAAGTGTCTGCCCCACTGGCCACATTGCTTTCTGTTCTCTCCTCTTCATTGTGCACCCCATCTTTTGCCATTACTTCTGCAACCAATCAATTACTGGCTGCTCATTTCTCTTCAGGGTTATGCCACTGGGATCTGTTTTGGAAAATAATCAGGATATCCAGCATTTTGAAGAAAGCTGTGTTATATTTATTTATGCTTTTATCCAAAGCAGCATAGAAGTGGCCATCAGAGAGGGAGGGTCAGCCAGTGACCTCTGAGCTTGGAAGCAGCATACAGCTTAAAGCTAATACTCTTTAGCTGTGATTTTCATTTTAACTTTTATTAGGACAGAATGACAAGATTGTTTTGGTAACATTTTATTTGTGGGAGCACAAGTAACTCAGTTACTACTGAAGTAGAAATTATGAACAAATATAGTAACTCTGAAATAAATGAACCGTTATGATTGATTAATGATGAACGAACATGGAATCAGTACATAACTAACACTTTGTTTCTGGTTAATTAATACATTACGTACAGGTGTACTATTACATTATTTGTGCTCCCTCAAGTAAAGTGCTAACATTTTTTTTCTTTTTCAGGGAAGAGCTTCCTAACCTGTATTTTTATTTTTAAAGGTTTATTTAAACAAGCAGAACTTGCATTTGCTTTAGTCTATGTGTGTGGGGGTGGGTGGCACTTGCTAGTTTATTCCTTGTTAGTCCTCTGTCACAACCATTGCTCCGGTGCTTCATTGTTTTTTTTTTTTTTTTTTTTTTTATCAAACGTGAGCTCAGTAGAGAAGTTGCTAAGTGAGAAATGCATTCAATCAGCTTAATAAGCAGCAAGGTTAATTAATCTGACAATTCAGATGCTGTTTTCGCTTTACAAGTCTTTCCATAATACTAAATTTGAGGTCAGTGTCTAAGAGTGAACATGTGACAGAACATAACTTATCCAGCAGAGTCATCAGTGTTGTTGTTGCTCTTGGTAATCATCTATCCGTCCGTCCGTCCGTCCTTCCGTCCGTCCATCCATCCATCTGTCCATCAATTCCCCATCTTCTAACTGCACATCTTGACCAGGATCAGTAATCGTTGTTTAATTTACTCCTGGTCTTTAGGGGATTTTTTAAATCATTTGTGTTTGTGTGTATTTTTTACAGTTTGCCCGGCAGTGTAACTACACACTTATCTTACCTGCTGTAGAAGCTGAATGGCTTAATAAGCAGAATGTTATGTTATTAGGACAGAGTCTGAAGCAGACATCTTTATCTCCAGTTCGGAGGGTATCCCTTTCAACTCAAAATTGTTCCCAGCACCAAGGACCCCCGTCTCTAGCACAAACTAGCTGCTGAGAAATAGCTGCTGATCATAATGGTAGGGCTAGGGACATCTGAAATCACATACTATGCCGGCTATGTACCAATGTCAGTAGAAAACAATACCCAGTTATATAAGCTGAATTTGTATTTATTTCATTGATAGTTTTTATTAGTTTCTAACTTTTGTAGGGGTCAAGCTACATCATTGGTAAATGTCTGGGTCAAGTAATATGTGAGATGGTGACGGCAGTGTGTCTGTGTACGTTCATACTGTTCTCATGCATACATGCTGTATGTACTACATTGATTGATTTTCCTGCTTAAATCTTAATAGGTTTTCCTGCTGCATGATCTGCACATGTGTATCTGCACGACTATGTTCGCAACACATCTGAACCTAAACGCACAGGGACAAGAACCGATCCCACATGGGTGATGTTGAAGAATTTTAGGCTCTTAGACAAACACTGCCTATCTGCAGCTTCTGATTACAACACTGACTTTTCCAATCAATGGCTTTCGGTCAAACTTCCAGGCGGGAGAATTATCTGGACTCGTGTGGGATTAGCACGTGCTATCTCAGTGCTACAGCTAAACCCTTCAGATCCTTCAAATGTAAATACTGAATCTAAGGGTTCTACTTCACTCATTGTGCACGCCTGAAACAGCATCCATGGGCAGTCATCTAAGGTATCATTCAATTGTAGTTTGGTTTTCATGCCATCTCTTTCTTGCGGAGACTTATTATTGGCAAGTAATAAAACTTATTTTGCAATTATATATGCAATGGTATGTGAGACAGATGGCATGGAATGTCAAGTTCCTGGAACTAAATTGGGGACATGCACCCTCATGAAGCTGACTTTGTGCTGCTCTCCTGTCACATCGGATTGTTTTACATATTTGAAACAAGCTGCTATGGGATAATCAGTTCTTACCAAAGTGTTCCATGATTCTCTGTCATTCTTATGACAGACTATCAATAGTAATTTATTTCTTCCTGTTTGTAGATTTAATAATGCTGTCATGATTAACTGAGGAATACAATCGAAATGCTGAAACTGATTAAGTTCAGTTTAAAATCCAGTTACTTTACCACTTGTAGTAACTAAAAGTCTGCAGAATAACTTTGCGTGGATCATCAACTTCAATGCATTCTGTGAAGCTATTGTTTGTGTTGCTTTGAAGTAACAATCATTCAGGTCCCAGTAATAGGGTTTTTTTTCACATTGTTATCTTTATAAAAGGTTTATTCTGGTTAATGTAATACGGTTATTGTTCTCTGGATTTGGGGAGTGAGGAAAAAATATGAAAAAAGATTTTGTAAGTAATGAGACGGTTCCACACAATTCTGCATCTTTCAAGGACATGTGCTATTGACATTCTGGCTCTTCCTTCAGTTGCGATCTAGAGCTGTTGGAAATTGCTTGGGTTCATCGCCTTGGATTTCTGACTTATGTTTAGTGCTTCCACACGAGCCACTGGTCAAGGGCAACTATGGGCCTGACCCCTACATGTTCCTTCTGCTCCAAACACAGTTTGCGTTTGATCTGCTGCAGATGAATGACCACTGGCCCCAAGCCCATCGCTGTTGTTTTTAATAGGTGTGTGACAATATATCGATAATTTGTTAATTTGACATGCAATGATTTGTGTGCCCTAGTTCCAAGAGACTCTCCAAGACATTTCTTATCAGTGAGGCCCTTTTGAATCTGCCTTATACCATTTTTTGTACCTGAAGTGTTGTTTTCTTTAAGTTTTTACATTTCTCAACATTTTTTATTGTTGATAAACATTCCCTTGCCTGCATTGTGCTGCTTTCAGAGAAAGAGAAAATGGTTTTTGTCATTTATATTTTCTTTCTTGCTTTGTAGAGAGATATCGGAAACATGCACGTGCTGCTATTCCCTTTGGGCTGTTTCAGTGTGCATCACTATATGAAGGCGTGTGTCTTAGTACATGCTCAGAAGTTTAGAGAGCGCCCCTTAGGGATGCAGCTGGGGTCCATCTCTGTGTGGTGTAATGCTACCGCAATGCTTTGTCCCACAGCATTTAATTTTAAGATATGTGCTTTCTTCCCCCATAATTGAACGGTTAATATTTTTGATAAATTTTGTAGTGTGCACTCAGGTACAACACAATTTTTTACTTAATAAGAAAAAAAATGTTGAATTATGATGAATATAGAAATTAGGCTTAGTATATTCTGAATTGACTTTATGAAATGTATATGCAGGTCCAAGATGAACGTGTTTCTCTCAGAATAGTTCAGAATTTTCCTTGCCCTCTAGAGGTTGAATGGACGTTACTCTGCCAAGAAAAGCTACCACATGCTGCTACCGGCTCTCCCTTCCTTTACAATAGGAATAAAGGCCTTGAGACTGCGTACTTGTTTTATTTTACTTTTTTTGCATCCACAACGCCTCTACTCATCCAGGTGTTGCGAACAGGCTGAAGGATGATTAATCGTATTTCAAGGTCATTTGTCAAGGAATAAGAAAGGTGCATGTCCTAAAATGCTCATTGATTATACTCACTTTTTTTGGTCACTTTTTGGACCATGTGAATACAGTATTAAGAAGGGAAAAATTATATCTTAAGATTGACTATTTCCCGATCCTTCTGTGGATGTTCGGTTGATTTGGCAAAGAGTAGCTTTTTGACAACCTGTCTCCATACTCCTAGTTTCTGACCTGCTCTGGTGAAGATGTTGGTGGGGTGTTGAACCTATAATGGATTTCAGTCAGTTGTGACTCACAGTATGTTGACATGCTTTTCTGTGACAAGCTGACAGCCATCAAAGTACACATCCAATTTTAATGGCGTCCTCTGCCTGAGTAGTACCTGGACCTGAACTTTGATCGTTAAAAGGTGGGCTTCCATTTTCTCAGGCCAGTTGTGTATTTGGCTGACTGTCACTGCATCCTACTCTACTGTAGATCTCAGCAGAACATGCCGGACTGAGTCATCAGCATGAATATATAGTGTATTGTCATTGGCATCAACCTAGTAACCAGGGAAAATGGAGAACAGTAGTGATCCTTGGCACTTGGGCCCAGTTTTGTCTTAGGCAGTCACACAGACTTGTTCTACATGCTTGGTGGAGTTTTGCCTGCTGTTCTGTTTTTGTAACCCTTTGCCTCCCATGCAGCAGTGTGGTGAATATTATGACAGCGGTGAGTTAGTTAATGGTTGTTTCATAACAGGGCCTGAAAAGCCTCCGCAACTGCTGCTTAAGGTGTTATCCATAAGCCTCTTCATGAATTTCATGCTGTCCTTTCTTGAAGCCTGATGAATATGAGTCTGCTTTGGCCAAACCTCTGCTTGCTGGCAGCAGTGTTGTTCGTTTTAAGTCGACAAGAAAATGCAGCACTTCTTCCTTGACACTCTCTGTGCTTCTGATCAAACCATGCTTTGTCTTCAGCCTCTCTGCTAGCCGTTTTCCCAGGGATGAATCATGCCATGTCCTCATAGATGCTGCCAGCGATTTGGCCACATGTCTGTTCTGGAGTAAAACAAAACATGTTTATATGCAGAGATGAACAAAAGAGTAATTCTCTTAAAAATACATATGCACATATATTGAGTGTGGGGGCAGGTTTTCAGAGTGGCTGGAACGGCTTCCGAAAGGAATGAAAGGGGATGGCAGGGAGGGGCCAGCGGGCAGTCAGGAAGAGGGCTGCCGTGAGAGGAATGAGAAGCGGGCAGCTGCTGCCCCCCCCCATTCCCCTGCGCCCCCCAGCCACGTTTATGGTGACCATTGCATCACCCTTCACAATGACACGATGGCTCCAACCACATGTGTTATCTCAGGATCACAAATATTGGACGATATCAGGGTCTGAGCACATTCCTGGTGCTTGTCGGTTCTAAAAAGAGATCTTCTGCATGTCCTGGATGAACAGTCACTTCCAGCAAAGCAGGATAATAATAATAATAATAATAATAAATCTGGTGCATCTGGTCTTTTAAAAGTGCATAATGCATATGAGGAATGTGGCACTGGAGGTCTTGTTTTTGAATTAGGGTACTGCTGGAGCATTGGCTGGTTGTATGATGAAACACTGAACTGCAATAGTAAACAGAAAATGGCAATTCAGAGCAAAACCAAACTGGCATCCACGGTGGAGCTTGGGTCTTTATCAGAATTCACAATCTTATGTTCTTATAGGGTGTTGACTTTTGTTGCTGACAACTTTGTGAGCGGACAATTTCAGCAGAATGTCCAGCATTGCCTTAAGGACCCACCCCCTGATGCCTGGTATGCACTCTTGCTGTCAGCCAGAAATGTTTCCTGCATTACATTAGGGAACTTGTTTCTTTTGCAATATTGATCTATTTTTTAGGACAAGTATCTCGTTTGTTCATTTCCCACTTCGACAATGATCTAACCACTCATCTTGCCTTTCATCCTAGACCCGCGTTAAACAAACAGCGGTCTTGCCTTTTGTTGTTGCTTTATCATGAGTTTGTAGAGATTGAAGAGCTTGTAATTTGCAAGGAGAAGCCATAGTGCTGTACGTATCTGTCTCCAGAACTCTCTGTGAGAGTCTCTGAGATGCGTCAGAATTCGCTCTGAATTAGCCGGGCGACCTGCACTGCGGTGGGAAGCAACTCATGCGTCGATCTTTTAAACATGATTTCTTCTTCTTTCTTTAAAATTTTATTTTTTTTTCTGCACTTTCTCAGTTGACTCACATCATCCGTGACTGTTGAGAGGCCTGTGGCAGCACCGACACGCGTGGTGGGAAAGGCCAACTTGCACACCCCAGGGAGGCCGGGAAACGGTCGCCACGGGCGACTCGTGGACGTGCAAATGTCAGGAGAATGGCAGGGCTGGGGGGGAGGGGTGTTATCAGTGGCAGCCAGAAAGTGGTTCCATCATGTGCCCAGTTCAGGAGCCTTGAGCGCTGACAGCTTTAAACGTACCGCAGCGAGCCTGTTTTACGCAGTGCTCTTCAAAATAACATTTAATTTGAAAAACCTGAAGCTTTTGTATAAGAGGGAGCACACAATGGGGACAGTTGCAGCAAATGCACTACGATGGATGCAGACACACTCGGCCATGGAGGCTTCTTGTTGCCTTTGAGTGATAAGTCATCATAACAATATGGTAAACTGGTTGGTGTTTTGTTTTGAATAGGAATAAATCTCAATTGTGAGTGCTGAATGGACGAATCAGGATTTGTGTACAGTATAGCCTTGTGGCAGGTGAGAAATTCACTAAATTTATAGTTTGCCAAGAGCTGTTTGAAATTTATGATGGTGTTTTGAATTGTCCCTCTCGTATCAGTGCTGTTCCAACTTTCGGTGGTCATCAACGCTGGTCCTTTCAGCTAAGGCCATCAGTAGAGGCAGGGAGATTAACACAGAAGGCAATTCAGGGTTAAAACATATATCTGGCCATGATGAGGGAGGTTAATCAATGAAATAATGCTTTTGGTCTTCCAAGGCATGGGCATTATCTGTGCTGTCCGTTAGGGAGCTTGTGTCCCTGGCCCTAGAGCAAGCTTTGGATCTAGGCAACGGGCCAGTTAGTGTGAAGTCTGTCTCTCTGGTAAGCTGTTTAACAGTGGATTACTGGGTCTTTGTGTGTGTGTATGTGGATTATGTTTATATTACATTGTGGGGACCAAATATTCCTCACAATGTAATGAAAACCTGTTATTTTGACATTGTGGGAACCATTTTTCTGGTCCCCACAAAGATCTGTGAATTCAATCAAAAAAACTAAAAATGCCAAAAGTCTTGTATTTTGTTTGGTTACTTATGGGTAAGGTTTGGGCTGGGTAGGGGTTAAGGTCGTCATATTGGGATTACAGATTTCCCCATAGAAATGAATGAGGAGTCCCCACAAAGATATATTTACAAACCTGTGTGTGTGCGTATGTGAGGGGCCAAATTCAAGCTTCACAATGGTGTCATCATCTGCAAAATTTATAACAAAGCTCTCCCAGAGGCGCTATCACTTTGCTAGTTGTTTGGGAACTCCAGGATTGTAATTTGTTCTTGGATTGTTTGTGACAGAGTCCATTCTGGTGCAGGCATTGTGCTTTTTTTAAGCTATTAAGAGCTTGGGGAGGCTCCCAGGGCTGTCTGGTAACCACTGGTTACTGGAAAACTGAGAAATTTGAGCGCACAGGCCAGGCTGGAGCCCAGAGCAGTTCACTCTTCATTTAGTTATCTGCATGGGCATGCCATCCTGTTAAACCCCCAGTTCAAATGAGCTGAAGAGCAGCATAATGAAATACTGCAGTTTCTCAAATGAAAATAATGAACTTCAGCATGCGGTTTCCCCGGATATCACAGTATCTGCAGTATCTGTAGAACCTCTGTTATTAGTTAATAAGGAAAGGCCACATAATCAGAAAGTCTTTTAATGAATAGGCCTCGTTATTTAATGAATACCCAGGCAGGTTTATTTCCATTGACAGAATATGACATCAAACAGGGAACACGTTCAGAGATCTTTCTGTTTAATGTGCTGTGAAATGGGCTGGTGTGGCCATTTTTGGGGTGTGTGTGTGGGGGGGGGGGTGTCTGGGAGTATTTATTTTCATTCAGTCCGAGAGCTTCTTATTTTACTGAACACTGTTTTTGTTTTTTGTTTTGGATATGTGCTTAGAGCTTCGTTTTTTAAATCAGTTTAATTTTTATATATATATACTTTTCTTCCTTTATCCCCAGAGTGGTCTTTCATGTTTCTGCACTGTAATGTGCTCACCCTCAATGTGCTCAGAATATACCTCCCGGATCCCTCTGTTATGTGGTCTTCTTTGCCAGCCTGACCAGAGAGCGAATGCTCAGGCACATTAGTAGTTTCTGTAAAGCGGTGCAGACTCTTTCAGGGGAAGAACCTTAATTATGATGGCCGTCTTCCCTGATCCGTCGGGTGCTGCCTTCTGTGGCCTGTCCTGATTCGATTTTCCGACACTGACGACGTGCTCATGACCTGATCTGCTCTGGTTCCTCTTCCTTCCCAGGCTGAGCACTGCCGCTGTGCTGAGAGAGCTGCTCAGACGTCTCTTTGGGGGAGACGGCCTGGCGTTACAACCCGTCATTCTCCTGGGGCTTCCAGCGTGTGCCGAGGAGACTCCTCTCCAATCTGATTGGTCCTGATTTATCTGATTCCGGGCCTGTCAGTGGGTTGCATTTGACATGCCCAACCACCGCTCTGATTGATGCCATCAGGACAGTCATGCGCAAACCAGAGTGCGCGGAGCTGCCCGGTTGCCATCAGAGGAAAGGAGCCAAGAATTTTGGGCCGTTGTCTGGCACGGCAGGCGCAGAAAGGCAAGCTGCATGAAACTGGAGACGTGCAGAGAGCAGCGGGTTGCTCAGTGGTTAAGGGCACTAGGGGCTGAATGCCTTCAACAAGATACTTATCCTGAACTGCATGATTACAGAGCCAGCAGGGCCTGTTAAACACTATAGTGCGTGGATCACGCAGGCTGCTAAACTTGGAGCTGCTGAATGATGTGCCTCTCACAGGCAGAGGGTGAGCATATGTGCGTGTGTGTTTTTGTAATGATTACATTTTGGGGACCAAATTTCTCCACATTTGTGATAAAAACTGTAATTTTTTACCTTATGGGGACATTTTTTCCGTCCCCACAAGGATAACCTCAATTTTATAGAAATCTGTGAATGTAATCAAAAAAACTAAAAATGCATGTTTGTGTGTGTGTGTGTGAGTCATAGTGGAGCTGAATGGTACGGAAGGCTGGGGTGCCTTTTGGTGCCAGTGACATTGCATCAGTTTTTAATATTCAATGTCAGATCGGAACACACTGTTACCCAGAGTGACTCAGAGGGATTACCCATGTACCCGCTTATACAATGGAGGCACCGTGAAAGTGAGAGCAGAAAAAGTTGTGTTTTGTAATCTTTTTTAAAAAGAATCCTTTTGATTTATGTTATTGGAAATTTATCAACAGATTTAATCACATGCAGAACTCAGTTCGAGTAGCAGGGGCATTTGTTGATGGTGACCAGCTCTCACATGCTCTCAGTACTGACACCTCCCCCCCAATTCGTGCCCCCCGCTCGCCTAATGTCTCACACCGCCTCCCACCCTGTGTGCGTCTGTGTCACAAGCAGGATTTTTACAGACGGGTCACTTGGCTTATATAGCATTTGGACCAGCGGCCAGTGATTACCCACCTTGCTAAATTGCTTAGAAATGCAGATGTACCAAACTGTGGCCTGTCTCATCAGGCTAACTGATATAGGCAGGAAACGGCCGTACACAACAGGACATACAGGATGCAGGACTTACTGAGTACTTAGGCACATAGCTTCTGAAGTATGAATGGGGCTCACGGTTTACAACTGCGATGAATAAAGGGGGAAGATGAGCCAAGTGTTATTAGTGCCTTAATCCAGTGTTTCCCAATCTGGTCCTCAGGGACCCACAGTCAGTTCTCTCTGAGCTCCCTGCCAGACTGTCCACATTTTTGCTCCCTACCGTGAGCTGGGAGGGAGCAAAAACATGAATTGTTTTTGGGTCCCCAACGACTGGATTGGGAAACACTACCCTAATTGTAGCATAAGTAGAGCTTCTGGAGGTGAAATGTGAAAAGGATATTCCATTTATGCTGTCTGAGTGCGGCTTTATACCGCTGTTTATCTGCAGCAGCTGGGCTCACAAATGAGGACTTGGCATCAGTTTGTTGTAAGTTTTGTCACACACGTTGCCCATTCGCTCAGCGACATTGTGCTTTCATTCCCCCCTCCACCTGCTTCAAATCATGGCCAGACAATCTGGGAATTGTTGCCTCATTCCTGCTCACATTGAGATGACCAGCAACACCCAATGGTGAAGCGATTCAGAGATTTAGTGACAAAAACCTTTGGTACTTAAATGGTATTTAATTCTGCTGGTGATTTACAAATAATACAGCTTTCAGATACTGACAGAAAACGTTTGCAATAAGCCTAAATAACAAGCTGACTAATATATGTATGACTTCATACGATACACAATTATAATGCCAAAAGTTTGACTTAATTTCTGATATTTCCCTTTTTGACTTTCAAGTCCTTGTTTTATCAGTTGAGTCACACAGGTTAATTGTTCTTTAATCTGAATTTCAGGCAATTAAGTTCACATGCTATACTTTTCTATCAAGTGTGAATCAGAGATAAAACTCCTGTTGTGTTTTGCACACAATTTTAGAATTCGGTTACGTTTTTGTTCGTTCTCACTCCATAATTTCCCCCGTAACCATTTAGCAACAACAGTGTTGGCAAATTTGTTGTTTTAGACAAACCTCCGACTGCATGTTAATGAACACTCACTGTTGGGTGTTACATTAATGCTAAGCTAAGTGCTCCTTGTTAACTGGAATCACCGACACACCGGAGTAAATTGCAGGCCTGGCAGATGGCCATGTTTATGAAGCCCTCAGGGAATTGCTGGCAGAGATGACTGCTCTGCTGGACCACTTCAGGCTTGCTTAAGGGTACAACAGCACAGCTCCCCCTGGGGCCCCAATCTACATGTACGACAGATTCAAGTCCGGCTCCCTGACCAGTGTGGCACCACTATCGATAAAGTTATAGAGTTATAGGCACAGTTTCAGGGCAGTCCAAAACCCCCAGTCAGAGTGGTGCCCCCTCCCTGAGTGCTATCGCTACTGTTCATTGGGTATTGTGGTCATGGGTGGAAACTGCAGGTGTCCTTTTCCTTTTGTTGTCCCATTTTCTCACTTATCAGGACCAAACAGACAGTACAGCCTCCGTAATTCCCCAGCACCCTTACCCCCCCCCCCCCCGCCAACCCAGAGTCAAAATCATTGTCCCTTGTTACAAAAGACCAGGCTGTCGCCCATTGGACATAGCCGAGTTTCTCTAAAGCACAGTACTGGCACCTGGGCTTTCTAATTTCAGACTTCTGCAGTGAACTCTGATTGGCTGCCCCGAAGTTGGGAAGTGGCTGCCTGCTTTCCTGAGACAGCCCCTTTCCCATGCCAGCATGCAGTTGGAGAGTAGACTTTGCCCCTCATCTCCAAGTGGGACACCTCCTTGGGAATGCCGGTGACTGATTGTGTTACTTACTTATATGTCTGCACATAGTTACATCGAAGCAGAAATGATACATTTTTCAGCATGTTCATGTGAGAGATCTACAGCATGATATTGAATTTGAAGGCTGAAGACGACGACAAATAGACTGACTTTCCATTAAGTTAAATAATAGCCATATCTCACGGAAACCACACCTGTTGACCTGATCATTCCTTACGCCCTTTTGTTGCCATTATAATAAAATAATGTGTGACCTGTGCAGGTCAAGGTTGTCTCTAAAGGTATATGTATTTCCTATTTTGTAAATGCATACAGTGGCAAGCTTATATTTCTTCAATGATTGTTAGTGATTCCCCATTGATTTAGTGGTTGATTGTGTGTTACAGTTTTACGTTATCCTCTCTGGCTTTAACAGGTAAATAAGTACAGGTTCTAAACAGGACCTGTGTTACAAAGTTATTTATTTTTCATCATTAGTACTACTTTTCGTTCTGGATCCTGCATCTTCCAGCCTTTTTTTGTTGAGGAAATGTATTAGAAATGACTGGATTTGGCCAAATTTCTTGTCAACCTAATTATTTGTATGACGTGTTCTACGATAAATGTTCTCTTTAAATAAATATACGGTACATACATACACGCACTCACACACACACACACTTTTTTGTGGAAACATCTAGCATTTTTGGCATTACGCTTTAAAAATTACTTCACGAATATTGCCGATAATGCTTATAGAGAATCAAAGAATGTTAAAAATATCTCTAAAAATCTCTAAATATTGGAAGTTTTTCTGCAATTTTGGCCACTAGTGTTTGTGTGTGTATGTATATATGAATTTCTACACTGCTCCAAAAAATTAAAGGAACACTTTTTAGTCAGAGTATAGCATCAAGTCAATTAAACTTCTGGGATATTGATCTTGGGTGAGTTTCCCAAAACCTTCTTAACACTAAGTCATTCGTAAGTTCTGTGTTACAACATAGAACTTATGAACGACTTAACGTTAAGAAGGCTTTGGGAAACTCACCTCTGGTCAGTTAAGTAGCAGAGGGGGTTGTTAATCAGTTTCAGCTACTTTGGTGTTAATGAAATTAACAACAGGTGG
>JAODKC010000021.1:21049190-21061802 GCA_026777985.1 Mormyrops attenuatus | reverse complement strand
CCTAACACATTACCCAGTCTATATCAGTATAGATATCCAGCATGATTTTTTTCCCATTGAGATCTGATGTGTTTTCAGAGTGTTCCTTTTATTTTTTTGAGCAGTGTATTAATAACGGTACTTCATGTTATGTCTTTTTTACTCATCATAAATTTTGAATGGAGTAAAACACGGGAGAGTGTGGTCGCTTCCTGGTTCATTTCAAGAATGGGGACAGAGGTGCTGCTTGTTGGCTGTGGAGGAATCCCAAGAGTGTTTGGGTTGAACTTGACCCATGTATCTCAGAATCTGGAGACTGCCTCTCAGCACTCATGTCACCTGCCAGTGTGCCATTGAGTAAGCCTTCTCACCTGAACGGCTCCAGTATCAGCAGCCGTGATTTATCACCGTGTCACACTGCCGACTGGGGCCATATGCTTGGGAAATGAAGAGCAGGGCCGAACAAAGGCGGCTTTTCACCGCGCTAACTCTGAAAGTGAAATCCAGCAAAACCCCAATCTCTCTTCTCTTCAGAGAATGCTCTCTGTTTGCGTGAGCTGCGTTTTTTTTATTCTCTGTTTTTCCCACGGCTGTTAGCTGGCGGTTTGGAGCTGTTTCTGGGGGGCTTTTTGGCACTGGGCCTTTTGGCTACCCAAGTTTTTCTGCCTCTCCTGCTCGAGACCCATCCTGAAGGTGGCTGGTGTTGTCTGGGTCATAAGACCACGTGACCCTGTGCCTGTCAGCTTCTCCTCCCGCTGTAAAAGTGGCATCGCTGAGCCCTTCTAATTAACTCTCTTGCAGGTTTTTATGGGGATTTTATTGTCTAGCTTGGGTGGAGTCCCACTGAGGGAGATTTCCGAGCTGAGCCAGCTGATACAGACTTACGGCAGAGCACCCATCATTCCTGTTTATGGCCGTCGCTGACTGTCCCCACTTATAATCCTGAGAAACGGCCCTTTTAAAAAGCCGGAATGGTCTTTGCAGCGACCTTCTGTCTGCCTATGTGTTGAAGAATGTAAACAGTGACGGTCTGTGTTGGGTCTGTCCAGCATGTTGTTTAAATAATACACTAAGCGGGTTGCAGGAGACTGATGGGTTATTACTGGATGTAAGGTCACACAGACCAGCCAATAACATACAGAGAAAGGCTTACCCAGTGACCCAGTGTTGTTTCTTTGACCAAAGAAAGCAAAACATTTCTAAACCTTTTGTACTTTCATAAACAATGAATCATACATTGGGAAGTGTTATTTATTGGTTGTATAATGCTGACAGTGCTATTTTTTATTGGGTGTTTTGGTAAAGATTAATGCTTCACTGCTGGCTACTCTGGAAAAATATGAAATGACATATTCCATATAATTTGAATAAAAAAAATGATAAGCCAAAATCTCTAGTACTGAGGTATGGGGTACTTAAATTGTTAAGTCTTCAGTTTGCTGTGATCAGAAGTAGGAGTGTAAACTCAGGGATTTTGGGACCATTTGCCTGTCCACTGCTTAATTTTAAGTTTAATGGTGAAAACAATCCTTTTTCCCGGTAGCACTTGCTACACATGCACCATGCTGCAAAATGACCACTCAGTAGCAGGCAGATGAATCGGCCGGTAAACCCTCACATGCAGAGAGCTCTATGTGAGGGAATCTGTTGTGGATATGTAGAACCCACAACTCTGACTATATGAACAGCTGAACAGTGCTTGTGAAACAGGAATCGCTGGCAAAATACAGCATGCTTTTGACTTAATATGTTGCCAAACAGTTCTTTGTTTGTTTGTTTGTTATGCTTCCCCAATGTGTTTCCCATTTTATCCCCATGAGGCCAACAGATGGGTGTTCCTTATCGCGTCAAGTTTACATCCATTTTGGTGGTTCTGTAATTTACATCACAGTTAGACGATCAAACTGTTAGTGTAATTCTGCCATTTGGAAAAATGTGGGAAACAAATGCGCAGAGCATGAATTTGACAGTTTTTTGCATTTGTGTTTGAAAGGCAGAGTAAATCCAAGTGGTGACACGACCGTCAGCTAAGCAAAACCTTAGAAATGCTTTGTGTATCCAATACCTGGCCATGATGCAGTATATAATAAGACTTGTCTGCATGCTTGTGAGCGAGAGCGTTAACCCAAAAATGAAAATGGCTAAGAAGGTCTAACTGCTTTATTTGATGACGATTTGTGGTGGCTTTTAAAAATTGATATGACAGTATGCTGTTTTGGCCCTGGCAGTGCACTGATGACACAGCTGGTAGTTTATTTTAAAGCTGGCCCGGTCGCTTACTGACCAGTGGCTCTCAGCTGACATTTTGCTGCCTCTTCGGGAAATGTCCACTGGCATGTGATTTCGGAGCACTGAGATGCTGTGAAGTGCTGCTTTCATAGAAGAGTGTTGTGCTTCAGGATTTCCTCTTATCTTTGCTTCATTTCATTAAGCACTACCCACAGAAATGTAAGCCACTCGAGTCATCAAACCTCATTTCATTCATAGATGGTCTCATGTTGCAGGCCCTATGAGCCAAATTATATTTTTTATCCGCCGTTTGCTGTGGATGTGCATGTGCATACTTCTGGCATAACTAAAGCAAAAATAGCAACAAGCTTGCCCTGAATATCTGACACAGGTTCATTATGAGCCCCCCAGGTAGTTTGGTTTCTAGGGAAACGGGCTGGGTTGGGGGGGGGGATTGAAAGTTTCATGCAGATTCAAGTTACAGGGATCACAGACATCTGGATGATTCCTGTGTGAGAGGCTGCTTAACTCTAGAGCACTTGTGACCCCTTCAGAGCGGTCTTTAAACAGTGACATAAGCCCCTGTGTCTAAATGCCCTGATGCTGGGCAGTTTGTATTATTTGATTTGGAGAAGATCCTTGGCAGAGCCTGGCGATTATGACCGCTCCGTGTTTAATCACCTGTGCGTGAGGCCGACACACAATGCCCATTATTAGGGTTGTAAATCACACACTGTATAATACAGACAAAAACAAAGGCATACTGCTTCAAGTCTGCCTTAAAATGTGCAACACAATGCAGTATGTCACAGTGATAAAACAGCTTTTCATCTCCAGCGTGGCAGCTGTCAACCTTTGACGTTGACCTGAAAAGATGGCATGTACATTAGGGCTGCCAAGATTCAAGAAGAGTTTGCAGTGAGTGCAATCAGGAGCATTTTTCACTGGGATACCTTCAGTCGGACATGGCACCTGTGATCGGGGGCGTCATGGCTGAGATTAATCGGCAGTGTGCTCGCTGGATCGATTTTTATCTGTTTGTTAAAATAACAGTCCTTTAGAGAAGTCCTTCATGTAATGCAGAGAAGTCCTAATAATTACTGCTGCTGCCTGGCATCTATCACAGTCCTGAGTCCCGGAGCAGGAAGTGAGAATTTGAAAGTACCAGTGTCAAGGGTGCACAGTTTGGCTCAAACCTCTTCTGACTTTGATAGTTGTTTTCAGATGAGGATGCCTTTTACAGAAAAGGTATGCTCAAATATACTCAAATTTCATGTTCTTTCTCCATGGGGAAATTTCTTACTTTCAAATTGTCATACTTTGTTACTCCTTCTGTCTTCCTTCTCAGTCTGGTCCATGCTAAAGGTGTCCTGGAGCCTATCCCAGGCAGAATCAGGCACAAAGCTAAGGTCCATTGCAGGGCACATACACGCGCAGTCATACACTAATGGCAAATTTGAGATACCAGTTAGCCTAACTGCATGTCTTTGGACTGTGAGAGAAAACCCACACAGCACAGGGAGAAGGGAAACTTCACACAAATACCCACCAACCAGAGAAGGGATCTGAACCCCCAATCCCAGAGGTGTGAGGCAATAATGCTACCCACTGTGTCACGCATATTTTAATATGGCACTAATATTTTACTATCATATCATTATTAACATTTCATAAATTTGATGCTAGGGAAGCTCTCAGTAACCTGTGCATGCTCAGCCTGTCGTGTTCACTTGTGCACGGTTGTGCCCTTGTGCCCACCTGTGAGCACCTCGCTCTAGTAAGCCGACCCCTCCACCGGCCTCCCTGCCCACTGTGGTCATGAGCCAAAAGGGTGTGTCTGCAGGTTCACACCTGGAAGCGTGCCATGGCAATACTAATTGTGCCCCTTAGGTCCAGGCCATGGCGTAGTACAACTGGCACCCCTTTTTTTCGGCCGTACTCGTCACATATGCCTGCGGAAGTTCGTTTTTCATTTTGAAAGAGCTTTGCACTTAAAAACAAGCTTGATGACCATAAATCTGTAATTCATCCTACTACTGTATGTCGGCCAAGTGATGTGGCCTCTGTGCCTTGGCATTGCTGGCCCCTACCCTTTAATAACTGAATATTTCCCAGGGTTTGCGAATCAGGACTGTTAACTGAAGTAGAGCTCAGGTGAAGCTGTGTGGTGGCTACAATGTTTGAAGCAGCCGGGCACTGAGGGTTTGGCAGTTAATTGAGTTGGACGGCAGCCACTGTGTGAGCTGGAGAGGGAGACAGAGCTCTTCCAGCACACTGCTGGTGTGGGAAGGCAGTGTCTCTCCCAGCACACACATCACACACTAAGTGCTCTTGGCAGAAAAATATAAACCTGTCTGTTAATGTACAGCATTATCCTCTGCTGGAGCGGCACAGCGAGGGCTCTGTTATGGGCCTGGGCTCTTTCTCCCAGGGAGATTCTGCGTTCTGGGAAGGGACCCGTTTTTGCAGTCACATGCAGCATGGCCAGGCATTGTTATGGTGCACTTTCCACCACACCGGCCAAGACTGAGATTTACCGTGGTGCTTTACTGTCTCTCTCCAAGTTCTCCAAGCTTTTAGAAGCAACATATAGCCCGAGTCTTTCCGGTACCTTCCATTTCTGTCTCGGTTGTGCAACCGGCAGGTCTTTTACTGGCAAGTCCATGGGAAAACCGTAGCCGCTCCGCTGTTGCCACAGCAACAGCATGTTCCTCTATAATTGTGTTGTTGTTGTCTGCTGTTTGACTTATGACACCAGAAACCACACTGAAAACTTCAGCCTCAGGTCTCCATGCATGTGAGATCTGCCATGGATGCCTTTATCTGCAATTAATTCATATAGAGATGGTAGCAGGTGTGTTGGATGCTTGCTGCAGGTTTGTAATTCCTCCATTGTAAAAGCTTACTTTCCCGATCCCTCCTTAGATCTTCTGGAAAAAACAGCTGACACTGTCCAGTTCATATGAACTTTTACTATAGCTGGTAACAGGAGTATGGCTGGTGGTATTGGACCATTCTTACAAGTCAGGTTTTTAATAATCTAGCCAAAAAAGATTAGCCTCTTTAGTTTATTGCATTTTAATATAAAATTATTTAACAATTTGTACCATGTTGTTGCACTAGATCAAATTGTAACTGATTAGGTGATGTGCAATGTAGGAATACATTTTGGTCTTCTGTAACAAGCTCCTCTTAAGAGTCTTGTGCTTAGAATAGCTTCTGCCTGGTGCAAGTGTACAGAGTCTTGTGAACTCTGTGTTCCTGAATTCATATTGCAGTGAGTTGTTGCGTTTCAGCTGATTAACAAGGAAAGAGGTGCATATGTTGTCTATTTCCAGTGAAGAATAAACATAGTTAGCCTGAATCTTGAGTGATTTAAAATCCTGCCAGTGCAGCTGCTTGTGAGTCTTTTCTTTTTATCCATCCTTGGTTCAAACAAGGAGGACAGACCAGGATATCTGTGTTCGTTTTGCAAGTACGGCAGTGTAAAGCATACTGCTGATCTGTGATTTGAGCTCCCCTTTAAGCAGACATAATGAATTTAAGGAATATATTCACTGCACTTTAAAGTTGACTCTTATTGCACCGTCAGTGCACAATAGTATTAAATAGTAGTAGTACATAATAAGAGAAATATGTTTAACCTGCATGTTTTGAGCTGTGTGTGGACGGGTTTATCTAACTGGCTGTTGAGGTTATTGTGCTGAGTGTTAATATGGTAATGCAGTTTTATTCACTACTTGCCCTGGGTATCAATCATTAAGTTTTCCCAGCTGGCTGTGGATGTCTTTTCTGAAAAGCACAAGGTCTAACCTGGATAGAGGCACTGTCAGACAGAGTTACCTGTAAATTTATCAATTGTTACCTAAGTCGCTGTGTTCAGGGCAGCTTGTGTTTCCTGTGTTGATATAAAAGTGGTTTTAAAAATTTAAAAAGCTGGGTCTCAGGGCTCTGCCTTGTTCTCCAGTGGTATAACACCACCTTAGGATGGGTGAGGCGTATGCTTCAGCCTTATTAAAATTCAGTCTGACAGGGATTCAGGCCGCCTGTGTTTTACCAAGTTCTGTGGTGGGGGGGTTTTATCTGAGAAGGAAAACGCATAAAGAAACACTGAAGTAGAAAAAGTTTTAGGAAAAATTAATGTATGCCAAATAAAAATGCACTTGGAAAAAAATTGATTTAGTATTTCTGACCTTATTAGCACAGTCCCTGCTAAAATTAGCACAGTTCCTGCTAGCATTGCCCTCATCACGCACTTTATTAAGACTTGTCATGATTATGGCTATGACCCTCTCAGCAAAAGTGTTTTTTTTCCTGGACGGTCGTCCCTCCTGACTTTGCTGCTCCCATTCAGGCTATGTTAAATGATGTGGGTTTCTTCTGCCAGGCCTCTGTCTGCCCATGCAGCTTCCAACCTGTGTTCCGCCAGCCTCTCCAGCTGAAGCCACACTGAGCTCATTTACAGGGTTCATTGGAGCTTCTCTGGGAGACCCTTCCCTGTGAAAAGTAAAGTGGTCTAGGACCCCGCAAAGTGATATTGCCTATTTGTGTTCATGCGTGCTGCTCTGTTATTACCCGGCAATGATTTCTGTAAGTACTGTGCAGTCCTCAGAAGATCCTCTCATCTCTCTTACTGTAATTATGTAATCTCCTCTATCTGCTGTTCGCTTTCCCCAGGCTGTATTTATATCCCGTATAAAACCCGTAATTGCTGGGTTGTATCGAAGACGAGTCGTGGATGCGCATGCAGCCTCATGTGCATATATATAAAGCGAGAGCAGGGGATTCTGAGTGGTGTCAGAATCCACAAGAGTTTCTGATTGTACTCTCTTGTTGTCGTAACTATGAGACCTCCATTCACATTATGTTATTCCATTCGGAGGAGGTTAACAGTAATACGTTACATGTATGTTATGTGTTGTTTAACGACAGCCCCTTAGCCATTATGCCCGTCCTTGTCGATTCTGACACTGGATATTTACATGTCATTTTATTTATTTGGGTCAGCCAGTTCCTGCAACATTTGGGCGTTAAGGACCTTGCTCAAGGGCCCAACACTGCTGACTCGGGGTTGGAACCCGCAACCTTCTCCATAACAGGAAATCCTGTTTTGGTTTCCACTGTTATTATCCTGTTTGTCTGGTTTCCAGCTCAGGGTCACTGTGAGTTTATTGCAGGGAGCACTCTGAGTGGGAATTCAGTGTTCGGCATTTCAGGTGAAGAAACTATAAATCCAGACCCAAGATTTTGTTTCTACCAAACAAGTGAGTACTCTGTGACTGTGACTCTTTATACTCAACAGGTTGGTAGAAACAAAATCTTAGTCTGGATTTGTAGTTTCTGGACCTGAAATGCCCAATACTGCTGGGATCCCAGTCTAACAGGGTCCACAAACGTGCAAATAAAGGCAAAAGAGACACCAGTTTGCTTAAGCTGGAGTTTCTGGGGGAAGCCTGCATGCCAAGCAGCACAGCCCTGAACTATGAGGCTGCAGTGCTACCCACTGAGCCACCAAACCATCCTTTGTTTATTTTAGGCTTAATACCTCTTTTCCCTGGGACTACAGTGGAGTCTCTTACACTATGTAAGATCTGATATGCTTCATTTTGCATAACAGACCAGAGCGGTTGGTGTGAATATGCTGCAAAAGCCCTCTCTGTAGATTAGGCATCTGACCTGGGAGCTCTCTGTAAATCCTCTATCAGACACAGACGATGCACTGTGCTTTTGAGACGCCTCCAGCGGCGAAGCTTTGTGATCGTCAGGATTATAGACGGGCTTCTTACAACAGAGGCCGAAAAACACCCTTTATTTTTTTGGCACGACTGAAAAAGGACCCCAATTTGTTTTGCGAAACCCCAAAAACCTGGGGAAAAAAAATCAACAGAAAGCCACAATTCTCCAGTTAACATCTTCAGCCCTCTCACTGGGAGGAAATGAGCACAGCCCATGACAAAACAGGGCCTGCATGCTGCAGACAGGCCACGGATCATATCCTGGCATAAACGTCTATACATTAAAGCAGAAATCGCTTTCCTTCCCGTTTTCCGCAAACCCCAGTAACAAAGCTACCCTTTGTGAGGCTTGCAAACAGCATGATCCGCTCTCATTTCTTATCTTCTGATTAATGCCACGATGTCATTTCTTGCACTTGATCTGTCCACTCCGCCCACATAACCAACTCCTTTTGTGTTTTAATCTTGGAGTTAAAACCAGTGTTGTGTAAATAATGATTAGGTCGTTAATTAAAGTGTGCCTCACAGGCCTCCAGCTTTCGGCATCTTTCCCATCCTGCAGCAGCTGTTTAGTTCGCAGTCTTGCCTGCATCACTCCGGCGGGAAGACGTAACAGCCTTTCTCTCACATTGTTCAGCGCCTACATCTGGAATGTTTCTCCTTAGATGGGGTTAGATGGGGCTAGATACACAGGCATACAAAAACAGCAGGTATGATCTCCGAAAAGCCATTAAATACGCAAAGCGTCAGTATGCCCGCAAACTGGACTCTCAGTTTAACAGCACAGCAGACGCTCGTCGGATGTGGCAGGGTATTCAGCTGATCACGGACTACAAACCCCGGACACACGCGGCCACAGCTACCGCCGCTTCACTCCCGGACGAGTTGAACGTGTTTTTCGCTCGCTTTGAGCTCGCTAACACGGACAAGCCCGTGCGTCCTCCCGCAGCGCTGCAAGACTCCAGCCTGAGGCTCTCCGAGGATGACGTGAGGAAGACTTTTTCCCGACTCAGCATCCGTAAAGCACCCGGCCCAGATGGAGTCTCAGGTCGCGTTTTAAAAACATGTTGCGACCAGCTAGCTGCTGTCTTTATGGATATTTTTAACATATCTCTGAGAGTTTCATCTGTCCCAACCTGCTTAAAGCACCTGATCATCATCATCATCCCTGCCCCAAAGAAAAATAAAGTAGACTGCCTTAATGATTACCGCCCAGTAGCACTTACTCCCATAGCCATGAAGTGCTTTAAGAGGCTGGTGCTAGAACACATCAAGGACATCATCCCTGACAGTCTAGACCCCCTTCCAGTTTGCCTACCATTGCAACAGGTCCACAGAGGATGCCATCTCCATAACACTTCACACCACCGTCTCATCTGGAAAACAAGAACTGTTATGCCAGGCTGCTATTTGTGGACTACAGGTCTGCATTTAACACCATCCCAGCTCATCACTAAACTCCTGGATCTGGGGCTTAGCTCTTCACTGTGCAACTGGGTACTGGATTTCCTCACCGGTAGACCTCAGCAAGTGCGAATTGGTGCAAAAACCTCCTCCATCATCACCATCAACATTGGCACCCCGCAGGGCAGTGTGCTGAGCCCCCTGCTTTACTCTCTCTACACCCATGACTGAATAGCTAAGTACAGCTCTAACACCATCCTCAAGTTTGCTGATGATACCACCGTAACAGGTCTGATCGGCGAGGACAGGGAGGAGGTTAGACTCCTGGCAGAATGGTGTCAGGTCAACAACCTCACCCTCAACGTGAGCAAAACTAAGGAGAGGATTGTGGATTTCCGCAAACAGGCAACAGATCACAGCCCCATCTTCATCGGAGGTGAGGCTGTGGAGCAGGTCAGCAGCTTTAGGTTCCTTTGAGTCACCCTCACTGATGACCTTACATGGTCAAGTCACACTGCGGCAAGGAGACTGAAGAAAACCCGGATGTCCCCCACAACCCTGTGCAGATTCTACAGGTGTACTACTGTGGAATCCATCCTGACAGGATGATTCACATCCTGGTACAGCAACTGCTCAGTTCAGGACAACAGAGCTCTGCAGCATGTTGTGAACTCAGCACAGAAGATCACGGGCACACAGCTCCCTGTGATCCATGACATCCACACTACACGCTGTCTCAGGAAAGTGAACTGTATTAGGCAGGACCCCAGCCACCCTGCACTGTCACTTTTCACCCTCCTCCCATCTGGGAAGTGACTAAAGTCCATTCGGATGCGCACCTCCAGGTTCAGGAACAGTTTCTACCCAACTGCAATCAGACTCATGAACAATCAGAAACCTTGTGTCACCTCCACTGCTATGCGCACGTATACTTCTGCCACTGTCTCTATTTACTCCTAGGATTCTGGTCTTATTTATTTACTTATTTATATTCACTTCATCATTACATTCACTCATTTATTGTTTGTTTTTTTGTCATCTTGTCTATGTTCACTGTCTGCAGGGGCACACGCGAGTAAGCATTTCATTGTACATGGTACTTGTACACACGACAATAAAAGAATTTAATTGAATTGAATAGATGGGGCATAACTGTGTTTTAGAGCAAGGTTGCAGCAGAATGGTACAAGCAGACCTTTATACCTGCCCTGTCAGTGGGGATGTAAATATTTTCGCCATATGACTTATCAGCCCTGAGGCATAATGCCATTTTGTTGTCTTCATGGACAGCAGATGTACTTAGGAAGTACATTTAGTGGACAGTGTGTCCATAATTAATGCTGATGACTTATTGATTATTATGTCTGAAAACTGCTTCCAGTAGAAAGTGACATTGAAGTGTACTTTGCACTGTACATGAGCCTTTTCTGGATCATTAAACAGCAGTTTGTATTTTAGCAATCACATATCTTTGGTTTGAGTGCTTTGAGCAGAACAGCATCTCCAGCCTGGCTCCCAGCTTCCCACAACACGCACCTTTGTCCTTCGTGGCTCGTTAAGAGACGCAGAAGCCTGCGGCTATGCAAGATTATTCATAATGGACTCCGCAGCGAAAAACATGCTTCTCTTATTTTAAATAAAGAGGAGTTATTCAGCAAAAATTCATATTCTGTAAGGTCAGGTCAGTTGGCATTTCTTCTCTGAGTGTGAACTATACAAACACCACAGTGTGAGTGGGTGAGCGGTAATCGTGTTTTCAGTGTGGGTGACATCACACAGTTTGTGGGTCAGGGTTCTGTGGCCCACATGATGGGTCCTGGGAAGTGGAGCCTTGACTGGGGAGGCCACTGGGCAGGACGCCAGAACACAGAGGCAGAAGGCGGCTGCTGTTTTCACTGACAATGCCTGCTCAGCCCCTACCAGCTACAAGTGTAGCATGAGATGAATATGTTTCCAAAGTTAGCATGGGGAGATCTGCATTGTGGTGCCTGATTAAGGTAACTTATTACAGTTTCTCATGTCAGAACAGGCTGTGCATGCAGACAAGCGATGTGGTTATATATGGCAATGACTGGATGCGGAGCTCATGTAGTCTGTGACTGTGAGCCAAAAGTAATTAGCAGCAGTGAGATAGTTTGAGTTATAAATAGTCCCTCTGCGGCCTGATTTGGGGGCTGATCTCAAACATGCAGGCTTTCTTTTGAACGCCTTTGTTCTGACCATGTTGCATCACGAACACACCATAGTGATGCATTTCATTCTGCGGTTTGTGGGGTCACTGTACTCTGGGTCCAGCACAGCAATGTTGCTCAATATGAACAAGTATTGGGAATGTAGTGAATAGTGTTTTCCCTTCATGCTGTTATACTGCTAGACTCCCTGTTTTGCTAAATTACTGAAAATTGTTAAATATTTTCTTCTTTTGATATGAAAAGTTAGGAAAGTTTCCTGTAAAACACCAGTGTGTCTTCCATACACTAGTGGATGATAAACCTCATAAATCCAATATGAACTCACTGTCCAGGTCTATATCATCACCATCTTAACCTGGAGTATCAGATTTCAATTGTCTCATTGTTTATGTTGTAGGTCTTTAGTTTTGGCCCTAAATTTTCTTTTACTGATGCTGTTACTTAACGAGCCTAAGTGTTTCATGACTTTTTTCTGTTCTGTTCTCTTACTACTACCGGCTTGTAATGCAAGACATTTGTGAAACCCCTTAAATATGACATGGGAATTATTTTGCATTATCGACCTGTGTATCTTTCACATTCTGTCTTTTGTTGAGATAAAACTTGATTTGATGGACTCTTTACCTGCACAGCACTGTAGGAAGCCCTGCCATTACCTGTCAGCGTCAGCGCCTGTCCGACCCTACCCTTTGTGTCTCTACCTTGTTTGGCCAGCAGGTGTTGTTGGCCATCCTGCCCTTTCACTCCCTATCTAACCCTTGTGTGTTCCCCTGCTCCCTGGACTGCTGCATGGCTCAGAGGGTTGAGTGTTGGGCAGAGAGGCTGTAACCCTGCAGTCATGAGTTCAAAGCCAGTCTCACCTGTTATTGACTTTTGTTGTTCCTAGTGTTTGTAGTTATTTTGCTTCTCTGTTTGGTTTGCCCTGTTTGTGTCCTGTGTGATTTTAGTTTTCATTTAGCGCACAGGTGTCAGACTCCAGTCCTGGGGGGGCAGAGACCTGCACATTTTTGGGTTTCCCCTCGTTTAACACACCTGATTCAACTTCTTGTGCTAATTACCACATAGCTGTTGAG
>JAODKC010000021.1:20983861-21044095 GCA_026777985.1 Mormyrops attenuatus | reverse complement strand
CATCAGTGGCGTAAAAGTATACATACACACCAGCGTTAACATGCAAGTATACACCCATCAGTGGCGTAAAAGTATACATACACATCAGCGTTAACATGAAAGTATACACACATCAGTGGCGTAAAAGTATACATACACACCAGCGTTAACATGCAAGTATACACCCATCAGTGGCGTAAAAGTATACATACACATCAGCGTTAACATGAAAGTATACACACATCAGTGGCGTAAAAGTATACACACGTACATCGCCGTTAACATGAAAGTATACACACATCAGCATTTATGTGAAAGTATACACACATCAGTGGCGTAAAAGTATACATACACACCAGCGTTAACATGGAAGTATACACACATCAGTGGCGTAAAAGTATACATACACATCGGCGTTAACATGAAAGTATACACACATCAGTGGCGTAAAAGTATACACATCAGCATTAACAGGAATGAATGCAGACATCAGCATTAGCGTAAATGTATTCACACGTCAGCGTTAACGTGAAAGTATACACACATCAGCATTGAAAAAGTGTACACACATCAGTATAATCGATACGGCAGTGATTTCATTCAGTTTATAGATTCTAATGCCTATACAGCTTTGGGTGCATGGATGACTTGACACTAGAAAATGTTGTGTTTCATAATGTAGGCATCTAGATAATTTTGTGTCTTTTTTTTATTTATCATAATTGCATGTGGAATGCATTTATTTTGCAGGCGCTTTTGTTCATAATGATATACAAGTGAGGCAGATAATACATCACAATCATAAAGCTGCCACGAGCCAACTTGGGTACAAACTTCTAGTGGTTGTCTAGTAACAAGTGCTAATAGTTATGAGAACAACAGCCGTACAAAACACCATAGAATCAAATATCTGGAAAATTATTCCAATGCATAACATCAGGAGAGTCTAGGGACCAGAAGTGGAATGTTCAGGTCTAGAAAGTAGAAATCCAGACCAAGATTTTGATCCAACCAACTAGTTGAGTACTCTGTGACTGTGACTCTTTAGATTCAGCTAGCTGGTTGAAACAAAATTTTGGTCTGGATTTTTACTTTCTGGACCTGAACTTTCCACCTCTGCTAGAAACCAAGTCTAAAAGCAAAATACAACAGAGCGTTCAGTAGTTGTCAGCGGAACCATTTAACTAGGACTGTCAAAGTGGCCAGATGTTGAGGATGGTCAGTGGTAGCATACCTTGAAGGCTGTGTGGGACTCCAAACCAGATTTACTTGGGTAGGAAATATGCATGAAAAGCACAGATTATGAGATTTGTTTTCATGAGGTGGAGGAACCAATAGGTGACATTTGATTGCTGACCATAGAGGGTGAGATGAACTGGAGGGCCTGATGAGTGACTTGATGCTGTTCTGTCGACAGTCCTGAAAACAGTCCTCAGTGACTTGAACTGGATTCTAGGAAACTGGTAGGATTGGCATGGAAGGCAATATGCTGGGTCTTTGAAAGGTTCAGCTAAGGATGGAGATTTGCTCATCTACCCAGTGTCAGTGAGAGGCACAGAAATCTGAGCCAACTATTTGGTGTCCTCTGGAGGCGTTCCAGATAATTTAACGCTGAATGTAATCTACGTAGTAGCGTTGGGAGAACCGTATGAATGAATGATGGAAGCAAGGAGACAATCAAAAACTGAGTCTTGATAACACCATTTATTTAATTTAACTTAGATACAGGATTTACCTAAGAGATTCAGGCCACCTCAGGAGGATCCTCTAGATGCAAGGATCTGACGGTTCACTGGCTACAGTTCCAACAGGATGAGAACTAGTGACCTACCTCTCAGAGCATCCCCTACAGTTAGGAGGACAGTTACAATGGGGTGTGTGGCTTTCAAGCTGGTTATTCTCTGCTTATACAGAAAACCTATACAGAAATGAGAGGACAGAGACTGGTCTGTAGTTTTTGTCTAGTGAGGAGAGAGTGTGGGTTTTAAAAGCAGTGGAATTACACAAACCTGTTAAATGCAGTGCACATGCACCAGTCGGTGATGTGTTCATAATATGAGTAAGTATTGGGGCGGGTGTGGGAGAGATTGATAGCTTGAAAGAGAGGAGAGGATATAACGTTGGGGGACAGGTGGTGAGGAGGAGCTTGGAGACAGTGTCAGTGAGAGGGGCAAGTGAAGAAGGTGTGGGGCTGTGGGGGGGGGTGTATATGAGTGCTGGGTGCAGAGGATATGGGGTGCCAGGGGCTGCTAGCAATCAGCGTGGTGGGTGGAGGTGGAGAAGTGAAGAGTGGTACGGGGGGGAGCATCTGGGGAGCTGGTGATGTTATCATGATAGTAGGCGGCTTTAGCAGCAGTGACGTTAGCGGGGAAAGATGATGAAAGTGATTGATTCTCAACCAAGTCTGCAGGGTTTCATGTTTCTCACCACTTCCTGTCGGCCCTTCTGAACTGTGTCTGTGATGTCGAAAAGGTCAGGGGAGAGGAGGGCAGAGGCTACCATGGCAATGAAGTGAGAAAGAGGGAGAGAGCAAAGGGCACCCTGGAAGGAGATGTGGGCAGGGAGAAGAACACATAAGGAAAGGCATGGTGATTTAAATAAAATAATCAGGTCCACGTTACGGGGTGATGGTGGGGTTTTAACAAGGTTAATTACTGTAATTGCATGGTACTCAAAGGCAGAGTTGTTACACAAAGAGAGGACGGGAGTATTTTTTCAGCTCTTAGAGATTAGGGCAGTGTTCTCAGGGAGGATTCTGGTTTCTGTAGGAGCCAGGATTTGGAGCGATGGGTGGGTGGTGAGGCCAGCGATCAGGTCAGACTAGAGGTTTCTAATCCAATGGCCAAGGAGACGACATTTGCAGAAAGTTTCGGAATCAGGTTGCCTATGCTGCATTTAGATGACTTGCGGCTTGTGTGCGAGTCAGAATATCAGGGAGGCTGTCCTCACATCTGCTTGATGGTTTTTGTTGAGGGCAAGAGCACCCAGGCATGTAGATTAGATGTCACTGACTTCAGTGTAGTCAGTACTTGTGTGTGCATCCAGGGATGCCTTCCTGAGCTCTCCGTTTGTCCTGTGACACCTGTCTGTATGTGCTCTGCATTGAGCCTCTCCTCTGGATTCCAGTTCTCACAAGATCTCCCCCCAGTAAGACAGTAGCAGGAGCAGTTGTGAGGGGAGGTTATGCGCGGCTTAATGTGCAACACCAAGCCCTCACACCTGCGGCCGCTGCCTTTTATTTATGGCTCTCAGTATCTGCTGGATGGTTCTCCAACAGCGCTAACAATTAGGTGAATTGGTACCATCAAATTGCTTTTATTGTGTGGGTCCCTTGTGATGGACAGGGATATGTGTCTTCTGTTTCAGGCATCTTGGGATAGACTCTTGGTTCACTGTGACCCTGCACTGGATAGATGCTTATGGAGAATAGATGGATAGAAAAATGGATGAAACCTGAAGTGAACATTTGCTTAGTCTGCTTAGCATGATCCAGGTCTCTGTACGACTTGCCAGAGTGGAAACAGAAAAGGACTGTGTAGGGGATTTTCTGGATGTAACGTTACCAGTGCCATTACTGTTGTAACTTAAAATGTAAATGGGATATTTTTCAGTAGGTTGGGTGACCTAGTGGGTGAAGAAAGCAGGGTTAGCCAGTTTCTGAAACAATTACATGTTAAGGGTCTTGCTCAAGTTCCCAACAATGAAATCACTCTGCCGACCCTGGGATCTGAAGCGATCATGGGCGCAGCATCGCAACCTAAAACGCATTAAAGCACACGTAAGCGGCAGGGGCAGGCGGGGCTCTCCTTGAGGGCTTGGCTGGCTGGCTGTGCTGCTGCCCACAGCAGAGATGGATGAGGCAGGTAACATGTGCACCATGCTTTATCCTCAGATTTATCCCCTTCACTGTTTCAGCACTGACATTCAGCTCCCCTCCATTTCACAAATATCTGGAGATTAGCCAGCTGTTCTCTCCTTTGCCCGCAAGCCTGTGTGTATGTGTGTGTGCGTGTGTGTGTGTGTGTGTGTGTGTGTGTGTGTGTGTGTGTGTGTGTGTGTTGGGGGGGGTTCCTGTATAGGCCTGTTATTTTGACATTGTGGGGGCCATTTTTTTCAGTGCCCACAAGGGGAAACTCAGTTTTACAAAAATTTGTGACTGCATTCCAAAAACTAAAGATGGCAAATGATGCTAAAGGACTTGTATTTTGTTTGGTTATTTATGGGTAAGGTTAGGGCTGGGTATTGGTTAAGGTTGTCATTGTTTGGATTAGGGTGTGTGTGCGTGTGCATCTGTGTGTGTGTGTGTGAATAAATATAATACACACCACAAACATATCACATATATGGCATTTTGGGTATATTGGATAGTGTGTGCCTCCATAAATTTCATATTTTGAGAAGTGATCCGTTCTCCTTGTTTATGGTTTTGTTTACTGACAGGCTCCCACAGCCTGACTAATGGTTTGCTGATGTCCATGAGATTTGTTAGTTTTTTATTTATTTCTTACATTTTCTTGGCTGCTGGGAGATGAGAGACGCTTTTTAGTGGATGTTATTTCAGCTCGCCGTCCCACCCACAGAGTAAAATGCATTCTCTACTCAGATGCCAAATGTGCATTTAAAATTAACAGGAGAATCTTCCAGGCTGCACTGCGCATGCTGTTCCTGTTTGGTTGCTGTTTAATCCTGCTGTGGAGTGACAAGCAAGCTGGACAGCGCTCACTTGAGAGTTGAGTCTTGGTGTTTTGCTGAAGGTGGGTCATGTGACTGGATCTGATGACTTGATCTTCCTGAGTCAGGTTGAATTTTATCATTTTCCCTTTTAATGCTTCAGTCCTGTGTTGAGTACCGCTACATACGTGATACATTAGTGGCTAATTGGGAGGTATAAATGCCAAAACCATTTGCTGCTGCTGCTCTTTGTAAAAATGGCAATGAGTGGATATATAAACTGCGCAGACTTTGCTCTACCAGTGTATGTTATGTAAGCGGACCACACGGGCAGTATAAATTAGATCAAATCATAAATAAGGATCTCAGACAGACACAGATGAGTCACAAGGGAAAGAAAGAAACTGTTGGGTGATTGAACTAAACTGGAAATTCAACCACTGTGCAGGGAATATTTTGGAAGTATTTTATGACCCGTGTGTGTCAGCAGGGTGCGTTTTGTGTACAGGTGTATGTGCGTGTGCATGTTGTGCACATTATATTTGTTTTACAAAGAAAAAAGTTGCTAGGAATCTTCACAAAATAAATTACTCTTCTTTTGTCCAATTTAAAAGTATTTTAAAGTAAGTTTAACTAATGAGTTTGAGTTTGAATAGCACACACAGCAAGCTGTCTAATTAAGTTGTATAATGACTCCTTAATGGTTTGGTGCATGTAACCATCCAGGGGGTGCCCAGCCCTATCCAGCCTGAGATAAACTCCCACACCCCATGTGACCACGATGAGCAGTTGGGACATGGAGGGAGGCATGGATGTTCTAGTACAACATGGATAGATGATTTTCCTGAGGTGTGACAGACATACTGCCTCCCCAAAGATCATTTTCAAACACTGTCCCACCTCTGAACTTTCTTTTTTTCCTCCTTCCTTTCTTTTTTTGGCCACCTGGTGTGGATAACTCTGGATTCAGCAGTGTGACTTCACATAACCAAGGTTGTGGATTTGATTTTCGGCCCGGTTCTGCTCTTCCTATGTTCACAGTCGTTACCTCCCACAGCCCAAAACTGGTGCCTTGTGCCACCCGGAATGTGATCCAGGCTCATTTGTATGTTTTTATTCAGATACTTTTATATTTATTTCATGTGATTTCTCCCCTCTTTTTACATAGTGTCCTCAAGGCGTACTCTTTCATCACAAAGAGAAATGCACAGCTGAGTTTCTTCAGCTTTTCTTTCAAGGAAAAGCTTCCATGTCAGAAATAATAAATTTTGGTGTTTTCATTGGAAAGTTTGACTAGTAAACATTTTCAGCTCCTTCACTTTGGATAATTGCTGTGATATGATCAGACAGCAGATATTTAGTCGCCTGCGAGTGTCACAGACACATGAAATGAAGCAGGTATCCTGAAATCGGCATTTTAGCGAAAGTGCTGAATTAATGCAGGCAGGCCTCTGATCCAGCCGGGTATTCAGGGTAACATGCCAGGTGAATAAAGGGGTGAGATGGGCCCTCGGTACTCAGCCTGCCTACATTCTCTGCCAGTGCGTTGTTACAGCCTGGGGATGTGTAAAGCAGGACTCTGCACACACTGCACACCAAGCTGTCACACACTGAGCCTGCAGCATGCATAGGGTGGCTGTTTTGCTGTTTCCTACCTCACCTATACCCAGAATTTGGTGTTCCTGGTTGTGAGCTTCATTCTTGATTATTTGGTTTAGGTCTGCTGGGATCTAGGTGGGAGCAAAAATGTGGACCGTCTGGGGGTCCCTGAGGAGTGGGTTGAGAAATACTGTTCTAGGCTAAGGTGCTAAGTTTCCTCCTAATAAAATGGTTTTCATCTCAGTCCTTGGGCTGGTAATCTGCCCTCTGCCTCTGTAATCAGTGCACAGCCAGCAAAAAGGAACGTGCACGTCCAGAGTGACGGCTGGCAAGCAGGAGGCGCGGTCAGCGGATGGCGATGGAGGGGCAGCGCTGGGCACCCCACCTGACAGTCAGCCTCCCTCCCGGAGACAGCGGAGGCGTTAATCACGCGTGAGCAGGAGCCACTGCTGACGCCGGCGGTGCTAGGCTCGGGTCGCAGTGGGCCGTGGACCGGCTAGAAGCTCACCGCCGCTTTCTGACAGTAATGACCAATTAATGTCTAATTCCTCAGGCAGTCAATAGCAGTCTCCGCAGCTCTGCGAGTGTTTCTCGCATCAGCGTGGCCCCTGAATGTTACCGTGATTCTGCTGGCTAGCAGCTAAGTAAGAGGCTGACAAAACAGTCCGTCTCCCTGTGCATGCGTTTGCCACACTTAACTGACCCTCTGCAACCTGCGGCTGGGGTCCTTGTGTGTGTTTGCACTGCGCTGGTGCGACGCGGTTTATGGAAATCGCACTTTGAAGTGCAGAAATGCTGATCTCATGTGATATCTGTGTCTTCTCGATTCATATTTAATAGTGTGACATCTGATATCTTATATCTGATGCTGTAAAAGGGAGCTGTGATGTCTAGGGGACATGGGCATCATTATGGTTTGTACTGGTGTATCAAAAACAGGTCCAGTTTTACATCTGACATGCACAGGGACCCAAAAGACAGCAGTAACAGTCTCACTCAAGGGGGGTGAAAATGCTATTCCTCCACAAAAGCAGGTGATCCCTTGATGTTCCTCTAATGTAATTTTTTCAGTTATGCACAAAAGAAGCCTTTTACAGGATTTGGTTTAGTTTAATTTTTCCAAGTCTTTAAAACAAAACTGCTCTGAGATCTAACGTTAAGTACCATCCAAATGCAGATCCCTCCCTGTGTCCCTCCTCCCGGGAAATTCACACACTCATTACTCCATTTAGCTTTAGCAGTTGTCAAGAAGTCTCAAGTTTTTATTTGTCACCTGCACAATTACGTTGTATGAATGCAATTCAGGAATTTGTACATTTTCCATGTTTCGGTCTTGAAAATCCTGATTCCCTGTCTGTCACTTTGGTGTTTTTAAGTAAACCACAGCGGCGAAACGGCTAAAGCCGGAGGTCGGGAATGTTCCTCTGAACTCCTCTGCGGGATCCATGTCAGTGATCCGCAGCTTGTCACAAAATTTTGAGCCGAAAAGGGGTCTTTTCAAGTGTGTGCCTGTCAGAGGATATGTTGGTGTGATTAAACAAGGTGCCGGCTCGGCCATCTGCCGCCGCAGAGTGCCCGGTCTCCCCCCCACCCACTCCACCGCCCTCCCCCACCCCGCGTCTCAATCTCCCCGGGCAGACTGGGGAGGGAGGGACAGGCTTCGTTGGTAATTAGATGTCCCACGGGAATGAACCCCCCAAAGCTGGCCGCTTCGCCTCCGTGCAACTCCCCCCCCGCCCCCCCCTTCTCGGAATCCCACCGTCACTATTTCCGAGAGCTCTGATCCCTCCGGACTTCCGCCTGATAGCTCACAGCCTGAGGTCTGAGGGGCAGGAGCGGATCAGATCAATCTGCCTGCAACAAACAGGCCCTTTAAGGCCCATGATACAGAATTAGCAAATAAAGGAGTTTACCCAGGATGAACAAAAACGCCTGTGTTTGGCTTTGGGTCCCTGGCCGGGAGATGAAAATGCTGAGGGAGGTGGGGGCTTCATAGGGATGGGCGGGGGTCTGTGAGTCTGCTGATGAGTGCCCAGAAACAGCAGCTCATCAGCGGCTGCAAATGGGCCCGGAGCATGTCGCTCACTCACGGGGGGCATTTGGTCACCCACCTTGCATGCATAAGTGGTGTGACATGGCCTGTAATTGACAGATGTGCACGCTCACGCAGAGCAGGGGGGATTTTGCCTGTCGCGCCAGTTTATTCCGGAGGTGGGTCATGGACACAGCACTGGCTGTTCTTCACCATTTTGTTTCCCTTCACCTGCCAATGGTACTTAATCTGCCTGTGAGTTTTTCCAGAACAATGTGTCGCAGGCGCGGTGTGACTTTGTGACAGAGCTTAGATGTTGTTGTGGTGGGACGTTTTTAAAAGAAGCATGTGGAACATGTGGTCATGTGGAACAGAGGCATCTCTGCCTTGTCTCGACCTTCAGCTCCAAACGGCCAGTAATCCGGCATGCATCATTAAAAGCACTTGCACATTGTCCATCCCTGGGCCTCACTGCTGCTCACATTCAATGCTGGTCATTAGGCGACAGGCGGCCGCTTAGGGCGCCACCTTCCAAAGGCACGCTGACTTAGCAAACCTCCGGCACCAAAGGTGAAGTTTGCCCTGGGGCTCCATATGGGCACTACTCAGATTGTAGGTTTCAGTGGGGTTTATGGGGCGGATGTTGGGTCACAGCCCTCACTGACCCTGCCAGCTTGTGTTTCTCCTCTGTTAGACAGACCTATGAGGGCCTGGAGCGGAGGCTGAAGGATGTCTTTGCGGAGAGGACGGGGATCCTGCGCCAGCTCTCCAAGACGTCAAAGGAGCTTGACGGGATCAAAGGCAACCTGCAGGTGAAGCCTTTGCTGTTACTGCCCAGTAGGGGGCGTATGAGGAGTGACTGGGAAACATTGCATTGTTTTCATTCTTTTTTATCTTACAGAATTAAAATATTACTAATAGCTGCCAAATTCATATATTAATCATAAAAGAAGATACTGAAATTTGCAAACTGGGCCAAATTGGGCACACTACTACAGTAGGTGGGTAGTCCAGAGAGTAAAAGTCCAGACCAAGATTTTGTTTCAACCAACCATTTGAGTACTCTGTGACTGTGACACAATTGGTTGTGTCATGCTCAATTACTCTCGGCACCTGAATTACCTACCTCTGCTTTCTTTTTAATCAAATATGTGAATAGAGTGCGATGTGACATGAGTCTTTCCACAAGCTTTTTTAAAAACCTTAGAAAAAGATGTAAAAGAGCTTTGGGTTTTAAAACTGCAAAAGAGAAATGTAATACAGCTTTGGGGTAGATAATTAATGATGTGTGAATTTTGAGCTTGATTCTTTAATTCCCTTTCAGTGTCAGAGTGATGAACTTTATTTTACTAGCTGTAGCTTTTGTGTTGCTATCTGAACTATCCACATCCCTAAAAAATGTCAGCAAGAGATAATCTTCTCAGATGCGAAATTCGGGCAATCTTCCGAAAGGGTAAATGATATCCGTGCTGTTTATCTGAACCGGTGAAGTCGTCATTCTGGTAGGCCATTGCCTCTGTGCAGCCTTACATTCATCTCTCGTGTGGTATTTGAGAAACTGGCCCTGTCGCACGTTTTGGTGGGGCCAGGATGTCCTCTGCTCTTTTCACATGTTCTGGCCCTTTAAGAGCAGTTGAAGTAAGTGAATAAAACTGCCAGGTTTGCAGGTGTCATTACTACTGAACCTAAGCACAATATTTGCATACAGACACTCTTGTCTCTTGTCCCTCCTCCTCTGCGTGTGTGGAGTTTGCATGTGTCTTCTGTGTCACACATGTTTCCTCCTGGAGTCTCTGTGTAGAATGTAGTGTGTGACAGTGGGTGTTTTTCAATATGTGTACTTGACCGTACTTCTCCTGTACCCGTTTTACGTCATCTTCCATTGGCAAAGACCAGTTCCAATTCTCAAGAACAGAAGTACAGAGGACGGTAAAAGTCCTCCAGTTAAAGGCCTCCTTTAAAAGTCAGTTGCATTGTTAAATGAGACCAATCCCATGATTCACTGTGCCTCAAGTTCATTCTTGGAAGGCAAGTTAGCAAGACTGGTCTTGCCAAGACCACCAGTACGATCTTTGCGTTCATGGTATTGAGAAACACCCAGTGTAAGTGTGTATGTGTTTGTGTGGATTCGTGTCCCATCAAGGGTCTACCCTTGCTTTGTTGCCTGTGCTGCATGGGAATTTATGAAATGATGTACAGTGTATCATCTGCTTTGTATGCCTGGCTTAGAAAAAACATCAAATGTGTTTAAACAGCTCACATTTCAAAGTATACCTGCTTATAAAGTATTTAATGATGTGCATTCATGGTACTATGTAAAACTAACATGAGAAGATAATGACAAGGAAACAGTTTTTCACAGTATATTTATGAAGGCCTGAACTGAATAATGAATTAATAAAATGCTTGATGTATTCTAAAATATGCCATCCATATTACAGTCTTGTATTTGTGTTCAGTACCCCCCGGTAGCCTGGGTCTGCACACACAACCTCACTGAAGAAGGTCTGCTCTCTCTCTTGACCAGTTTGATCCAGTCAGAGCCACTTACCTCACCGGTGCTAACTGCTCTTTAGCTTTGAGCAAACCAGTACAGACACTGGTCACCCTGGCAACATCACTGCAAGGGCCCAGTGCCCCAAGACGGCCTTGCCAAAGTGCTGTGGGTGGGAGAGTGAGAAGCTGCAGGCGCATGCCAGCTCTCCCACACACTCCTGACCCCCACCGCGGAGAGCCCCTCACTCTGCATTCACCCACCAGCGCCCCCATGCTGTGTGTCGCTCGATAGATCAGCGAGGGCTGCTCATATGTCGATTCACTGGCAGCTGTGGGGTTTGACTGTAGTTTCCTGGTGCGTCATAGAGACCAAGTAAAGAGACAACTTACAGACAGTGTGTTGATTGTAGTGTTGGGCGGTATACTGGTTCATACCGAAAACTGTTTTTTATTATTGTTATGATATGAATTTTTCTCATACCGCAATACCGTTCGGTAACACAACGTTCGGAAAGTGGCACAGCTGGAAACTGTTTAAGGGGGGACCTTTTTCACTGCTGCACCACTAAAAATGTACCGTGAAAGATCGGAAATGGAAGATACAGCTGACGCTGGAGTTGAAAATAATGAGGGGTTGTCAAAAAATCGATTCTCAGATACTAATCGATATTAAAAATTAGTATCTGACTAGATACTCATTTTCACCATTATTGATACCAACAGTGCAGTTTTCGCCTCATTCGCTACACTTCACGCAGCACCACTACAGCCCAGGTGTGTGTGCCGTTTGGAAGTATTTCGCAGACAAGCATGGAAAGGATAATGATGTTGATAAGCCTCTATGGAAACAGTGCTACAAAGTTGTGGCGACGAAGTCAAGTAGCACGTCAAGCTTGGTGAAGCATCTTAAAGACCGACATCCTGGTCTTTATGAGCAATTTCGCGAGGTCAGTAAAGCTTGCGTTCCAGCAACACTGAACTATTAAACACTTATCAAAAATGTTAATTCGGCCGGCGCACACCTTAACATTAGCCGTTTATCTATAAGCAGTTAGCCAACAAACACGTTAGCCGTATGTTATCATTAAGGTAGCGGATAGGCACAATGGCTAATAAAATTATATAGTTAATGTGGGAACAATGTAAAAACATGAAACAAAAATGTGTCCTGTAAAATCTTGTAAAATGCTGTAAGCGCCCAGTCATACTTAAAAAAAAATACTGTTGTGTACCGTGAAAGCGATATAACTTCGAAAAATACCGTGATATAAATTTTTGGTCATACCGCCCAGCTCTAGTTGATCGTGAGCGAAACATGACTTCTTTTTGGCTGTTTGCTGTTATTACGGGAAGCCTGCTGAAGGCGGTCTGGTGAATTGCAGTTTCCTGATTCATTTCCCTGTTTTATTGCAAAGTTTCTGCACGGCTGTGTCTTGCTTGTGCAGTCTGAGCTTAGGAAAGTAAATGATACCTTATGTGCTGTTTGCAAAAACTGCAGTGCATCATTTCACACATCCCACCATGCACACACTGGGTTAAGGGCCTTGCTCAAGGACCAAATGATGATGTGACTATTCTGCTTAGCGCAGGATTCAAATTGGCACCCTTCCGATTGCATGCACAGAGGCCTGCTGTGCACATGCTTGCACTTGGGGCACACAGGTGTACTTTATATTTTACCAGGGAGAACAATGCATTACGCAACCCAACGTGGTCACCTAACTTTTAATCCTGTGACACTTGCAGCCATGATTACTTCCTGTAAATTGTGTTACTGTATAATACTTCTCTTTGGATTAGTCGCTAAAGCACTAATTAGAAGTTTGGGAAATCAGTTTGTGGAGTGTTCATGTGAAAGTGGCTATGTTGGCTATTGGTGAAGCTTTAACTTCTTGGCTGTGTTTTAGGATATGGTCATCAAGCCGGGACCATCAGAAACTTCTTGATGGGACAAAAGATCCTAATAATTTGTCTTACAAACATCTAGCACTGATAGAGTTATAAGATCTCTGATGATAAAACATTTAAAGGATGTGTATTATGGAAAAACTCTCCATGAGGTGTCCTAGAGGCTGGGTAAACTAGCAACTTGGTGGTGGAAATCACTTATCGACATCATCTTCCTTTTCAGACATTTCTGCTTTCAGTGATGCTAAGGTATCAACTAAATAACAGGCCAGAGGATGCTGTGTCTTAGCCAGCAAACTCACTTTTCAGCTAAACACTGGGTAAACATCAAAAGTGGCCTTCCTGTGCATCAAACCCAGGAAGCTGTACTGTACTGTGAGTAATTGTGGGTATCACTGAGAACTGTCCTGTATTTTGAGTAATCGTGGGTATCACTGGAAACTATCCTGTACTGTGAGAAATCGTGGATATCACTGGGAGCTGTCCTGTAGTGTGAGTAGTCATGGGTATCACTGGAAGCTGGCCTGTACTGTGAGTAATCGTGGGTATCACTGGAAGCTGTCCTGTACTGTGAGTAATTGTGGCTATCACAGAGAGCTGTCCTGTAGTTTGAGTAATCTTGGGTATCATTGGGAGCTGTCTTGTAATATGAGTAATTGTAGGTATCACTGAGAGCTGTCCTGTACTGTGAGTAATCGTGGGTATCACAGGGAGCTGTCCTTTACTGTAGCTGTGCTCCTCATGCTGGTATTACACCCTTCACCGCAGTTATCAGTGGGAGTTACAGTAGCAATAGGACCCTGGGCATAGCTGTGAGAGTTATTCTATGTCTGCTGTAGTTGTCACCCTGTCAATATCAGTGTCCTCTGTTCGGTGTCAGTTAGAAGCTGCCTCCTGCTAAACCGCAGCCATATGGAGGTGCAGATTTCACCGGAGCTCCTCCATTTGCAGACTCGCCACCCCCTGTGTGTCCTGCTGGCCTTCTATCCCCGAGAAGCACCTCACTGGGGAGCTGGTCCAGCAGCGGCAAGACAATAAACATCAGCCTGTTCGCATTAACAATTAATGTGCTAAACAAATTAGCCGTCTGGAGGTGATTTACCGACACAGCTTTCTCTTAATGAGGGTCCCAGATGCGGGGAGGGTTCGTAAGGGCCAGCAAGGGCCCAGCTGGCCACTGACGGGAATCTACCACGCCAACAGGGCCTGGCTCTGCAGGGAGGAACAGCTATATGAGTCCAATCCTGAAGGACATCCTTCATTTTAGCCATTTCTCTCCTTTCAACACAAGCATTTCATCATCCCTGACAAAAAAAGCCTTTTTCTGTACTTGTCATAACTACACTAAATCTAAAAGCAGTGGGGACATCCTTTAGCTCTGCAGAGCAGGCTGATTAAGGACAATTATCCGTCCCTCGGACTGCGTGCTCCTTGGAGCGGGCCATTCCGGACACCCAGGGGGGAAGAATGTCTCCGCTGCTTCCTGTAACTGACTGTATGTTTCTGCATGGAGTCTTCCCCATTTGTTCTTTCCATCCGCTCTGAAGCATGAATGTGCTGGTAATTAATACCTTATAGCAAAATGAAATCCATTTTAAACCATGCAGTAAACCTTTAGGGCTATGCATTGAAAAACGGCTCTTCTTTTGAACTTTAAACTTTGGTCACATACTACTTTTTTATGATTCTTCGTTAAGGTTGTAGCCCATGTGTATGTGTGAGCCGTGTGTGCTGTCAGTGCGGTAATGTGTGCCCGCCTGGATGGATTAATTGAATTTCCCTATCTTATTACAAGCCTTTAGTGTCCTTGAGCGCAGCTGCTCGTCATTAAAGGTCTCTTGTGCTTCCTTCCAGTCTCTGAAGAATGACGACACCGTCGCCAAGAAGGACGTGCAGAGGGTGCTGGAGCTGAGCCAGAAGCAGAGGTGAACCTCCCCCCTGCCTCCCCTTTCTGTGCCGGCACTGGGGTGCAGAGCAGATCGACGGATGCTCACCTCACCAGGAGTGATGTTCATGAAGATCTGATCACCCTTAGTAGAATCCCAACCAAAAACCATCCTAGGGATGTCCTAATGTGCCATGATTGGAATCTCCATAGTACCACTAGGAGGTGCTGTGCCTGGCACATTCTCTGAGTACATTGTCGGGGGGGGTTAGGGCTGTGGCTTCAGTCCACAAGGTTTACAGTGAGTACTGCTTTTATTAAGATCCTGATTGGTCCAAGTGAATCACAGTAAACCAGAACTCTTATTTTATCCTATTGATTTGCTGTTATTTTTCCATAGTGAAAATCATGAGTTGATGAGCTCCTGTCAGAATGAAACTATATGTAAAAACATTCCAAAAATATGATCACCGGTTTTTAATTGATGCACCCTATTCCCACTAATCTGAATTTAGTGATTTTGCCTTTGAGAGGCAAAGTAAGGCATAAATAATTCCTTAATCCAAATTAAATTTAGTTCTTAATACTAATTTATATCAAGGTGTTTCGCAGTGAAACAACAGAAGGGGAAGAATTATCCGGAGAATTGAACCTGTTAGTTTTCAAGTGACAAGGAAGGGAATTTGATTTTACGCAATATTAAAATGATACCAGGCTTCACTTAGGGATGAAATCATGAGATCTGTTCAATTACGGTTAAAAGATTTGCTTATTAATGGAAATCAGCAAAGCTCTCCATCCAGATAAAGACCATAGTGGCATATGGTATTTATAACTGCAAAACTGCGACTTAGCTAATTATGCATAGTTTATAACGTGGTGTTACAAAATTAAGATTGCACATGAATAAATAATCCCAGGTTCATGAAAAAATGCTCATTTATAAGAGGTTGACAGTACAGTAATAAACGAGAAACAACAAGCAACTTCAATACTTGGTCTCATTACAGGCTTTAAGTGCAAGTAACTTTTATTTTCTATACATCAGTTAACCATAAATATGTATGCTATGTACTGTGTGTAGAAATTAATTTTCATTCATTATCACCTGATAATTAGCAGTAATAGCATCACTCTCTTTTGCTTTACATGAAACACTCTTGTTGTTAATGTTTTGAAATGATTTTGAGGACTATCGCTACATTTTACCTCTCAGCACACCTGTTTGTTGCTGTAGCTTGTCAGCTTACATTGAAATTGTTTTGTTTCTTTGGCAAATCACGCCAAAGTCAGCACTTTAATTATGCATGTCTTTTTTTAATTTAATCTCCGGTTTTCCTTTCTGTTTGCCCAAAAACGGGGATTGGATACTTTAATCATTTATTCATTATCAGCCCAGTGATGAAAGTTTAATGGATATGATTTTTTTTCCCACACATAAAAATGCAAAGTATACATAAAAGGTGGTTATGTTTGTCTGTGTTATACTCTGTAACGTGCAGTATATGACAGCTGAATAGCCTATATGTGCTCTTTCTGGGCTAAAAGCTAAAACATTCATGTTCAGTGATGGGCAGCTGACCCTCAGCTGTATAAGTCCAGTTTACACTCAAAACGCACAAATGACCGGCATCATCTCTCCAGCAAGGTTCAGCCTGCCTGCGGGTGCCATACCTCTACCCAAAAAGGGCCTCCTGATTTTCGAGTAACTGAATCAGTTGACGAATCGGTTGACATGGTGGCTGGTCAACTTGCCTAGGGGGAGATCTCGAGCTGCAGACTATCGAGGTGGCAGGAGGCGACGTTTTGGCTGAGTTTTTGGTATCTGTCTTTCACTGGTGCTTGTGGTGCCAGCAGTGGCCACGTGTTCTGGCTGGGCTCGATAATGAATGGCTGTCACCAAGGCCCCTACAGACCTACAGGCAAATGGCAATGCAGTAAATGCGTTAGGCTCGACTCTCACGCCTTGCTGGCTACACTGTGCAAAGCAGCTAGATCAAAAGGGGTCTTGTTACACCTCGAAATGCTCCTTACGTGACTGGCGTCGAAACTCTGCAGCGGCATTCTTTTCATTTTAACAAGGCACTACGCAGCAAAATGCCACCGTTTCTCTCCTTGTAGCTTTTTGTCAGGCATGGTTGAGGGGGTGGGGTGGGGGGGGGCGTGTTGGCTTGGGAACACTGGTTTGTGGGTCACCCAGTACCCTCTGGGAGTGACTGCTCTGTCACTATCCACAGGGAGGAGATGAAGTCCCTTCAGGCGGCCCTGCAGAAGCAGCTGGATGAGGCCACAGAGAGGGCGGAGAAGCAGCAGGCCACGGTGAGTGAGCAACCTCTGACCCCGGGGCCGCAGCATACAGGCTCCACCCCCACTTCCACAGGGGCACCCGCACACCATCAGTCTGTGCATACTGTGGGGCGTCCTTTGCGTTGTTCCTGCATTCCCTTCATCTCGCTCAAGCAGTGATCACAAAACAGAGGCTAAACTGAGTAACACAAACTGTTAATTTGCATGTTATCAAAACAACCTGGCATAGGACAAGGCCTTTGGTTTTCTGCAATGGAACTTGTTGCATACATGTGATCATATAATGGATGAGGGGGATGATAGCTCCCATGTAAAAGGCCATTCTTAAGGCCATATTGGACCCGTAGCCAGG
Source organism: Mormyrops attenuatus (assembly GCA_026777985.1). NCBI lineage: Eukaryota > Metazoa > Chordata > Actinopteri > Osteoglossiformes > Mormyridae > Mormyrops > Mormyrops attenuatus. The sequence goes on along the minus strand of JAODKC010000021.1, from coordinate 21,026,866 downwards.
AAAAGTGGTAAATTTGCATTACGGCATCATGTTATTAAATTGTCCTCTGTAAGCTGATGATGATTGGGGCCCTCTTCCAGCCAGCCAGGTGTGTTAGTGAATGCATTCTCTGCCAAACTGCCCAAAAAAATGGGGCATTTAAACACTTCATGGGGAAGACGCGCTATGTGTGAGGATGACTCTTCACAGCATGGTTGGGGGACATCAGGATTCTGGTTCTGTGCCAACACCAGTTGGACTTGTGCTGTGTTGTAGCAGAGTTGTGCCAGCAGTATGGGCACGTCAGGACTTACTGATTCACCGTTCAATGCTACGGTCGGTGCTTCATGTAATTAAATATGCCTGATGTGGCCTGGTTTCTGTTTTGAAGCTTCAGAAGCAGAATGTCAAAGTCAAAGGGAGCCATTCTGTCTCTGTGGTAATAATTTGTGATTAAGCCATAAAGTTTGACATAGAAATTTTCTCTGTGGACGATAATGTGCGTCACACAAGGGTTATAAAGACACTCAGCAGCGTGTAGCATGGAGCAAGATTTAAATCACACCTCACCTCAGTACCGATCTTCCCATTACAGGGCAACGGAACTGTTGAGAACTATGAGGTAGATGGAGGCGGGCAGTGACACCGCTCGCTCTCTGAGACCTGCCACACTGATATGATAAGCAATATAAGGTTCCTGAGTTTGTCATTCATTATGTCCTCCCTGTTTATATTCTGCTTCCAGTTATGTCCCTGGGGGCGTGGCAGATTTATGTCCCTGGGGGCGTGGCCATGCTTCTCTCCTTTGCGCATGAGGGACACCAGACTGGTCTTACCTTTCCGCTGTTGACTCAAGGTGCACACAGAGGCTGTTTGTATAGTGCTCAAAGTTGCAGCTAGCATATTTTATCTTTTCATATTTATTTTTGCAGAACTTCATAGCTGAAGGCGCTGTGGTGAATTACAAGTGAAAAAGCTGCCCCCACGTTCCCTCCTTCACTAAAAAACAATGAGGCAGCATTGTCAGGTGACGGAAAGGATGAGGCCACAGTGCAGCTCTCTCCACTTCGGCCTGGGAGCGAGAAACAGGCGCTCTGTTGATTAGCTTTTTTCAGGTGGCATTGCGCTGCAAGTGCGCGGATCCCCAGTACACGATCCGAACGGCACCTTCCTTATGCAGCCAGTCCACACAGAGGGTACCCCCCGTTCTGGACTGTCACCCTTGTGCACCCTTTGGGCCTCCGTAACACCTACTCCAATTTTATTGCCCCCCCCCCCGCAGATTTTAGACAGGCCCCACTAACACCACTGAATGCTGCCAAGCCCATAAGCTTATTAGGTGCCGGCATTATTTAATATAAATGATTTTTTTTCCATGAATAACAATTTCAGTGTTGTCACGCATCTCAGATGGATGTCGAGAGCTTAGAGACGATAGTGAGCTGCTTTGGATTCTTTTTTAAATTCTGTACTGCAACCCTACTGCAATCCCAGTCATAGATTTGTGAAAAGACACATTTTCTTACAGGGAAACAAATATGACTGCCCCCATCCATTTCTGCAGACAAACAAATGTGACATAGTCTGGTGACGGCTAAATTTGAAGGAACTCTCCGATTTGCATCAGCCAGCTGTTGTCATTGCGTTGAAATGATTATGCACTTGCTCATACGTGTGCATGTGCACACCCACGCAAAACACACGTGCCCACTGAATGGTTATATATAGGGCGCGGTGCTTGACTCTGCGGGTTATGACTCTCTCCCCCAAAATGTTCCTGGTTCAAATCCCAGGGTCTCCATAGTGATTTCACCATTGGGCAGCTCACAGGTAGAAGCTTGGTGTAAGTGGTACGCATTTCTGTGAATCTCCCAAGTCCTAGTCGTACTGATAAACGAGTAAGTAAATTGCCAGCATGTCCCCACTTTGTGCCGCCTCTGAAATCGACACTGCAGCCGATTGTCATTCTGCTTCATTTAGCCGCAGTCAGATCGCTTGCAAGTCGAGCCCTGCTGGACATTTTCACTTATGATGTATTTTTGCTCATTAGCCGTTGTGGTGAGACATTCACTAGGCATCAGGAAGGCAGCGCGTCCCTCAGCGGCTCGCAGGATGCAAACATGCAACTTCAGGCCGCTTGGGTCCCCGCACGATGAAGACGCATGGCTTTGTGAGAGAATCAGATTCAGGTTTATTGAGCAAACATGGCGAATTTCATAACTATTCCGATTGTCAGTGACTCTCACGCATACACAGATACACAGTTAAGACGAGACATCATCAGTCCAGTCCAGCTCATTTATATGGTTTGATGTATAGAAAATGTACAGAAAGTGGAAGAGTACACTACTGAATAATAATACCAAAAGTAAAAACCTTTGACCTGATTGGTAATGGTCTGTGCAAGCAAGGACGCAAGCTGAAGAGATTGTCATACATGGACCATTAACAATGAGTAACACTATAGCATGGAAGTCCTACTCTGCATTGTCATCTGGCCGCAAAAAAAAGCATGAATTAAACACAAATACAAATTAAGGTGCTTCAGTAAGACAATAGATAATAAGTACAAGTATGACAGTGAATATATAAACGTTGCAAACCTATAATCATATAGTCATGTGATTAAGCAGTAATTAAGGAGCTTGAGATTGGTCTGCTTTCACGCACCCCTCCCCTTCCAGGGTCCCCAGCTCTGTCACCCCCCTTCCCCTGCGAGGTCTTGCTGTTGCCATGCCGCTGTTTGTTAGCACAGCAAGAAAAATCAATTAGCTGAGCGCTGGAGGTCGTGCGTATCGATCTGTCTGTTGAGGGTCCCGTTTGGCCCCGTCCGGAGTCGCTTGCACTCCCCGCTAAGTCACCCCAGACCGGAATCGCTGTAGGCGACAGAGAGAGCCCCCCCGCCTCACTCAGCCCACATGCTTCGATCCTGCTTAAGATCTTAAAGGGCTTCACGGCATGACGTGCATTGAACAACAACTCATGGTCTAAACGGGGCATGCTCTATCTAACAGCCAGGCCGCGTTCCACCCACCCTGCGCCTCCACACGGGTGGGGGTGGTCTTCCTCTATCCATGCTGCATCGCTCGGGATGGGCCCCAGTGAAGCCTCAGGCCCCCATGCTGCTCTTTGTGGGAGCTCATCTCCCTGGGGGGAACGTCTTCATACTTAACCATTACAATAACAGCTGTAAAATGCTGCCATCTGAATATTACACCTGCGCAGGTATGAATTTGTGTGAGTCTGGCAGCTCAGGTTCGGGTCAGCTCAGCCGTGGGCTTCTGAGCGTCTGCCACTCCCAGCTGGGGACTCGTGAAGAGTGAGAGAGACATTGAGAGAGAGATCAGGGAGGATACCTGGAGGCTCATCCCAGCACTCAAGCCAGCTAACCCCGCATGTGCTGTTGGCTGCCCCAGACACCAGAGGGCTTCTGGTAGTTATTCCCCTAGTGTCTCTGAAGTCTCAGAAAGCAAGGGGGAGGGGGGCAGGGTGATGGGGGGGAAAGGCTGAAAACCACCCCCCCCACACACACACACAAACACACACTCAACTTTGAACCTCGCTCGTCCGCAGAGCTGCAATTTCCTGTCTCCCGTGGGTATGTGGGTGCACATCTGTGAGCAAATGCTGTTATCTGTCTCAGCGACTTGGCCACGTTCACCGTGTAATTACATTATTCTGTTAACAACACAGACCTAACTGTTGCTCAATTAAGATAGCATTTGTTTAACCTTTTGGGATCAATGTGGCAATACATTATAACGGCGGCAGCTAATGACTTCGTTTTGCACTTTATATATATCACACCTGTGTAATTGGTCGTCACCTGCCGATAAATTTACTGTGCGCAACCTGTTTATTGTCACTGAAACTACTATTTCGTAAAGTATTTGGAGGAAGACAACGCTGGCGGTTGGTCTAAGAGGAACAGCGAGAGCAACATACTGTGGTGTTTCATATTCTCATGTTAACTAATACAAACTGCTGGGTTTCTGTGAGCATAAAAAATGTAAAATATTCCGGCATCTATGGCCTGCAGTGTTGACACAAAGCAGGATGAGGTTTCAAGCTCAGAGTGCCAGATGGACACTGCCCAGGTCACAGGGTCATATCAGGAGAGCACCATAGTATGCCATAGAGACATTTGTGACCTCAACAGCTGTTCTTCCTCTGAGGCTCTTCAGGCAGAATGTGCTCCTGGTTCCCGTGTGATCAGTAGGTGAAGTTTTATTTAGCATTTGAGAAGCAAGTTATCTCTAAGCCCTATGCAATGTTTTTCCATATGAAATTTTAAAAAAAAACAACCCAAGAGAGCAGTTTTTGGAAAACTTAAAATTATTTCCAGAGCCCTACAAAGAAAACCGAGTAGTTCTTTTGGAGAGTTGGTGACTATAGAGAGTACAAATAAAAGCAGTAGTGTACAGTATATAAGAAAATGTCTTTGCGATGGAAGACAGGAATTGGGGGAAAGCCATCATGGTCCAGTGATCCAACAAATTCATTGTGAAAAATTGCAAAAAAGCTGAATATCAGATGGGACAAACACTTTATCACATTACTGTAGCTTGCCACTGACAATTGAGGAGTGTAGAAACTGAAGAATTGGAGCTTCATAATTGAGATTCTGCACTGCGCTTTGAACCTTGTGTTTGAATAAAAGCACTCTGTGGTTTCCAGTAATTGATGTCACGCTGACGATTCCACAGGGTCTCCTTCTATTATAAGCAAGGGCTAATCAGTCCTGGGAATAAAGGTGGAAAAACTGTCCAGCTGGAGTTGGTCGAGTTCGCCAGGTTGAGATGCTGCATGGGTCCCTGATGTCCTTGCGGTTAGCCTGGAGTCACTGTGGCTGCTCTCTCCTCAGAACTCCCTGTTTTGTTCTGCAGATCAATTTCCTGAAGACAGAAATGGAGAGGAAGAGCAAGATCATCAAGGACCTTCAGCAGGAGGTGAGCTTCCAGGTTTGCTAGCCCGGTCCCAGTGGCTAAGCCTGCCCCAGGACCCTGCCCTCCCACGGCTCGCTGAAGACGCATCTCTGCCTCTGGGTCCTGCTTCATCTCTTTTACTTTATGCCACTATTCAGAGAAACACAGAGGGTGACTGTCACACATATTATAATGTAGAGGGCTAACACACTGCATGGCTGCAGCATGTGGGGTGGTGTCACTACTATGGTGATCCTCCCAGCCTAATTGATGAGTGCAGCACCTCATACGCCAGTGGAACGTTCCAGACCATCACCTCTGATAGCTTATTGCTGGCAGAGTCAGTTCATCAGTCACTCTCTCCAGGATACATCCGATAGCATTCACAGGGTCTGTCCGAGTTGGACTTCAGAAAGTGAACGGTCAGCACGTGCTTAAAACTGAGTCAGGGAATTCTGGGTGTTACAGCGAGAACGACTCGTGCCCAGATCGCAGGATCGATTTCCAGAATGCAAATGGCACTCCAGATTGTAACAGGCACATTTATCACCATGCCCAAGGCTGCTGCCGTCTCTGTGCTTCCTGTGGAAGCTGCTGCTGATTGGTCACAGTTTATCCAAGGAATCTCCAGCTCCCATTTGATGCCAGAAGTCTCATTGTATTTCTAGTGTTTCATTTGTATAGCACAGCTGGACTTGGCGGGTTGTTATCCTGTAACTGTGTGACTCTGGGAGGCAACCAGGGACAGAAGTGTCTTATAAATAAAGTAAAAAAAATGTAAATAAAGTCATAGTCCCCATTTCTGGCAAGTAAAATTTAATGCCAACAACCGAGGGTCAGCAACTCCAAACTTTCCATCTTCAGCAACGCCTGCTCTGGTGTGTGTTACCCAATGGCCCAAATTCACATTCCTGTCCCTGTGATGTAGGAAGTGTTGTTTGCAATGACAAAAAAGTTCTCTGGCAAAACCATAGCGAGAGAAGGGTGAGTTAGAACCACGATTGTTCATGATTTTAGAAATTATAATGTAAGTGAATAATCGTTAGGTGTGAAGTACTGAAAGGGTGCCATGTTCTTTAGTCATGTACTGATGTAATGTGTTCTTCAGGGATGCTGGACAGCCTTCTGTCACGGTGGCCTTCTGAAGAAGTATTTACATTTATTTATTTAGCTGACACTTTTATCCAAAGCAACAGAAATACAAATGAGGGTCACCAAGCCGGCTCATCCAGTCCCCACAGCCCCTGGGGTTAAGGGCCTTGCTCCAGAGCCCAACATTCTGCCGATGAAGGGATTTAAACCAGCGACCTTCTGATCATAGGCATATAACCCCAACCTGCTGAGCCACACACCACCTCCCAAGAATCAGAATCCAAAACCAGAATCAGAAAATACAAGGAATTTGTTGGTGGCATGAAGTACACAGCTCAAACAAAATACACAAAACAATAAATCAAATAAAAATAAAATGGATATAAAATTAAATAAAAATGTGCGATCAATCAGTAAACATGTAGATGCATAAATAATTGTGCAGTATGACAATCAGGCGTAAGGTACAAACAGTTTGGGGGTGTGTGAAATAGGCTTTAAAGTGAGTATGAATATAAAATAGAGTGGGTGACTTGCACTCCCTAGATTTCCTGTCATTTGCTGGTTTGAATCAGTGGCCAGCACCTGGTGGGCTTGCAGATGCTGTGTGGGAGCTGAGGTGGATGCAGGGCCTTCAGTTAAGGCTTCCTCTCTGCCTTCCTCCTTGCCTTGCTCTCTGCACACCCCACTGCCGCTCGCTGACTGTGTGTGCCTGCCTTTTGTGTGTCTCCCCATGAATCCCTGCGGGGGACTCTCTCTCGTCACACTGGGTATCCAAGCCCCAGCAAGACGTCTGTAGTCCGTTGTTGCTTTTTACTTTTGAATAATGAACAATGCAGGACTGAGTAATGTATTAATGGAGAGCCTGTTATAGTACACAATGTGAGAGTTTTCAGAGCAGTGAGCTCGTTCTGTCCTGTGTAAAAAGCATCCGTCTCATCACAGGGGAACAACAAGAAGAATTAAGGTTAACCCAAAATAGCTGACACTTAACACCACGAGTGAATTTGCTCCTAATTAGAGCGTCAAGCACTAATTACCGTCTGCCTGATTCTGTGTAGCTGTCAGTCTGTTGTCTTAATGGAGCCCCCAGGTATGCATGCATGGCAGGGCTGTGCAGATTAGACACTCCGTGAGGTAATCGGTTGTGATATCGTACCCGTTGGGGGTGAACCACAGGGCTGCAGGACTAGGATCGCCCTCCCCCCCTCAGCGGAGAATGGACGGCATCTGTGAACTTCTTCCAGAACCTTCCTGATGCTGTCTCTGTGCTGTTCACTCCTGCAGAACAAAAGTCTGAAGAGCAAGCTGCTGTCTGGGAGCAAGCTGTGTGGCATCCATGCTGAGGAGGTAAGCCCCCCCACCGAGGAGGCCTCGCTCTTACTTTAGCGTGGAGGCGCTGACCTCGCTCTGGAGATCAGCTGCTCTTTCCAAGTGTGGGGTGGGGGAAGCGCATGAATGGGGTCCTGGGTGAGATTGAGCGCGTGCGCGCGGTACGAACAGCACAGAATGCTGAGCTCTGCAGTTTGCCTTCAGGAGAAGCAGGCCGGGGAGCTGTAAGCGCCCATTCACTTCCATTAATTGCTGATCCTATCGATTAAAAACAACAATAACAATTCCTCTCATATGATGCATCCTCCATAATTCATAGTGGCGAATGTATTATCGAACTCCAGTGCCAATTGAAAACTTTCAAAAATGATGAATGCATGTTTTATTTTGGGGGTTATGTGAATAGCCTCTGCCAGTTTTGCTGTGGCGGTATGTTTGGCCAAGGCTCTTGACTGCAGTGAAATGTCCCGCTGTTCCGCCAGTGAAGTAAAATAATCCTTCAGATCAGGAGGCCGAACAGACCCGAAGTCGGGCCGGGGTGCACAATGTAACGCACCACGATGTGTTAAAAATACATTGCTCTTTATTTGCCTTTTCTATATCTGTATTCAGCAATTTTTGCTTGCAGCATCCAGACAGTAACATGTAACAGGGTTAGACAGCACAGAAGAAAACAAAATCATCACAAACATATGACTAGGTAGGGGCATAGTAGGGGCATGGATACCCTGGCAGATTCACGGGGCCTCAACACTTTACGGGTACCCATGACTACAGAAAGTTTTTAATTTTATTGGCCGGGGGGCCCAAGATGACATTTTGTCAAAGGGCTCAGAATTTGTAGCTACACCCCTGTGACTAGGTACTTTATATGTATTTATGGAGTAAATGTGAAATCCACAGAAGGAATAGCTGCTGAAACAGAAGACATGGTTAAATCAATTCTAAATATACCAAATAAATACCAGATTAATGAATGAGATGGCTAAAATAGAAAGTATGGCGGAATAAAGTGAGATGTGCAAAGTGTCCCTCTGTCTAGCAAAGTGCAATGTGCATCGCTCGAACTTCAGTGTGCGGGGCAGTGGTTCCCCCCAAGATGCCATGGCACCTGCACAGAGGACACCTTGACAGGCCACATGCTGTTCTTGTCTTGTGGTGTGTTTCGGTGGAGCTCTCCCAGACCATGATGATGAGCCTCTGAGCGTGAAACAGCCTCTTATCGTATCTAAAAGGTGCCAACCGTCATCCAGGCGGGGGGGAGGGGGAATGCACTGTGCTTGTTCTTCTCTCTTGAAAGGAAGAGCGTGTTGATTGCTGTACGCGGTACAGGGACTGAAGGCGAGGCCCTCCATTGTGAATTTCTGTATTTACATGCTCCAACTCACGTCTCCTTATCTTCCCCCTGCAGTCGAAAAAAATCCAGGCTCAACTGAAAGAGCTGCGTTATGGGAAAAAGGATTTGGTATTTAAGGTAAGAGCACTGAAATTATTTCCATTGGCACGCATAATTCTTGCAGTCCCTTTTCTCTCTGCGTGAGGCATTCTGCACGGTGAACGAGAAGCACTTTCTCACGCAGATTAGAAGCTCTGGGTGTTGCTAGAAGAGTTTGCCCTCATGCGATAATAGTGCTCCTGTTCGATTATGCTTCTGCTGGAGCAAATGTTCTGTGACCCTGTTGTAACATCAGGACTGTTCTCCCAGGGGTTACGCCCCCTAGAGGTGAACACCTGAGATAGGGTGGGTGGGCCTTTGGGGACGATCTAACGCTTAGAATGATGAAAGGATACATGTAGTATAACAGCAGCTTCAGGCCCGGTTTGTGCACTTGATGGTGCTTGTGTTGAATAGTCATGCTTTGCTATGCAGGTGAGCATTTTGGCTGCTGGAACGGAGCACGTATATATCCAGCCGGTATTCCAGTCGGTGTAGAAGCACTTAATAAAGAGAGACAGCAGCTTTCAAAATCAGAATGCCAGCACGGCTGCTGCAGCCTTTCATTACAGCCTGCTTCCGGGAGATGAGTGCTGTCCGAAAGGTTCCCCGGCCTCTGAGCATGCAAGGGGGCGAATCGGGCCGTCTGATCTGGCTCGCAGAAGCAGACTGTCTCTCTGGGCACCTGTGAGCTTAAAGGAGCAGGCGATCAATGATCAATTCCGGGGGCATTCAGGGCAGGCGACTCTAAATATAAAGGAATGTTTCCATTCAAATTGTGGCTGACAAGTCGGACAGCACCAGAGAGCTGGGGTACCTGATCTGACAATCGGGAGGGCTATCCTCCTCAGTCTAGCCTTTTATGAGCAAAACTCAGGGACCAGTCTGAAAAGAGCATGTGCAGGGATGTCGGCTGTTGCACGGTCATTTAATGAGGACGCTTGCTCTTACCTTGCCGTCTTTGGATTTACTTCTGATTGTTGTTTTTCTCCCGCTGGGTACAGGCCTCCCACACACAACCGAAACCCTCAACGAACGAGAACGTAGCTATTTTAGCTAAATAAAAAGACACTCGGATTTGACTTGGGAGGGAACAGGTTATGTTTAAAAAAGAAACTTGTGATATTTCCAGCAGCTACACAAGTTTTTTCCTTGCTTTGGGGTCTAAGCTGTCGGGCTTCACTGACCTCTTTGGATAGGAAGCAAACACATGGAGGGCTTTTTACCTGATAGTAAACGTGGGCTGGATGCAGGGGCTGGATGCAGTGTGATGCAGTGTGATGCAGTGTGATGGCATGAGGCAGCTGACCATCACCACTTCAGTCAGAGCCTGACCTGAGTCTGAGGAAACTCATATGGCGGAACTTCCACAGCCTGTCTGTCTCACATCCAGGGACAGCAGCTCATGGACCTGGAGCGCAAGCTTCTGGCCTCCAAGGAGGAGTTGGAGAAGACTGCTTTGGACAAGGTGAGGCTTCCGGAAGGATCCACATATGCTGATCATCCGGTGGAAAGCCGTTAAACACCTTGACAACAGATTTCCGGTTGTTTCATTCTAATTTGAATGCAAATCTAATGCAAATCCAAGTCACCTTAATTACAGCCCAAGCAAATTCCCTTTCCTGTAAACTTGTTCAGATTTGATTGTTTTTTTTTCCTTGCAGGTCTAAAATTAATCCTTTACAAAAAAATGCATATTGCACAGATGCCAGACTAATATGCTACTCTTATATTCTTTCAATTCTGATTATATTCTGGCATAAAATATATACTGAGATGAGTACAAGGAAGAGCACATTTCTAGGTATTTCGTCTCTCAGATGTACTGGAGCTTCAGTTTAGCAGACTTCTTCTGGATATTTCTTAGTCATTGAGAATGGATGGAGAGATGGTGGAAGGCATGGATGGAGAGAGGCATGACTGTATGATGGATTTGAGTGACAGAAGGATGGAATTATTAATAAACGTGTTAATATACAGCAGAAGAGAGGTTGTGGATAGATGTATGTATGATTTAATATACACATACATGTGTGGATGTATGGCTGGAGAGATGACTTAGACACAAGCATACCTCCCTAACCCATAATGCACCTCCCTTAGGAGTCCCAGCTGAAGGCGCTGAAGGACACCGTTCACCTCTGCTTCTCCTCAGTGCTGCAGAGCCACCCGCCCAGCAGCCACGCCCTCTTGGCCGCCCCCTCCCACCTGGCCAGGTTCTCTGCCCTTGCCAACAGCTCCAGGGTCACCTTCCAGCAGCCACACGCCAAGGTAAGCCCTGCTGTGGAGAGCAAGCCCTGGGGCCCAGGTAGAGCCTGAGTGCCAGCCATCTGGCAGTCAGATGGTTCTCCTCGGGGAGTCTGACAGGGTCCAGGTGTTAACGCATACACTGAGCACGCTGTGCGTGTGTGTGTGTGTGTGTGTGTGTGAGCATTTATCTTATGTATAGCTATAATCTGCCCAATAAGGTCAGAGCCACGGAAAGAAAAACGTGTTTTCCTCCTCAAAGGAATAATTCACGCCAAAGCCACTGATTTAAAAATACATTCCTCTGCACCTCATCTCATTTTGTTAATATGGAGCATTCCAAATTGTGATATTATTCTGGTAACGATGGGCTAGCAATAAATAATGTCAGAAATGGCCCCCGTGATTTAGATTGAATTAGGTCTGGCTACTGTATTTATATACCTAGCTTATAATGTCTTTGGATATGGTTATCTGTAACTGATTTGTGTGGGAATTTGTTTTTTTTTTCTACTTTTGCTGTCATTGCTGTTTGAAACATTTAGATGTTTTGTTTATGCCGTCTGCAGCAGGCCCATAAATATGCCCTATGCGGCATCGTGTTGATCCTTTAAAGCAGCTTTCTTAGACTCTGTGCACATTTGTCAGTCTGGGAAATGTGGCGCCTTTTGGCGCTGCTCTGTCACTGCCCTCGAGAAAGCCCATTTGCTCAGTCTGGTCCATTTCCTCAAGTTTGGGATGTGCTTCAGGGCTGAGTAACCAGCATGGGGCTGCCCACAGAGGACTGGAAGCCCTGGAGATGAGACCCATCCTTCTGGTAACATCTCTTCTTTAATCTAGAAGATGAAAACACACTTCCTTTAAGACAGTGGCCCTTAAAGCTCATTGCATATCGTTTAATCACCTGGAGAGTGTGGACTATAATTCAGGGTTTTAGACTATTAAATAATATATCTGGATATTACTATTGAAACAGCTGAGGCAAAGAGTGTCACTTGAGGGTACAACAGCGGGGTCTCCAGTCTGCTTCCTTAATTATAGGATTAAAGGATAATTCATTACCTGTTTTCCTGTCGCGTTCATGCAGGGTCTACATGCTAATTCAAAGTCTCATCTGGACCTTTGGGTAACAGTAGGACATGTAACGATACTCATTACCTGTAGGACTGCTCTGCTTGAGCTTGTCGTTTAAACATTGAGGGTGTGAGCTTGGGCCAAGGTTTACTGGAACACCTGGAAGGTGGCCCACGAATGTCAGAACAAGCCCCTGGACAGTTAGGCATAGCGAGGACTTGCCATCCTTACCAGGCACTCATGTCTCCTGCTTATTTGTGAATAGCCCGCGATGCATAGATGAACTGTTGATTTAGGCCATAAAGCTCAGGTGTCATCAGAGGGACCTTAATAACACAGTGAAGGCTTTATTGTATTGAAAAATGGCTCTGAAAAATATGGTTGGACCAAAAAAGTTGAAAAATCAATGTTCATGTCTGGCTGTGGGCCTTTAATTGACACCTGGGCAGCGCAGTGCCGGCATTGAGCTCATCTGGCCCAGTGGAAACCAAATGCTCTTCAGCATTTGAGCCAAATTACTAGTCCCCAAACCCCACGGAGTTTGTGCAGTCCTCTATGGGGCTGAGGTGTGCTAATCGCAAGGCCTTCACTGTGGCCTGTAGTCTAGAGGACTGGAACACAGGCAGCACAGTGTAGATGCCATTGACGATAATCAGCATTGCTCCTCACCCAGTCAGGTACAATGTGATGTTTGATCACCCTGAATCCATGTGAAAGTCGCAACCTGGGTCGCTGGACTGTGTGGACCTCCATACTGATGCTGCCCGAGCACCCTGCTGCTTCTCACTGGTCAGCAGATCCTTGTTTATGTTCTGTGTCACAACAGGAGCCCTGGGATTTCCTCCTGCGCTGGGCACAGAATGTTGGTGTTGTTCTGGCACCCCAGGGCCCTCAGCTTAGAGTTCGCCAATGCGTCAAAAATGGGACAGTAGTTCACAGTGTAGACAGGCGAGGGAGAGTGCCCTACTTTGGCACACGTGGGATTTCCATACTAGGGAGCTTGGATCGGGGGTGGCAGAGAGAGATTAAAAGCTGGAGTGGTTTCATGCCTAACAGCCTGTGAACGCCGCTGGAGCAGGACATAGGCAGTACTTACTGAAGCGGAGCCTCAGCCAGCAGCTACAGCTATAGCGCTGATAAACCAGGAGACCTAACGCCCATCACCTGCCTCTCACAGCAAGTAACTGTGATTCCAAAAAAAATCCATTTCCACTTAAAGGTTGGATTTAATTAAGGTCCCAGTTCAGTTAATTACTAATTTCCACTTTTAATATGGTTTAATATGGTGATTTTCCCTGTGTTCATCTTAACCATAAAAGAAAACCTACTTCAGGGATTTCAGCGTAATAAAAATTTAATCATACACCATGAATGACACATGTATGTTTTATCATTGTAAAAAATACGTTAATTTACTGTTATCTATTTTCATTACTTAAATGCTTGAATAGTTTCATGAGAGGTAAATTAAATGTTGGCGACACTGAACTTGATTGAGGGGTTGAGGGATTGTGGGTAATGAAGGGAAACTGCAAACTGTCGAGGGGTTATGGGTAATGAAGTGAAATTGCATATTGTCGGGGGATTGTGGGTAATGAAATGAACTTTCTTGCCATCAAAAGGTTCCGCGTAATGGGTTCTGGAGAGATATTAGACCATCTCCGTTATAGGTGGCTGTTTGAAAAAGAGGATATACATACATTAGTCTGTATTCCTATTTCAGTCTGCTCAGGATCCAGCCAAACTCTCTACCTTACTTGAGTTTCATTTCCTCTCTAAATGGACAGCAATTACACCACCTGTGCTCCAGACTCTTTGAGGGTCAACAGGCAATGTTGTTCTTTTTCAGTCAGAATAGATCATTTTATTTACCTAGATTCTAACAACAAAATCATATCTTGCAATAAAATCCATTAAATGATATATTTAAAGACATACAGCCATCTCTTTCATCCTTTAAATTTTCCACAATGCCCCGACTCCTGTCATACCAAACGTTTTTAAACTTAAAACTGAAGTCATTTTTATAATTGTTAGCACATTAAACAACAAATATTGCTTAAGCACAAGCATCTTATACACTTTTTTGCAGTTACAATTAATTAAAATCCCATCATCATGGTCTAATCAGCTGGAAATTAACGGTTCCAGGTCCTGAGTTATGCCTTATTCCGTAATAAGAGTTTTTTTCAATTGCTTGCAGAATATCCCAAAAATGCTGAGGATCGTTACAAGTAAAGGTCCCTCAAAAGCGGAGCCGATGAAGAGGGACACCGCAGAGGCCAAGGACTGCCAGTCTGAAAAGGTACGCTGGGGTCACGCCCTGCACACTCAGTCTGATCACTGTTCTTCAAACTGTGGCTCAGCTGTTTCCCACTAACTGAGGGTGATAAACTGCCCACGTCTCCTCACTGCGATTTGGCCAGCAGTGACAAACCATGACGCGTTTGATAGCCAGTGGACAGTAACAAATCGTGAATTGTTCAATAGCCAGTGGGTGGTTCCAGTTTTTGATCGAGCGTCCTGTACGAGAGTACATGGTTTATCACGGGATGATATGGAAACGAATGAAGGAGAAACCTGACTGTGTTGAAAAGCTGTAGACTGAATGATGCCACAATGTGGCCCATCTCTTATATACTTACCTAATCTTTCCTGGCAATATTATGATAACTAATTACCTTCATAGCTCAATGACTCATTATGAATCTGCTTCTAAACAAAGATAAACCTTAAATTCCTCCAGATGAAATTTATGCATAATTCATGGATCTGTTCTTCTGTTCTCGTCTTCTCTTTCACTTCATGCTGAGGTTTACTTTGCTTCTCTTATTATTAACGACAAATATCCACATTTACATTATATTACTGCACTCTTTGCTTAATTGTTGTTGACGAAACCATGTTGTGTTTGGGGCCTGTGTTCTAGATTCTGTTTGACCTACTGTTCTAGTTTCTTCTGTGAGGGAGTGTCATGGTCAGGCAGATACCGCGTAACCCATTCATTAGAAACAGCTTGATGCACTGGATTCCCACCCTGTCTTCTTTCATTCAGATGCAGAGTACCCTTTTCTCAGGAAGGTGACCTGCTAGTTTGATTGCCTGTTATAGTACCATGGCTTATTATAATATTTCTGACCATTTTTCAGTATAGAACTGGCACAAAATGTATTTTCTGGTGGTTTTTATATCAGTAGAGTCCTTGTCAAAAGGTGCTGTTTTTTTCAGCACTTTGCATTGAGAGGAGCTGCGTGCTGATGACTGTGTGTGTGTTAGAGTGGGCTGCTTGCTTGATACTGGTGTGTTGTAGCACAGTAGGTCAGTCTATGGTGGACATGCAGAACACAAGTGTGAGACTTGCCACACTGTATGTACTGCATAGCCCCAGAAACTGCATAATGGGCTCGGGCTTAGGGTCAAGCGTGGGGTATCCATTGATTGTCTACTGAGATCCTGAATGGCAGGGCAGATTCAGTCACCCCCCCCGCACACACAATAAATGGCCATCAGCCAGGTGCAAATCCCCTTTGATGAAGTCCTTTGCAGAGGACAGGTCACAGCATACTGGACATGCTTGCTCTCGGCGACAATTTCTGTAGAATCTGTATTCTGCCCCGTTACCAGTGAGCGCCCGGGACACTGGCTGCCTGCGAAAGCTGAGAGTGCTTCTGGCTCCTTATTCATCACTGCACTTAATGCTCCTGTTTAGAGCAGTAATACTGAAACACAGTGAAGTCCTTCAGATGTTCATCTCATGGAGATCTGAAGGACATTAATGCTAAAACCTACTGATGTGTAGGTTTTCCAGACCTTTGGCATAAAAGGGTGATGTTTATTTTAAGCTTGTAGGAAATCTATGAAATAATGATGATAGCATGCACAGCAGGGCATGTGTGATGACTTTTTACACTGTGCATTCCTGCGGTGCGTTTAGCCGTAATGGTGGCACCGTCGCTCTCCCACGTCTGGTTCCCGCTGCTCGTCTGAACGGCGTTCGCATTTATCTTCACGCATTAATGAACTGCGTCTAGGCGCTTGCTGAAATAAACAGGCTGCCATTTTACATGCCCCCCCCCCCTCCCCCAGACCCACCCACGATGTTCTCCATGTTTTCCAGCAAGTTCCTGTAGGTAAATGGTCTGCACAGTAATCATTCATGCCTTTAATGCAAGGATTATTTACGAGGGTGCAGTGATATTCCTGGTGCCTTCTTGTGCTTATCTGTCCACTGAAGAATTACACAGAGCAAAACAGAAGTCGAGTCAAACAATGGATCAGATTCTTTACATAGTTTAATGTTTCGTATCTAAGGAAGAGCGTTATCACTGCCCACTCGCAGCAGATGCATATTCCAAGCTTCTGGTCGCTGTCCCTTTCCCCCCAAGGTCAGATCCCTTTGATGATCCCCATCGCCCTCACAATGTTTGACTGACCTTCACTTTTGTCTGCCTTCAGGTTGACAAGATTTGTTCTCAAAACCAGACTGAAAAATGGTCCCCTGTGAGTAAAACAGCAGTGCTGAACCTGAATAACCAGGTGGGTGTTGGCTCCACCTCTTTTTGCGTGTGTGTGTGTGGGGGGGTCCAAACAAATAATTATGAAATGTGAAAGGGACACGTCCCCCTCAGATTTAATGGTGGCGACGCCCATGCCCCAGACCCAAATTCACTGAATATTGTGTAATACAGACGCACCCCCAGATTACGATGATCCGTGTTACGATATTTCAACGTTACAATGGGTGTTCCAATTCCATTCTGCTTTTCACTTTCAGTACATTATTCAGTAAATTACATGAGATATTCAACACTCTATTATACAACAGGCTTTATGTTAATGGTTTTGCCCAACTGTAGGCTAATGTAAGTGTCTTAAGCATTTTCACCTTATGATCTTTTCACCTTAAGATAGGTTTATCAGAACATAACCCCATCATAACCCGGGGAGCATCTGTATTTAAGTAGCCCCACTGAATGTGGAATCATTCAGGGGCATCCTTAGGAGTGCTAGTACAGATGTGACTGCTCACCTACAGGAGTCTAAAGTTCACCAAGCAATGCGATCACTCCTCATGGAAGGAGCCTATGCTATGTGGCCCCCTGAGTTATTCTGGAAGTTTATGGAATGTCTCTTCCAATCAGAGATAGGATGAATGGTGATGTCAGGCACTGTGGGCTCGGAGTTGGTAAGGATTAATGATATTAATGCATAAGAAGATTTCCCTGGCTGTAAAAGGGCTTATTCCATCATCCACACCTTTAAACGTCTTTCAACCTGAACTGGGAGACAAAACAGATTAAAAATAAACCAATTCTTGGAATGCATGTGAATATTTATTTTGTGTCCGTAGACTCTGAGCGAAAGGCACCATTTATTCGGCCCTTGTTTGGCCAACCGCCTCATTTGTTTCGGTAATGAAAACGTGTCCTTTAAGGCACCCTGAGGAAGGTGACTTTATCACCGGTAAATTTACTGCTTTCTTTTTAAAGCATCCAAATAATGGCAGACTGAAACCCTCACGGGCCGCTTTTATATAAAAATAAAATAAAGCATGAATGTACTATGAGAGCACTGGGACTAATTACAGTTGCAGTTTTAAGTAGTGGTTTCCCAGGAATGTCGACTGCACTCATTAGGTCGGGGGAGGTGGAACCGGACCACCGGGCTTGGCAGTGTAAGGGCCGAAGCTGGGGGGCTCTGAGAGCAGCATGAGCGAGTGGACAGTGAGGGACATGGGGTGGGAATATGGGAGCCCTGCTGTTATTTGAGTGCCTTGAGCATCTGCTCCTCCAATCAGATACACTCCCCCATGCATAATATTAATGAGTCAGAGGGTTTCTGAAGGGAGGGGGAGTCCAGGGCCAACTGGGCAGAGACATGCCACCAGACCCTCTGCAAGTTCAGCCAGTCAGGACCCTCCTGACTCTCACAGGCCATTAAGGCAGCAGCTGGTGGCTTAGACATCACTCTTTACATGTGAACTACGATGAATGTGATGTGTGAATATGTCACAGTGTGGAGCAGGATGGTCAGTGAATGGAGGCCACCTCTGGGCATTTACTGTAACACACTGAATGAAAAATAAACACATGAGAAAATGTGAACTGTTTAAAGCCAAGTACCTGTCTTTGTAAGAGTAACACATCCACAGGCAGGCTGTTCAGTCTGGGTATAATATCTAAACGCTGTGGATCAGAGGAGGCGGAGCTGAAGGGTACACGGAGATTTGAGAGGGGAATTTATTTGCTTAGTCATTATACCACACATTTCCCTGTGTTTCGGATTAAGTTCCGAGATATAAAATCACCTAGATGAAACAATGTTTTCCACATACCTCCCAAAATGAGCGCCTGGCCAGCTTTTCATAATGCCGCTTTATGTGCTCATTCACCAGTGAATCTAATGGTTCTTGATGGTTGGATATCACAAGGCCGGCTCCGGTCACGTTGACCACGGGGAGGAGCCAGCCAGCATCAACAAAGCCAGACATACACAAAACATGCCAGGTGCAGGTTAACTGCCGGAATGTGGTGCTTAATGAGCCAAGAGACATAGATATGCTGCCCGGTTAAATTGTACCGTTCGTTCAGTCAGTAAACACCAGTCAGGGGCGAATTGGATGTACCTGAAGCCTGTTTATTTGCAGCTTGAGAACCTCAGACCTCTATTGTGATCAGTAGGGTGTTAGCCCTATTAAAAGTGACCCAGAAACACCATAAAACTAAGAACTTTAAAATACTTTCTCTAGCGCAGGTGACATCAAAAATAAAACTGCAAAGAGTCCAGCTGTTAAACGAACTGTAGAATTCATAATACTGGGCCATTGTATTCACCTAGAAATTATACTGTGTACTTAAAAATTTGTCTATTTTGCTACTTGGCCTGTATTTTATGTGGTTTTAGGTCCCTGCACTACATAAATCAGAAAATGATTTAATTGTTTTTGAAGGTTATTTAACAAGGATATTTGAAGTGGCTATACTTTAAATCTCTCTTCATGTTGCCTTCATCCTTGTATTTTTTCCAATAGCAGAAGCTAAACTGCGTCCTCGTCACTGTCTTCCTGTGCCCTTCACCGATCTGTCTTTCCCTGTGTTATGATTGTGCCAGGAAAAATCCCACGGGCAGCCGAAGGGAGGAAATGACATCACGAAGCTGCCAGAAGATGGAGGAGAGCAGAAGGGAGGGGACCAGGAGGATCACAACTGAAGCAATAGAGGACAAGGAGGAGGATGACGATGATGGAAAAGCGGCTGAGGAAATAATGTTCCACGGACTGTCTGTATGCTGTCAGTGATGTCAGTTTGATTCAGTGTAATACAAAAGCATGCAACTGACCCTGCCCCTTCATCATAGCCCCCCCCCCGCCCCCCCAGGTCTGTCTCAGTCCCACCTACATTCCCGCTGAATCACTTCCAGACCTATCTGCTCACATAAGACACAAGCACACACAACATGGTCATGTGCAAAACACATTCCCGATCTTTTGAGGAAAACCCCACCTCCTGCTGGCCATGTCTGGACTTCGATGGTGGAACTAATACATAGAAGTGGCATGTTCTCGAGTGCTCCATGTCGCTGGGGGCGTGTTTTTACGAGACTTTTGTTGTACAGTTCGTCTGCATTTGCTTCTTTAGTTGTTTTTGCTCAGTGCCAGGAAAATATTTCATGTTTTATAATGCTTTCAAACAAACCTTTTGTAGCTCAAGTCCAGCCATAAGAGGAAGGTGCTTTTAGACTAAGTAGGGATGGACCTCAACCCTTCTGATCTTTGACTGGCATTAAATGTACTACACGTTTTGAATGATAATTTTAAAAAGCTATTGATTAAAAAAATAACTGCAAAGCAGGAGGACTGACTTCTGTTCTGAGACCTGTTTAAAGAGTGTTCCGGTAGTTTAGTGTTTTGGACTCACAGAAAAGCTCTTTCCTCCTTTGATGTAGGCCACAGACAGGGCTGGCCAACTTTCGACGTTTATTTTTCCGAAAATTATTTGCCTTTAATGTGCCAAAGGTAAAGAATGAAAACTCACAATGAGTCTTTTCACTGAGAACTATGTGCCATGCACTGACTATGAAGCTAATCTAAGCTACTCTCTCTTTCTGTATTACCTGATCTATCTGTGTCCGTCCAATAAAAGACTGATTATTAATATTGTGTGAATCACCACATCTGTGTAATTTGGCTAAGAATAAATGGATTGTTGCAAAACAGTGTCACATCTGTCAGTCATCGATTAAATACGCAATTATGCAGGAAATCCAAGAGAATGAAAATAAATGTCGAAAGGGGGCTAGCTGAATCGGCAGGCTCGGCGTTTGCGTGCGAAAACTGCTTTTTAGGGTCTGTAGTTAGTGTGCAACTAAGTATGTGTTCCAGTGCACTAGCCTTGCACGTTTAGCGTGTTTTACAGTTTATTATCATCCAATTCGAACCAGGTTTCCAAGTGGCACTAGCCTTACCACCAGCAGCAGGTGTGCTTGCATCCTCCTTGTCTTTTTTATCCGACAGAGAAGCATAGAATGAGAGCCACTGTGAGCTCAGAAGGGGAGAAAGCCCCTGCCCGTGGCCCCCCATTCGTTCAGTAGCTGTGGTTGCATGACAGCCATCCGTCGTCATAGCTGTCCTTGTCAACACTCAGCCTGCTGACAGCTCTTATGCCAGTCAGGACAAGCAAGGCCACGGGTGTGTTCTCTTTCGAAGCACAAAGCTGATACTAAGGATGGCAACTTTCACATGGCAAAATTCAAAAGCTCTAACACCTTCCTGGTATTGGAAATTAAATTATAAATTGTATCAAAACAAAAGGCAAAAGAGGACAAATTGGGTCACATGAGGGGAGAAGGGTGTGTTTTTATTCTGCTTCTGTCCTCGCGTGATTGGTCTTTTAACTTGGATATTTTAATGTCCAAAGGTAAACGTAATTGTTACCCTGGAAATTAGTAATGTGAAGATCTGGGGATTGAAGACATGAATCTGGCGCGTCATGGGAGGAGCATGGTCGGCCTTCTGACCTGTAGAGGAAGCAGGATTGAAGCAAGAACTGACCTCGCAGGAAGAACACCTCAATGATGGGCCAAAGCTGCCAAGTGGACTGAGGATTAAGAAGATGCTCCTGACCTCCAGCCTTCCAGGAGAACAATGTGTTTGTACTGTATATACATGCATATTGTGCTTATTTACCTTCAGCTCTGAAATGTGACATTTTATTAGGTAGTTCACAGTAATAGTAAAATATATAAAATGGTTAGAAAAAAAAGAGCTGTATGGGAAGGTACTGCCTTCCTCAACCTCTGCTTTTTCATATGAGTGGAGTAATCAGCTATGCTGTAGGCCGTGATGACAAGACTGGGAATCTATGCAGATTATCATCCATCTCTGCATTATTCTCAAAAGTGTTATCCTTCATTTTCAGTTGCTGTTCATGGTTTTGCCTCAAAATGTACCCATTTCTGCAATAATTCAAAGATGACTCAGAATGGCACTTCATTCGTACCAGTGATTTATAGTTAAAATATATAAGCATAACGTAAAATCCTGACAATCAACTTTGGGCGTTTTTCCACCGCACCAGGTACCATACTTTTGGTTCTTCAAGAAAGTACCAAAAGTACAGTACTTCAAGGTGTTGGTTTTCCACTGGTGTAAAAACTGGTACCCGTACTGTGTGACATCACAGAACGAGGCCGGGTATTTTTTTACTGATTTCTGTAGTATATTATATGGCTTGGCAATGTGCAATATTAATACCAACATTGCATGTTATGCACATATAATTCTTACATTGCAAGTCAGCTAGATTAAGATCGGGCTTTTTCTTACTTTCAGTTCTGTACGGACATTATAGTGCAAGGGTTAAAGTTTCGATAAAATATTTTGACTCTTATTCTGTCATAGAAAAAAAACTTAGGAAGTTTTACAATTTTAATTATTATTCCTTTTATAGATTGCTCTATGTTTAAAAATCAGTTTAAAGTTTAACCCTGCTGTTTTTGCATGACCACTGCATGCATTCTCTGAGACAATCGTAATCATTTTCATCCTTGCTGTTCAAATCACTTGAAGATGGATTTATGGTAAATTTATTAATTTATTACTATAATATTTATTATTTTTTGTTTTATAAATACCGCAATATTTACCACAACAAAATCACATCACTAGGACAGCACACTATATACCTGCTGTATTAGTATATTCAAGAAAACACTTTTTAATTTCTTGTCATGCCATCCGGATCTTTTTGTTGTATATGTTCTTACAACCAAATCACATTTTTTTGTTACTTTGTTTATCATTATTTTCGCAGCTGTTTTCAAAGTCACGTTTGTATCGTTTCAGAGGCAGGCTATTTGCATAACCAGTCGTCAAAAGAAAGCGTTTCAAGTCCCAATCCAACGTACCGAAGTACAAAAGAAGTATCCCAGCTAGTTTGGCATTTTCGGTACTGGAACTTTTGGTACTCGTACTCGACTGGAAGTCAATGGAAAAGTGAAAGTACCGCACCAAAAGTACCATACTCGGTGCGGAAGGAAGGCGCCCTTTGATGTTTTTGTAGTAAATTTTAAAAATCTAAGGTTTATTTGCAGCTATTCCAAATATGAACACTTGGCTCCATTTCAATAAAAAAAATCTCCACCTTTTTGGCCCTTGGAGCTAGCCTTACCTGACTAAGCACGCTTAGCGGTGAGCGGCATCTCGTAGCTCGCTTGCTGGATTTACCTGACTAAGCACGCTTAGCGGTGAGTGGCATTTTGTAGCTCACTTGCTGGACTTACCTGACTAAGCACGCTTAGCGGTGAGCGGCATTTTGTATTTTACTTGCTGGACTTACCTGACTAAGCACGCTTAGCGGTGAGCGGCATTTCGTAGCTCGCTTGCTGGTCTTACCTGTCTAAGAATGCTTAGTGGGGAGTGGCATTTTGTAGCTCGAAAGCTGAGGTGTGTAGCTGGTCGCCAAGAGTGTGATTTAGCAGTCATCAGAATACCAGGAGTTTACACATTTACTGGTTTGGCAAATTACAGTACTATACCATGTTATTGTATTAAAAAGGTTAAATACTATATGCATTACATTTTCTCTTTAATTATCTATCCATCCATTTTCTGTTACTGCTTGTCCTATTCAGGGTCTCTTTAATGATTAAATATTTAAAATAAGATTAGGGTTAAAAAGGGGAAATGTTAAGGGCTGAATATTTAATAATGAGATGTGATATTCTATGGGACTGGAGTACAGGTGCGGGTACCTGGACTGTGGAACTGGGGTATTGGGATGGGGGTATATGGACTGTGGGATTGGGGTATAGGGATGGGGGTATAATGGTATATGGACCGTGGAAATGGGGTATTGGGATGGGGGTATATAGACTAATGGACTGGGGTGTAGGGATGAGGGTATATAGACTGTGGGACTGCGGTATAGGGATGAGGGTATATGGACTGTGGGACTGGGGTATATGCATTTTGGGCTGGAGCATAGCAGATTTTATCTGTGTATATGGTCAATGAATGAAGTAGGTCCAAGGCATTTTATTTTGCAAACACTAATGTTGCCTGGTCAGTGTTCAGAAATGAAATAAGTGACTCCATTTATATGTGTTGTGTTGCTGTGGGTCCCCGATTACCCATGTGTGGTACATTTTGCCATGTAAATTTTGATTATCCACTTCCTAAGGTGAAAAATTTTCATCTTAATCCGTTGTTTGCAATCAGCATAATCGGTTTTTAGGAATCCTATTTTCTTACCTATATTGTGTTTATTGGTTTGTGTATGTTACTAGCATTGTAATTCCTCTATTTTCATGCATGTCAGGAATCATTTAAAAAGCTTCCTTCTCCTCAATGCATCTCCTCTGCGCTTCTGCTGTTTTGTCTGCTTGACTTCTGTCAGTGTCTGAAAGGCTTTGATTGGGAAGTCGGGTTCTAGCCCCTTGTCCACTGTCAGGACTGCACTCTGCCCTCCACTCTAAGGCTTTGTAGAAACTAGGAAGTCAATGGTGTGTGTAGTGCGTAGTCTAGCAAAAGCCACACATATGAAGTTCTCCAGGTAACACTCTATGAAAATGACATTATGACTTTGTTAGTAAGTTGAGTGAACACATTAAGCATTTTTCTAGTATTTAGATATTTGAAGATGCAGTTTTATAAGCAACATCAGCACAGTCCTGCATGCTGGCCGCAGTGAATGCGATGGTGTCACGTCATAAATACAGTGGAGATTTCCGGACTGCAGTGCGGTTGCCAGCTGATGGCTATGTTGCATCTGGGCATTTTTTTTATTATTAAAACAAACGTTTTTACTTGAATGTTGCAGTTAATTATCTTGTTCCTTTTTAAAACGCTACCATCCAAATCCTATTAAAATACGTCAAGTTCACGCCTGCAGTGTTTCCAATTTACAGCTCTCTTTGAATTTGTCTTTTACCCCATCAATGAAACATTTTTGTAAGAAAATGTTTATATATAAAGCTACTTAAAATGCTATGCTGTCAGACAGGAGGAGCACATAGTGTAGTACTTAATCCTTAACCATTCATTGATATGACTCCATCCGAATGCCATGTAACCAGCATGTTAACACGGCGCTCATGTTAGCCCATGCTGCTTCTCCAGCCGTGCGCCGCGTTCTTACAGCTCCACTGGTCTTGCTCTATCCCACACTGAGTCACGTATTACAATACTATCACGCTGCATTGACCTGCATATTCTCAATGAGTTTCCCAAGGCAATGAGGTAACCCTGAAGAGTTTTTTTTTTCCAAGTCGAAATAACTGAAATGCAACAGTGACAATAAAAAGAATCTGGTTAGTCACTAACCGGGAAATGAATAGAGTAAGAATGTTTTCCCAGCCAGGAGAAGCTGTGCACTTTGTAATTCATCTACAGCAAAAATAAATGAAAGTAAGCATCACTACAATGCACATCTCCATAATTCATGACTTGGCCCCCATCTGATTTAACCATCTAATTCATCTTGTAAAACTAGGCCATGTCGTCACCCAAGTAAGACCAATTTAAATTAGACTGACTGTAATTTCCCATGAATAATGCAGTGGACTAATGTATGAAGATACAGCATTCAGGAAACTTCTATTAATAATCGTCAGCATTAAAAACAAACAAAAAAAAAAGATGTATGTTGTCTTAATGCTTTCAGAAGAATGCAACATCATCATCCTGTCAATTAAAAACAGCATACAGAAGTGAGAAAATCTCCCAGTTTCCTATCGGTGTATATTTTCAGCTATGACACAAAGTAAAAATGTAATAAATAAACTTTTTTAAAAGTATGTCCAAATGGGATATACCTGTCAGCAATGTGATGATGTGAGGCTGATAATGCTGTCCCCCTGTCCTCATCCCCCTTGAGGTGTCACCGACTCTAGGTAAAACTTTATGTGGAGGGAGGAGACAGCTCCGGATCCGGGGCTGTGTCCCCCCTCGGCTGGGGGGGGTTTCTGCCAGCAGTGCTGTCTTCCGCAGCCTTTGATTGTTCTGCCTGAGCTTTGCCCAGGACCTGCTCGCTCTGCATGTTTCCCACCCTGGGCAGCGTCAGCCACTTCTGGTTTGATTTCACATCGTGTCACTCGGTGGCTTGTCTTCACTCTCCTTCCCGTGGTAAAATATCGCGTTTTACCATAGTCCCGCTTTAAAAATGGCCATGATCACAGCGTAGACTGGCGCATCACGAGAGCAGAAAAGTGCACGGAAACGGGGGCTTCTATCAGCAAAACACCTACACCCATGCGCGTCTGCTAGCTTCGCTCACTACGCTCTTAATAGAGGAAATATAACAATGGAGTCTTGTGATTTGCATTAATGGAGATGCAATAATAATAATACACCCACACGTGCGCGGGGGAATCGCAGCGGGAATAATGGCACAGCTGAGATAATGGTGTGAACGCATTTAGAAGCGACGGTGGGCGCCCGTTTTTGCGGTGTGCACGGTCCGCCGAGCCGGGATGAGCTTAAAACAACACTGTCGTTCACAGAGATATTCACGATGACGTGTGTTTGTTTCAGCACATAGGGTAAAGTCCAGAAAAGGAATCGCGATGTTCACGTGGGCCTATGCGGCATAAAGTAATACATTTGAAATATATATTTCCTTTAGTAGCGGGTGTGTTTGGAGTTGGAAAACACTTGAAATAGATTGATTATGGAAGTAATTCACTACTACTGCTAATGATAGTATTTAATAGTATTCCGTTTTTTTATTTCTACTTTATGACCTGCTAGTACAAAACGTGTAATCAGTTAACCGGAAAAAAGAATTGTTGTCCTCCCTGTGCTGAAAGATTTCTAGCAATTGGGATTGTGCATGGTGCCCTGAATATTTATTTGGGAAGATGCTTCAGAGCGGAAATGATGCCTTGGAAGCATTTTGAGAGAGGAAAGAGAGGCTGATGAGCCGGGCCTGTGGGCCATCATTGGACTTTGCTGGGTGAGGAGGGTCTCTCATTGTTTACTCTCCCCTGTGAACCCAAAATTATGTCCAACTTGTCAAAAACATTCTGCAAAGTACATTTCAAGCTTCTCTTGACATGAACACCGGCATCCCTTCACAGGTTAACCTGCCCGTAAGATGTGCTGTATAATTATACCACTGGGTGAATGTTACTGTGCTATGCTAGAGGCTACAGCTTGCTGAGTGCATTCAGTTTAGTAATTGAAAGATTTACTACTATGCCAATTTAAGCCTGTGTTGGTGTGGCCAACAGGTTAGCCCATCCTGTGGTCTGTGTGGGTCCCAACGCCCCAGTGCAGTGGCGGAGACACTGTGCTGTAAAAATAATGCTATCCTTCGGCTGAGACGTAAAACTGAGGTCCTGACTGTCTGAGGTCATAAATGGTCCCTGGGCATCCTTTGAAAGAGTAGGGCTGGTTCCCCAATGTCCTGGCTAATATTGGCCACTGTGACCCTATCAGATCTGGCCTCTAATCATCCCCTACTGTATATCTAACTGGTGAATTCTCTCCTGCCCCTTCACCACCTTAGCTACGGTGTGGTGAGCATACTGGCGCAGAATGGCTGCCGCCACATAATCCAGGTGGGTGCTACACAGGGGTGGTGATCGAAGTGGCTCCCCATTGCTTCTGTAAAGCGCTCTGGGTGTGTTGAAAGGCGCTATATAAAGGCAATTTTCATTCATTCTTAACTGTAAAGTGGCCATTATGTGTATAGTAAAGGAAAGGGACTGTTTCACTTAGTCATGGAAAAGACAGAATAAATGAAGAGTCTGGATTTAAAAATGTAGCTGCGATTTGGAAATAAATATATTCAAATGTAAAAATAAAAAACAATATGGATCCAGCTTGGACCCCTAATGATTAAAGGTTGGAAGATGGATGGATGGATGGATAGATGGTCAGATGTAAAGACATTTAATGATAAATTCTGTGATAAATTTTAATCAAAAATGCTCAGTTGGTCTTTGCTTTATAATAGCCATTAATATAAATCCATTTTCCCGAATCCAGGCAGGAACACAAGGCTGGAGGCACACAGGATCCAGTCCGCTGCGGTACCTACACACTCAGCGCAATTTTAAGGTATCAGCCCACCTAAATCTGGGTCGAGGGACCCCTGGAGCAGTTTAAGTCGAGTCTCATTCACTTCCATTTAGATTAAATCAGTGATGGTCATTGCAAACATTGCAAATCCCTTTCTATGACAATCATTGCTTAATTTTAAAATTTATTTTCTTTACACCTCGCCACCCTGAGTAGGATGAGGAGTTAGACGTGGATTTCGTTCATGTGTTTCATGCCGTTTCTTTCATACTTGTTGTCCTCATTTTCTCCTCCATCCACGGAATTAGCATTCAAATAGTGCAGTCAGTCTTTCCGCAGCTGAAATATCACGGAAACCTGCTGCTGATTCCAGTCGTTTCATGGTGTTTCCAACTCTTATCAGTCCAGAAAAACCAATACTTAAATCACCCGAGCTATAAAAATGAGCTGAACCTTGACCTTGCACTATACCTGCCATTATTATTAAATGACATGTTGTGACACGTAATACAAAACTATAATACTTGAATACTGTATCATAACTGTGTGTCTTGAACTTTTTATGGAAAATTTACATTTTTAGAATTAATAAATACTATATGAGACGTTGGTACTGTAATAAAAACCCTGCTTAGAATCTCAGAAGTCACAGTAGCAAGGTTGGGTTCTCCATGGGTCTCCTAGATAGAATGTGAACAAAGCTGTCCAGTGACCCTAGAATATGAAGCAACCCTGATGTTCTCCTCATTGAAAAACAAAGTGATGGTTATACTGATAATAAGGGCACTACTGTGTTTATACTGTACAGGAACTCATGGGCTCAGCATGTTTGATGGTCTGTGATTTGTCCTTGGTACATAGAACTGGTGCTCACACTCATCAGCAAGGGAAGCTTTTTCATTGCAAGTCCAGATGTGAGATAAGAAGTGAACTTAGCTTCTCCACTGTAAAACCCACTGGATTCTCAAAATCAGCCGTAGGACTGGCCAAGAGGCAAGAAATGCTACTTTTATCTCTTGTGAGCTTCTTTAACATATTTTAATAGTCACATACCTTTTATGGTATGTTTTATTTGACCCTTTATCAATCTACAGGGATTGGACAATGAAAATGACACACCTGGTTTTAGACAATAAGCTGAGGCAATTCTAGGGACACTAGGCGTTCTCGGCAAAAAACTCCATGGGGCCCTCCAACGCACCCCACCCGAAATGGTAAAATTTATGAATTTAGATGTGAAGCCTAAATTAATAATATCCACAAAGAGAATTTAATAGAAAGAGAAGACACAAATAAAGCAGATTTGTCGTTGCAATGTACTATGTAATCAGTCGCCCTCAGGGGCCCCTCCCAGCACGAGGGCCCCTGGCAATTGCCTGCCTTCCCTGTCCTGTTCCTACTCCTCTGACTACAATAATTTATGAGTATGGTGTAGGACCTCCTTTTGCTGCTAACAGCATGAATTCATTTTGGGAATGATAGATACCAGTCCTGCTCAGTGGCCAGAGGGATTTTGAGCCATTCCTCTTGAAGAACAGTGGCCAGGTCACTATGTGATGCTGGTGAATGAAAACGTTTCCTGATTTGCTCCTCCGAAATATCGCAAAGTGGCTCAATAATATTCAGGTCTGGTGACTGTGCAGACCATGGGAGATGTTCAGCTTCACTTTCATGTTCATCAGACAACTCTGTCACCAGTCTTGCTGTGTGTGTTGGTACATTATCATCCTAATACATGGCACCACCTTCAGGGTACAATGTTCGAACCATTGGGTGAACATGGTCCTCCAGAATGGTTCATAGTCCTTGACAGTGATGCATCCATTTAGAACAAGTACTGGATCTAGTGAATGCTATGATATTGCAGCCCAAACCATCACTGATCCACACCTGTGATTCACTCTGGGTACGCAACAGTCTGGGTGGTAAGCCTCTTTGGGGCTTCTCCACCATAACTCTCCCAGATGTGGGAAAGACAGTGAAGCTGGACTCATCAGAGAACAATACATGTTTCACCTTGTCCACAGCCCAAGATTTGCACTGCTGGCACCATTGAAACCGATATTTGGAATTGGCATGAGTTACTCAAGGTTTGGCTATAGCAGGGGTCACCAACATGGTGCCTTGCGTGCCCCCAAGGACCACAAGAGTCGCCCGCGGACCTGTTCTAAAAATATCACAACTCACCATTGAGCAGCGTCTAAAATTTAATTTTATCCTGTTGCTATTCTTCTTTAATCACATTTGCATTTATATAGATTTGAAAATGACAATATCTAAAAAAAACAAAGCATTTAAAACATGTTTTTTATACATGATTTAAGAAGAGTGTATCAAACTGGTAGCCCTTCGTGTGGCTCAGTACCCATGAAGTAGCTCTCAGTTTCAAAAAGTTGGTGACCCCTGGGCTACAGCAACCCAACCATGAATATTGACTCAGTGGAGCTTCCAACAAAGTTTTGGTGTAAACAGGATAGTTGAGATATGCATTTAATTCTGCAGTGAGTTTGGCAGCTGTGGTTTTTTGGATACAATCCAGGTTAGTACCCAGACAACCCTGTCAGACAGCTACCTTTTCTGTCCAGTTACTCCAGTTGGATGTGGTCTGTCTTTTGTGGTGGTAGGCTGACATTACCCTGGATACCATGGCTCTCGATACACCACGCCAGCAAGACATACAACAACAATATGCTATCTTTTGAACGCTGATATGTCTCTCAATATGCCGTGTGGATTGCCATTTTTTTATGTACGTCTGTGCTATTGCTCAAATTCGGTTTTCACACTCTGCTCTTACTGATGGAATGTGTAATCAGTGAAGACTGCCTACCATATAGGCATGAAACCTCAAATACTATTGACCAGGTGTTTCAGTTTCATTGTCCAGCCCCTGTATGTTTTGCTAACGTAAGACAGAGTATCAGCAGGACTGAACTGATCACATGGTGGTTGAACACCAGCCCTGTGTTTGAGGCCCATGTCCTCATTATGGTTCAATTGTGGTCACCTGTGTGGAAAGGCGGAATGTGTTAGATTTTCCCTTTTAAAACGTGCATTCATGTGTCTTTAGTCATTCTGTAAACTTCATCCAACAACTTTTCAAAAAAAGTAAGTTATTTTTTTCCCTTTTTTACCTTTTGCTAGTGTTTATAATGTGTGTGCATCAGCTTATACTCCAAAGGAAACACTACAGCAGGGTGTGGGGAAACCAGTCTGGCTGGAGCGATGCTCACATACGATTCCATGGAAACCAAGGGCACGGGAAGATCTTTGATCTGGGACAAGGTTTTATGAGAAGCGAGTACGCCAAAGATTCAGAGAAAGTTGTGTGTAAGTGAAGTGTGAGGAAGGGACTCATGGAAGTAAAATAAAAAAGGGAAGTGGTAGGTCTGGTTATAGAGGTAAGAGTTAAACTCTTATCAGTCCAAAAAAAACAATACTTAAATAACCCGAGCTATAAAAATGAGCTGAACCTTGACCTTGCACTATACCTGCCATTATTATTAAATGACATGTTGTGACACATAATACAAAACTATAATACTTGAATCTCGGAAGTCTCAGTGGTGAGGTTGGGTTCTCCATAATGTCTCCTAGCTGGAATGTGAGCAAAGCTGTCCAGTGACCCCAGAATGTGAAGCAAACCTGATGTTCTCACTGAAAAACCATATGCAGTGATAACAGTGATAATCCTGATAATAAGTGCACTGTTGTTTATATTGTATCTGTGCTATTTACAGGTGAAATAGCCATATAATGTTCAGCATTTATGGAAAATGATACATATTTATACAATAAAATCCACCGCATCCACTTTGCTCTAATGTTCATTTAATGTTCCTACTGCTGCGGCTTTTTTCTCCATTCGTGTTACTTGTTATTCAGAAAACAGACCCGGGGATCTTGATATTATATAAAATGATTAACACTCATAATCACTGTCTTGTTCTGCGAGATCCACGGTCAAGCTGGTGGATTTTTTTTAACTGTAGCTGATTGCAGTGTTGAGGACGTGTTTGAACTCGATACTCGGTGATTCATCCTGCTGTGAATTTAGGAAATCAGCCCTAATTGACGGAGCATTTTTAAAATTAGTTTAACACTGCTGCTAGAAACTGTGGTTGTCGAAAAATGAATTTTGTTTGTGCCAAATTATCAATAACAACATTTATATAATGCGTTTTTCCCTCCTGGTCTGCAAGCAAAGTCTGAAAATTACTATTATTTTAATGTTCATGGTAATGATTTATTATTAGCTTTGATAGAGCAGAAATGTAGAATATTGTAGTGAAAATTATGGTAATGTAACTGTGTGAAACTTTTTTTTTTTACTTTGTTACAGAATTAATAGAAGAGAAAGTCATTTTAAATCAACGTGCTGATCCTGTGATCTAAAGTAAGACAATTAAAATTGGCAAAAAAATATTATCACAGTCATTCAAAACGGATGAGTTTGTCTCTTATGACCCTTTAAATGGCAGTTTTAACATTTTTTTTCTTTTAGGGTGCCCTTTTAAATGACTTATTTTTCTCTAATTATCTCCATTTTTAAGATGTATTAAAATGCCTGAGAAATATTAAATGTTGGAAGTGCTTCTGAGACCAGCTGTGGTCTAGGATTTGGAAGAAGTTAAACATCGACATGCTGAATTCTGGGACACCTCCACGGATGCTGCAGGAAAATGCGGCATTTCCCCCTGTTGCCTCGTCCCTGTGGGGAAATCGCTGGATGCCTTCAGTCCAGGCTGATACTGTTATCGACATCCCGCTGGGAGGTGCTGGCCGCGTACCTTCATCTCTGGCTGCTACTCGGGGAATGCAGGATACCTGACAAACTGAACCTGAGCTGTGACCCCCCCCCCCCGGTATCCAACCCCTCCACCACACCATAATTTCGACTCCAGCTTCTTCTAAAGTGTCTTACTGGAATTACAGGTTAAAATTTGATCAATCTGATACATTTTTCTAGCCATTTTTCTAATTATGGTCAAGCACAGGGAAAAAAAATGCCTGTATATAAGATTTCCACTTTTCAGGTTGTTAATTCATTAAAGTTAAATCTGAGCCCTGATGAGGGTTTTCGTTTGTCAACCATCCACTGTCCCATTGGTAGTTAATATTGCTATAAATATTGCACAGGACATAGTTCCTATCTGTTTCTATAAACAGGTTTTTGGATGAAATGGTGCCAGCATGCTGGATAATTTATAAGCAATGCAACAGCGCAGGAACTTCCTGTGTTTACAGCTTGGCATTGTGTGTGTGTGTGTGTGTGTGTGGGGGGGGGGCATGTCCACAATATCACCAATTCTGTGTACTCTCCGTGTCACGGGCAGAAGCTGTGTCTCGCTCCCGTTCCGCAGTGTCAGAGCCAGCACACCCAAACCTGGCAGCTGTTTGTAGAATGAGATGTCACCATAGTCGAGAAACACGACTTTACTGAAGCAGAAGGAGGCGAAACGGCCCAGAAATCCTGGGCAGATTAACGGCAATCTCCGCCTGGAAAATGCTAAGTTCCCTTCATCACTGGAGGATATCCAGTGTATCAGCGTAAAACTGCATCACATTGGCACAGGGAAATAAGAACTGGCAGTTTGTCTTCCCAAAAAAAACTAAGAGGAGACATTTCTGTCCTGATTCTTACTGGAGGTTTCAGAACAGTCAACTGTGATCTCCACCTCATGTTCCTAATTGTCTTCTTCGAATCGATATGTTTGACTTACCACAGAATGTTATAATAGGGTGGGCTTATATGTCATCTAGGCTCTCTGGTTCAGAAAGGCAGCCATGGTTGTAGGCACTGTTTTTGAATTTAGTTGAGCCTGGTGGGTGGGTGAGGTGGAAATGGCAAAGTCATCTAAGATATTTTTCTTGTAGATGACAAAAGGGTTTCATAGCTATATGACTATCTCAGGTTTAAATGAGCTGTACAATTTCCCACCTTTACACTGTTCCAGTGACTGGCAGTGGGCACTATGGATATCGAGATATGTAAGGAAACAAGCTAGCGGCGTCTTTCATGAAGTCATCATGTTTTTCACATGTCTGCTTTTGCCCAGTACAAAAACCCAGTGCTGCTAATCTATATCTGCTGTTCTGCCAGTGGATGGAAAAGTGCAAGCTTGAATGTGAGGAAGTTTGTGCCCCTGTAGAGAAGGTCGAG
Source organism: Mormyrops attenuatus (assembly GCA_026777985.1). Taxonomy (NCBI): domain Eukaryota; kingdom Metazoa; phylum Chordata; class Actinopteri; order Osteoglossiformes; family Mormyridae; genus Mormyrops; species Mormyrops attenuatus. The sequence goes on along the minus strand of JAODKC010000021.1, from coordinate 20,993,099 downwards.
GGTCTGTCACTGCTGACATATGACAGATGATTGTCCCGAGTGTGGTTGCAGTTTAGTTTTTGGGTGATGCAACAGGTCAGTCTGCGCTCTGCAGCAGTGTCTTGTCCTACGGCGCCGCCCTGTAGGTGCCCTTTGTCACAATTGTTACATTTAGCGTTTTTTTCAACATGTTGCTCTGTGCATTTCTGGATGAATTTTCTTCTCCGGCTTTATGTTGTCTTTGCTAGGAAATCTGTGATCAGATCGGAAAGCATGATAAACGCCCTTTTACATATTTTGAAACATAAATCAATTACATTTGAATTGCCAAGCAAACTGTAACTGAACTCTGTAACTGAGTTCAGCTCCCACATACCAGAACATTATTAAATTATGGAGAAAATATTTGATTAAAAAGCCATTTAATACATTAACAGTGGATGAATCCCTGCTTTATTTGTTTATTTTTCTGAATTGCTGCATTTAAGTCTAAACCCGTTGACGAGTTATCATAATGGATTGGACAAATTCTATGGAGAATATCCTGCACACTTTGGTAACACAATTTTGTTTGGTGGACCACGGTGGAAAGAAATTGACTCTCTTCGGTGTGATATGAATGAACATTCAGTGTTCATCGGGTTTTAATTACCCCTATGAGAGGTGATCATTCATGAGGATGGATTGGAGGCCCAACTAAGCTGCATTACCACCAGTATTGATGAAAAACGCTGAGAATGTGATTCAGGAGTTATTTCCCAATAATGGCAGCCAATAAGATGCATGCTTTCATTAAACATACAAATAGAGCAAGCACTATACCATTCTGATTCTATATCCTAGCTTGTATTTTGAGGATAAAACTGTACTGAAAAGACATGGATTGATTAGATGGCCAGCGATGGTGTGGCGAATGTTCTGCTTGATCTGAACTTGGGTTTGCAGACAGTCAAACTGAATCCCGAGAGTGTTTATCCTTTTCCAGAAGCATTGTGTTCAACGTCGCGATGTAAACATATTGAACAGTCCTTTGGAAATCTGTTAAATTGTTCATCATGCTGGGTGTGTCTGAAATGCAGAGCAGATTGTACTTTTATACGGAATGAGCTCGTCATTGTTCGGTTTCAATGGAGTGCTTGCTGTATTGTGTGTCTGTGCCACATTATCATCGATATTGACGTCCGAAGATAGTTGGTACATTTTCCTCATTTTCTCCTTCCTGGCATCTGATTTTGAAGCGGTGTGCAAGTTGAAACTATCTGGTTGCGAATTGCAGGATCGCCTATCATTGTCAGCTAGCAATGCTGTCCTGATATTTGGGGCCCGACTCGTAAACATGAAACGAAATTAACCGCCAAGCAATAACTGTCTGTAAGCTAATGTGAAATAGAGATCTGTGATAATTACGCAATTAGCGAGTTGTACCCCCCCCCCGTTCAGTCCGCTGCTTTCAGTTCGTTTAATCAGCGGCCGCAAGACTGAACAATCGTCTGCAGATCCTCGCTTATAATTGCAGGAATAAGAAAGCAATTGCTCTGTTCTCCAGGAAGCTGAAAGAAGTATTATCAAATGTTTGCAAATTTGTTGTGGGTTGTCCGCACAGCTATATAAAAGGTTTATTATAAAAGCAAGTGGAACTGGTAGTTTCACGACCAGAGAGAAACTGCTGTTGGCCTGAATCGCATAAATGTACATTTATATCTCTGTGGGAAATTGGACCAAGTCCGTAACCAAGATTAAAATAACGGTGGTAGCTGGACCAGTGATGAGTGCTTGCTGGAAGACTTTTTCATGTCTTTCCTTGTGCAAGGCAGACATGTGGAAGGACTTCAAAGCCAGCCTTGTCAATTGGTGATGCATAAACGCCCGGCAGCTAAGGGATGTGTTTTGCCTTCTGTGTTTCTGGCTGCTTTTGAGCCTTTAATTTACTTTTTAATGCTAAGAAATAAATAAAATCAATTTGTGCCAATTTGTGCCCCTTGAACAAATTAGTGCTAAATGCCAGTATTCGTTCTCATTGATTAATAATTCTTTTTAATCTGCTCGCTTCCAGTTTAATGAATAAATAATTCTGACCGAGTGAAATCTTTTGCCTTTCAGAATAACGGTAATAAATTGAAAAAAATGTTTGACTGACGGCCCAGGCCAGACTCAGGACGGGAGACTGGTCAATGAGGTGTGTTCCTCGAGCGGTTGAAGGACCGAACATGGTTGTACTCCGCTCTATCAGAGCCGCCCGCCTCTGTAACCTCAGACACGGAACTCCTTGCTCTAAATAGACAGCGGTCCACTCAGCCTGCTGCTGGGTGACTAAGCCCTCGAGTCTAATCCTGATGGGCCAGGAGAATGTGACCATAAACATCATAAACCTTCATGCTTGGTTTCATTGCTGTATACAGCACTGTACATAATGCTTATTTTTATGGTTTTGCCACATTTTTGTATTTGTCTTTTGCAGACTAGCACCTTCTTCAGTTCAGCAGCAGGGTCTGTCCTGTCGTGACTCACAAAGCTTTTTAATTTCAGTATTTCAACCCTGTTTGAGTAGGAGACAGCAGTGTGTTCCTGCTACCTGCCTCCTTGTTTTGTAGTGAAGGCCCCAGTTGCCCTTAGCACTCCTACCTTCACCAGCAGCCCTGGCTGGGTTTGATGTCTCCAAAAAGTCACTTTTCCCCCCTCCCACCAAGATGTTTCAAAAACTAAATAAATAGTCAGTGAGTAAAGTCAGAACATCATATCTAGCTTGTTAGCAGAACATGCTGCTTCAGCATCTCCTAAATAAGGAACAACTTATTGAATAGTTAGTGTAGCTGTTTGTGGCCAAACCCAAGCCCCAAAACCTCAGCCCCCCCCCCCATGCAAAAGTGACGCTAAACGTTGCTTGGCTGGCTGTGCTACCTGTGTGCATCATAACCAGCTGGTCCCCCAACATCTCCTGGACCATCCGTTTTCTGCTACTGTAACTCGCACTTTCAGTCCTCGATATGGCTGGAGACTTTACTGGAGCAGCTCCGATTAAACAACATTAATTACTGATAATATAAAGCGGGAGTGGGGACTGGAGCTATCTTGTATTTCCATTGTCTTGTCACTTTATACTCACAATAACAGTTTCATGTGCTTGTACTGCCCTCTCATTCTGTTAAATCCCAGGAGTTCTGAAACCCCCCCCAATTCCATCCTCCACTGCTTGTGTCACATGACTCCATTGGCCACCCTGTATCAAATGACTCCATTGGCCAGAAAACCACATGCAAGACCATGTCTTCCCTATCCTAGACATCTTTCTTAGGCAGCCTGCTCTCCAGGCAGGCCTGTGTAAGCTGTCGGATGGTAGGCCACACTCACAACGTTAGCAAAGCCATGGATGGGATCGTATCCACCCATGTCCTACAAATGGGTGGCTTTTTGTTCCTGAGATGGCTTTGGGCCACAGGTCTGACCCCATTGGCTGCTGTGCTGGGGGATGTGTATTATGGGAGGGAAATCCTTGAGGCTCGCCTTCAGCTAGGTGAGGCGATGATCCTGGTGGATGATCCCTGTCCTCTCTGGCTGGGCATGGCTAACCACATGCTCTCGTTAGGGCGGGCTGTACAATGAGTGGCCTGTAGGTGTCCCTCCACCTCCCACTGTGAGCAGATGAGGCTCAAAGCTGCCGTAGGATTTTCAGTGTAGAATGAAATGAAGAAGCCAACTAGATACTGATTATTTTAGTTCAGTTCAATTTATTTTTACATAGCTACTTTCACAACAGTCGCCCCAAGGCACTTGACAACACTGTGTGGCAATCCATTACTACATCATTTATACAAAATGGTGCATGAAAGACAGAAAAACAAAAGAAAGAATGAGAGCCTGAAGACAACAGAGGAGAAGAACCAATAACTCCAGAGTAAGGAGGAAAAAAACTTCTGGGGGTCCTGGATTGACCGGCTCCCCAACCTCACCCCCTCCCCCCACCCCACCCCCCACTGCTAACATTGCTAGCATGCTATGCTAATATTATAGGAAATGATTAGTGTCTCAAGTAAAGACTAAATCCTCTATAGATGCTACTACAGACACAGCGATAATCCAGGTGTGTAGTCCTCCTCTCTGACTACTCAAAGTCATTTATTTTTCCTGGGATACACGTTCCAACCTGTTTCGGCCCATGCCTCTTGCCGTAGATACTAGCGGTCTGATGTCCCTGGCCATCTTCCTCTGGACGGCTCTGAGTGTGGCTTACTCAGTCCTGTTAGTAGATATCTGTTTGCTATCTATGTGATAACATGATGATTCTTCTGTATCAGGAAGAGTAGCAATCCTCCTGTATTCTGTCCAGAATGAAAATGTTGCTGTCCTTCTAGAAAAACAAATTCCCAGTCCTGTTCCGGTATCTCTCAGAATCCGTAACCATCCCCCAGTGGAGTCATTCTCTGAAAGTGCAAAAGCTATTAAAAAGCATTTAATGTGAGGCATTGACCACGACTGAGCTCTCAATTATATCGAGATGTATTATAAAGGCACCTGTTATCAGCCAAAAACTCACAAAATATAAAAGCCCAAATTATCTTCAGATTCACCTGTATTATCCTGAAACTCAGTTACATTATTGCTAACTGATCAGACTTGCTAATTCTCTAACCATTCATATTCACATTCAAAAAATCCATAAACTAGAGTTCCAAAGCACCTGAACTTCGCAAAGTGAACGGATTTCTCTTTCAGGTGAACATTGACTGTTGAATGTTATTTATTGATACCATACAGATGCCGAGCTGAAAGGGCATTCTAGGGGGAGATTTACCGTTTGAATAGTAAATCACGACAAAATCGCAGCAGTAGATCAATACATAAATTATAGTTCTGTAAAGCCATAAAAGCTTGAGGTTGACATAAATGACTTTGCATTTTTGAAATTTGTACGTTGTCTGGTTTGGAAACTGTCACTTAATTTATTATATATATTTTTAGTGGAAACATTAAAGCGATGGATGGTCAGTCGGCTGTCTTTAGCAGAAATATCCCTTGTACCATGTGCGGCCTGAGTTCCGGAGGTAGGATTCCTTTAAAATAACCTTGTAACAGGTGGGAATTACAGATAAAGGTCAGTTGGCTTAAAAGGTGGAGTTATTAAAGGAGAGTGGAGGGAGCATGAATATGGATGGGCCGTCAGGGGACAGTCTGACGCTCATATGCAGGGGTCGGGGTTTAATCTGACTGTCATTGCCCGCACCCATCTCCTGTCCTGGCTATTAGCAGATGTGAAGGTGCCGAAGGCTGGCCTGTTGGCTAAAGGCTGAAGTGATGGACAGTCAGAACAGAGCCTGCCAGGGAATTCTGGGATAGACATGCCAGGGAATTCTGGGACAGCCATGCCAGGGAATTCTGGGATAGCCACGCAGGCTTTGTTCTTTTTCAGCTTTGGCTTATTCCATAATGATTGAAATATTTGAGGCCCCTAAACTTCCGGTCGAGTAGCCCGTAAACCTTGCCAGTAACAGCCAGGGAGGCACTGGTGTTCTGGTGGTACTTAAATGACATCTTAAATAGCGGGCCTGGCCTGACCCAAATAAGTGGCCCGCATGGATGGGGTTTACTACCCACCATCCCGGCTGGGCTCTGCTGTACTCGGCCACGTCAGCGTGCGAGCTGCCGGTCGGTCTGTCAGACGGGGGGGAGGGGGGCACAGCTGACACTGACGGCATCTAGCAGCCCTTGTTTGTCAACACGAATAGAAAAGGCCTGTTAATCTGTAAGCATGGGCCCAGCTTTGGTGGCACGGACAGATTTGGGCCGGGAATGGCCGGATTTCTGCTTACCAATAAACACTTGGATAAGTGTGCAGCAGCTAGTACACATTCTGACTGAATTTCACGCGTCTCAGTACAGGGCAAAGACGGACAATCTGTGTGTCATACTCACCAATCGAGGTGAGCGCTGTAATCCGCAAAGGTCAGGTTCATGAAGGTCATTCTTTGTCACCATGGATGGGCATCTTTCCATAAGATTGGCAGATGCCAGCAGGTAGCTACCCATTGAGTGTGGACAGTGTCTGCTGCTGAGAGTCGCATGTTCTGATGGCTCATTCCCATAGGCTGTTCCAAAAGCAATTTTCCATAATATCCATTACGTCACTCTTGATAAATCTTTTTTTTTTTTAAACTGCCACATCCAGCAACTTGTTAATCACTGTAAAATAAAGTATAGTGTCAGAAGTACATGCTAGTTTCCGCAGTGTCTTCATTTTAATGTAATAAGAGTATTCCAGTCATTCACAATAACCCTTTGTTACCAGTAAATTCAACAATGTAAATAGAATGTTTTATTACTTTGTGATTATTCTTGTATTTGCCTATTGCTGCTTTATTGCATAACACACAATCCATACAAAATAGACATATTGTAAGTTTTAAATGTCATTAATATCAGTTTTAAATATCCAAAGGTTAATTAAAGGGGCATTGTAGATTCACATTTAATCACTGCAAAGCAGATTAGTTCAACACAGAAACAATTCAGAACCAACTCACGGTGTAGCTTATAATGCATATATTAAATGCCATCATGAGATGTCAATCTGAGCAGCCATGTGGGGGCGCTGTCATTAATTACTGTCTGTTTGTGCTGCTTGCATCTTGGGATTGGTGTCCTTGCTCTCGATTTTAACCTCCTACTCTGCCCAGCGCCTACCTCCCAGTCTTTCAGTGAATCCTTTTTATATTACAGTGGCCTTGGTGCAGTACAGGTGAGTTTGATGAGACGATGAGGAAATTGTGCAGTGGGAGTCAGTGTTGGGTTTGCACAGGATACCTAATGTGATGCGGCTCGAACCGGAGACGTCACCGGCTGCAGACGGCATTTGATGTGAAGCGTGGACGTTCGTTCCTGTATCTGAAATTTTTCATTACTCATCTGCCAATCTGGAGAGAAGGACAGGAGATTCTGTTGCTACAGCTGCTTTGAAGCTGTTGCATAGTCCAGGGTCTGTCACTGTTGTCAGCAGGTGGCGTAGTTCTTAAGAAGCTAGATTCCTGACTGGAACAGAAGCTTCCATCTGCCTATACCAGGGGTGTCAAACTCCAGTCCTGGAGGGCTGGAGCCCTACACATTTTTGGGTTTCCCCTCATTTTACACACCTGATTCAACTCCTTGCACTTCCTTGCACTAATTACCACACAGCTCTTGAGATGAATAGTTTGTGGTGGAACAGAGAAAGAACTAAACTACACAGTGCTCCAGCCCTCCAGGACTGGAGTTTGACACCCCTGGCCTATACAGTGGTACCTCGGCTCACGAACTTAATTTGTTCGAGGACTCAGTTCGCGACCCGAAAAGTTTGCGACCTGAATCGATTTTTTTTTTTTATTTGTAAATACAAATAATTCGTTCAAATAATATGTTTACGGAAGGCAGACCAATACACAACTGAGCATGCGCTTGTTGGCGGGTTGGTCACTCGAAAGACGCCAAAACACGGAAAACATCCCCCCCAAAAAAATAAACAATAAACATTAAAAGACTGAATAACAGTCAAAAACAATACAGTAATTTCGAAAATGTGATTTTTTTTTTATTATACTGTACATTATTTTTATATGCCTACAATTTTATGTACATTTCGTGATGCCACGCGTTGTATGGCGATGGACTTCTTTGTTTGTACTGTAAACAAACAATACACAGTTGCCACTATGTGTGAATGGAGAATATAAGACTTAAATAGGAGTTACTTAATAATTTATGTGATTAATGAAGTACTGTAATTTTATGTATAGATATGTGACTGTTAAAAACCATCACAAACATTTTTATCAATCACTGAAAGGTACCGCTATAACAGAACGTTCTGTCTCTCTCTATTTCTTTGTTTTTTCTGATATTCAACCTCTGAAGAGTAAAGACATACATCTACAACAAGTTTTTTATACATTCCACAACCGTTCTGGGGCATAATGTACACTTCTTCGTGTTTCAGGTGATTCTTTGGGGCGCTTTCAGTGGACCCTTTGGGATGTTTGTGTTTGCAGCCTGAAACATGGTTCTCGAACTGGTACAAAAAATTTTCGAACATCTGGTCCGTAACCCGATTTGTTCGTGAACAGGACTGATCGTGGGTCGAGGTATCACTGTAGTTGTGCAGGTCATCAAGAGAACTGGGAGAAATCCTACCCATATTTTGTTAAACTGTTCACTTCTATGAGCTCTCTCAGGCATATGGTTAAATAACTGAAGGATTGCCGTGGTCTTCCTCAGTGCTGCTCTAAGATGCTCTCAAAGCTTCAATGGGGTGAGCTGGCATTGCCTTAATAATGGTCTGAATTGTTAATTTATGTAACGCCGCCTAGCAACAAAACTTTTCCCTCCTGAGGGATTGAGAAGTTCCATCTCATCACTGATCTGTGTCTCTCTTTAACCAGCAGAATGGCGAGTGGGTAAAAATATTTCTGCATAAAACTACCCACTACACAAGTAAATGTTAATGTAAACTTGCCAAGGCTGGGTAGAGTGGAACAGGCCCAAAATGAAGGTTTTATTGGGTAGCTGACCTTACAGGAGGTCAAGTTCAAACGTACTGAAACGGCAAAGGATGTACAAATATAAATCAACTGCAGAGAAGCTGGCTCGTTCGATCAGCGCTGAACTTTTGCCAAACTCCCACGGAACAGGGACAAAAGGTCTCCCTCAACAAAACACATTAAACTCCATCATTTCCCCATGCGCTCGCAGCACAGTGCAGCTCCGCAGCCTGGCCAATCATACCCAGCCGGCACAAAATGGCACAAAATGGCCTTTAGCCCCTTTCCATCGATGCCAATGTACCTCGGAATAGAGGGAGTGCTTTATCATCCCTCCGAAAAATCTGTAGGCGTGCCGGTTTAAACCTGCTCATGCTGAGAGGTGGCACGATGCGGGAGCAAATGGAGGAAGGGGTGCCGCTCGTACGCATTAGCGTGTCTGCGCTTCTACAGCTGCCTCATGCATTTCACTGTGAATGGCAGCATTTGCTGTTCACCTTGTATTTCATCAGCAGCCTGGAACTCTTATTCCTTATGTGACCTCACTGATGAGCTGCATCAGGTGGTATTTGCACTTCTGAGTAATCCCTTTCCAATTTGTTCGCTGTGTCCTTCTGCTACTGCCGTCTCTCCCACTTCAGATGGACGAGGGGGGGGGGGGGGGGGGCGGCGGGGGGGCGGGGGCGGGGGGGGGGGGGGGGGGGGGGGGGGGGGGGGGGGCGGCGGGGGGGCGGGGGGCGGCGGCGAGAGGGGGCGGC
>JAODKC010000021.1:20949411-20983851 GCA_026777985.1 Mormyrops attenuatus | reverse complement strand
TTCAAATTTGTTCGGTGTGTCCTTCTGGTCCTGCCGGCGCCCCCACTTCCGCTGGACGCGCCCCCCCCCCCCCCCCACCATATGGAACATGGTTGGCTGCCTCTTTTTCATGCCACACACCTCTGCGTCCTTCAGGGCGTGTCAGTCCTCACATTCTTGTCACCCATCCTTTCATCAGCGGCTCCCCGGTCAATCAATTAATCAAAGTTTCATCTGTCACATGCACAGTTATACTCAGTGCAGTGTGCAGTAAAATGCTTAGTTGCTGAGCTCCAGGACTGTGAAATGGGATATAGATATAAGAGAAAACACAAGAAACATTAAAGAGCCATCAGCAGTCTCACACTCTGTGATGTGCATTTCTGACCTGAGAGGCTGTAACCATTGCACATCCTAGCTAGTATACCTAGCTACATGTATCTGCATGTTCTTTGCAAATTGCTCATATTAACAAGCTAAAACTGAGCAAGGTGCTTTAGATGACATATTGCATGGTGTGTATTTTCTCTGATTCCTATTATTTTTTCTTATCCTCTACATAAAGCACTCTGAATTGTATCGTATATAAAAAAATGGGCTCTGTAAATGAACTCGTTTGCCTAAAGATGACTTTTAAATTAATACATATTTTATTTTCAAAATGATTCATTATCGTGTTTAGTTCGTATATCTTCTGACCACTTACCCTGGTCGAGGTCACCGGGGGCCTGGAGCCTATCCCAGGTAACACAGGGCACAGGGCTTGGGTACAGCCTGGATGGGATGCCGGTCCATTGCAAGGAAGACCGACACCCAAGAACAACAGTCAGGCTAACTGCTGATATTTGGGCTGTAGGAGGAGCCCCATGTGACACAGGGAGAACAAGCAAACCCAGCAGTGTGGCAGCATTTTAACCCCCAACCGTGAAGGTGTGAAGCAACAGCGCCATCTGCATGTCTTGGTTATTAAAATTCAATAACCTCTGATCTCTGAAGAGATCCATACGGTTATTGTGTCTAAAGTTTAAATCAGCCTGAGATGTTCCTGTTTCTTGTTTGTGAATAATTTACTGGTAGCTAAATGGGAGTCGTGAAACTCTGACCATGTTTTGTAATCTTGAGCACTTCGCCATTTGATACCTTACTCTGCCAGCGTTTTATACAAGCCCACACAGTCCCAATGTGTTAGGAGAAAAAAAAAATTATGTTGTGCAAGTTTTCCTGTAGCACTTCATAGTGACAATTTTAAAGTAAGGTGATGTTTGTTTTTTTATTACAGCTTGGAGATGCCAAGGTTCATTTCGCAGGGTTAATCTCTCCACTAACACAGTACATTAACACCAGCCAACGCGCAGCCTTATGAAAAAGCCATGGCTCTGGATGTATATTATGGTGCTTTAAACAAACCGTGCTGCAGTAGTTAACTGATAATTACAGTGTCGATTAGCTGTTTAACTGATACTAAAATGCACGACGGACTGGTGCTTTTATGCTTCTTCTGATTGTTTTAACAGTGATATTTTGTTTTACAGACCTTCTGTGCTTATACAGAGGGAAATGCCCGTAAAGTCTTTACTAGAGTTCTTTTCACCAGGAAATTGACATCATGTAGCAAAGATTAAGTTTTCTACACCAGTGTTTCTCAACCTGGTCCTTGAGGACCCCCAGACAGTCCTCATTTTTGCTCCCTCCAAGAACATGGTAGAGAGCAAAAATGTGGACCGTGGTTCCCCAAGGACTGGGTTGAGAAACACTGATCTAAAGGAAGGGGCTGGAAATTTTTGTGATAATAAATGCTTCAAATGTTTAATGGTATTTAATTGTGTATGAAGTGGTATTTGTGTTAAAAATAAGGACATTTTATTATATACAGATTCATCATCCATATTATATACAGAAGTATACAGATTCAAAACAAAAGCATGAAGAACCACGTTTAAAGTTGATCATTGTGTTTGCAGGTACTTGAAGTTCTGCTGAACATCAGGGCTGCAGATTGTTCATGCAGATTGTCCCTCTCAGTGGGGCAGGTGCTCTTTTAAATGCCAGCAGACGTAATGGGCACTAATGTAACAAACAACTGTTCTATTTAATGGTGTAGTGTCTGTTCCCCATAAGTAAAACAACATTGCATCTAAAAGGATGCTTTACTTTGCCGAACGATGTAGCTGCATGGGAGGAGACATATTTAATGTAAGTGCATTTCAGTTTAGAGACTGTATCTCAGACGGGTGGCTGCCATTAACATTAAAACAACTGCAAAGTGCCACTGAATAATGGCTCCAAGTAGCTGCTCTTTGAAGCAGATTGGTGTTTTTCTTCATTTTTCTTGTCTGTGTCGCTCTGCGGCTATGGATCTGTGCTGACAATAGGGAGGTTGCCGGTTGGAATCCCATGAATGCCAGGAGTGATTCTACTCCACTGGGCCCTTGAGCAAGGTCCTTAACCTGCAATTGCTTCATCCTGGGTATGATGTTAACTGACATCCAGCCCTGCAAGCAGGTCCTCCAATGTTCAGGGAAAATTTAGGGGTTGGTGGCAGGATTGTCACTCCAGCCACCGGAAGAAACTCACACTCTTTCATTCCATCCGAAGTAGTGTGGTGCTGAGGTATCACCCGGAAATGCACTGTATCAGCACACAAACCTTACCTCCATCCCTTACTTCATAGCGGACTCTGATGGACTGCCATCCAATCCAGGGTGGTCCTCAGCTTTGTCCCCTACACTGCCTGGGATAAGCTCAAACACTGACCAGGGTAAATTCAGTTTAAAGTAAATTTATTGTTATATAGCTCCATTCTCAGCAGTCACCCACTTAACAAGAGTATATGGCAATCCATCTCTACCAGAAATTGTGAGATGTTTTTATTGTTAGCAATTAGTTCCTCTGCAGATTTTATTCCTGCTTTTTATTCCTTGGAGTTTCAGCAGCATATGGGCCATATGGATATTCTTAGCTTAAAAGCTCCAGCAGGCTTCCAGCAGCATGGCATCTCCTCCATAAACCTTCAGCAGCGGCTTGTGTTTGCGTAGGACGTTCAGGTGTCACTGACAGCAGCCTCCGTGCTGACATCTTCACCTTCCTCTCAGGCTCGCTGACATGCGTGAACATCTTCTCCCGCTTCCCCCTTCATGATTAGTGACTCCCAGCCAAGGAAACTATTTGCTCTCTCGCCTTATTTAAGATCAGAATTTCATGCTCTAACTAATGGTTTTCCGAATAGCGTGTTCTTCAAACTCCGTCAGATGTAATGAATCACTTTTTTCCCCGAAACCTTGTTACGTACCAAAGCCATTGGTTGACTGGGCTGCAGTTTGACTCTTATGGATGTTTTCCAGTGTGAAGCTAATGCAGCTCTATTTACAGTCGCATTTTGTTTGTCCATTAAGCCATTTAGTCATTAATCTATTGAAAATAAGACTTTAAAAGCAAGTAAAAGGACCTTCAACATAGATTTAAAAACCCAGGTGGTAGGCAAGTCTTTCAGAAAGGGGGAATGTATTCTGGTTTCTGACAGGACACGCAGCTGCACGTCGCATCCGCTTATTTGTGTAAAAGGTAAGAGTCGGATCTTTTTTATTTTTGAGGGGGCTATTGCAATAATCTGCTGATCTTGTCCTGTTAATAGGAAAAGACTGTAATACCCATATGGAAAAGTTTAAAAAAAATAACTTATGACTCTTACATGCTCTTTATATGGTGCTTAAAATAAGTATACAATACATTTTAACATATATGTCTAATGTGTCATTAGACATAAATGTCCTTATTCATGTAAAATACGTATGAAATTAATTTACTGTCAAATAAAAAGTCCTACATTCATGTACAGTCCATATTAAATGTAGGTGTCATTAGTTATATATGCCCGTTATTAATGTATAATACTTATTAAATTAATGCTTTGTCAAACACAAAATTAATCTACTGTCAGACGTACTGTATGTCCTATATACGTGCTTAATGCATATTAAATGAATGTTTTGTCAGTATTCGTTTTTATGCATAATTCTTCAAGTGAACTCAACTGAATCGTAGACAGGGGTTCCAAAAAACTAGAATGAATGTTTTGAAAAGGAAACATTCTTTTTCAGTGGATTTATTCACTTTGTGTTCTGAGAACATAACATAGTTGAGTCTAATTAGTCCAACTGTATGTGGAGCGATGTCTTTCAGTAGAACAACATAAAAGCAATATATAGTTTTATTATGAAACAACAAGCAACAAACTTGTGTTTGTATTTCCTACTAAAGCCATAGGTTGTCACATGTAGTAAAATGTAAAGTGCATGGAAAAGTTTTACATTTTTCCCGTAGGCTTTTCCTTTGAGTGCCTTATATGTCAAGTTCATTTTTTGGTGCGAATGTGGCCATAATCATGGAAGATAAAACACTGACTTATTGTGAACATTAAAAAACTTTGTCATTACATTATCATACATAACTGAAATAAGAAAAATGCTCGATAACCTTATACAGTACAAGCTGTTGTTTTCACATGGGTACGGCCCCTCAGCCGCATCCTGTGGTCTTACTCGCTCGATGGACAGTTGCCTTCGCACTCATATCTCACAGTACAGCAGTCCTGCACTTGGTATAATGGTGGATGATTATTTCTTGATAAGTGGTGGAATCAGCAGCTGAGGCAGACTAAACCAGGGGACTGTGAACAAAAATCACTTGGGTTAAAGTTCTAGCTGATAGATGGATCTCTTAGATGTATAAAGCAGGAATCTGTAGCTTTTTGTCTTAAACTAAATATGGTTTCCTCATACAGATGGTGCTTTTACGTATTTGCTTACAAACGTCTGTTTTACTGTATACTGACCTGTAAAGGCACTTCTGATTTGTCACACCTCATGTACGTAATGGACCTCACTACTGTCCTCCTTACGCTGTTACTAAGCCACAATGATATTGCTGTTCTTAGGAAGACTTTAGTCTTCTCCATGGTGCACTCCTTGCAAGCTTTTCCCAGGCATATTGATGACAGAGCAGAATTTCAATTGACCCCTACAATAAGACAATATCCCCTTTGAAGAAAGCTACATACAGCATACTGTACACCAATAAGAAACTCAATTATCCCAACCATCCACTCAGAATAAACCAACAGAGGCGCATGACTTCAACGCAGACAAATCACACCTCCTGCACTGGAAGATCATAAAAAATGCAGTGGATTTTGCACCCACCTGTGGGCACAGAAACCTTTCATTAGTGGAGAATAATGGCTGTAATGGTGCAATGCAGCCCCATTTCCTGCTGAATAACCGGCAGGCTGCTCGCCTGCTGTAAGTACCCCGGTTTACCAGTGTGACTGAAAGGCATTGTGGGAGCAGATGGGGCCCCCTGAGGCTCTCTGGCAGGCTGTGGTCGCATCCCGCCTCAGTGGGAAGCTCATATCTGCCCGGGCACCGGTTACCTTCCCCGGCATATAATCTGTGTTGCATATGACAGTTGTATCCTCATCATGAGCAAAGCTAACTTGCCATTCCTGTCCTGGGAGTAATGAGTGTTTGGGTCCTCTCTTCCAACCACCTTTACAGAAACGTATTGCAATCTTGCTCCTTAATAAAACACAGCTTGGAGCTATGGTGGTCACCCGATAAACGGCTGCAGGAGAAGATGTTGCTTCTGTGCATCCCTGCTGAATAGATCGGTGCCTTTTTTCCCATCAGGCTGTGTGAGGCCGGCTGTTACCGTGGCAGCCCGTCTGTCTCAGCACCCCTCCCCACCGCCTCACTCTCACTGGGTTACGGGAGGGAGTCACTCTAAATGGGATGAGGATAGGGGCTCATCTTGTGTTTTTTCTCTGAAATGGAGCCTTTCTGAGGGTTTGGGAACAGTAAGCCCAGAAGGGATCATAACCTTGACACCTCGTGGACGGGTATGCGAGTCCCGTTCCTGTATCTTCACCCCCCCATATTGGAATATGAGAAGGCTGTAGTGAGCACACACTTAGAGCTGGCTCCCAGAACCTCTCCATGGCCTCTATCCATTAACAGGGCTGCGCACCCGTAAGTGCCTGTTGGTGTTTTAAGGGTAACTCATTATCCTGGGGATTCAGACACCCTCTGAATCGGTAAGTCAAGATTGTGGATCAGTGTGTTATGATTGGGAGGTTACTGGTTTAAATCCCAGGGTAAGGAGAGTGCTTTTATTATTGGGCCCCTGAGCAAGGCCCTTAGCCCCCAGGTGCTCCAAGGACTGTCTGACCCTGCTTTCTCAAAAAGATGTATGTCGCTTTGGATAAAAGGATTTGGGGGAGGGGAATGATTGTGGAGTGTTGAGGTTTTACACCTTTGAGGATGATCTTCGGGGTACTAAGGACTAAAACATGAGGCTTGGGTGGATTGGTGTTTTTCTCTTACTGGCATCCCATCCATGCCTTGTGCTCTGTGATTCTTGAGATAGACCCCAGGCTCACTGTGATTGGGGGATTTTCCTGGGATAGGTTCAGACTCTCTGTGATTGGGGGATTCTCCTGGGATAGGCTGAGACTCACTGTGATTGGGGGATTCTCCTGGGATAGGCTCAGGCTCACTGTGATTGGGGGATTTTCCTGGGATAGGCTCAGACTCACTCTGATTGGGGGATTCTCCTGGGATAGGCTCAGACTCACTGTGATTGGGGGATTCTCCTGGGATAGGCTGAGACTCACTGTGATTGGGGGATTCTCCTGGGATAGGCTCAGGCTCACTGTGATTGGGGGATTTTCCTGGGATAGGCTCAGACTCACTCTGATTGGGGGATTCTCCTGGGATATGCCCCAGGCTCACTATGATTGGCAGTTTTTCCTTGGATGGGCCTCACTCACTGTGATCGGGGGTTTTCAATGGGGGGCTGGGGAGGAGGATATGGGTGTAAATACAGCTCAAGCTTTTAGGTAAAGGCAGGTTTTAGTTCCTACGCTGGGAAATAACAACACTGGGAAATTTCCCTCTGCAGTATTAAATATTAAAACTAGCATGCCGCCTCTGCGGCTCCTTGAGCAAGGCCCTTAAGCCTCAGCTCCCTGGGCACCCCAACAGGTGGCTGCCCTTCACAAACAGCTTACTCTACAAAGCGCAAGTTGAGGGAGGCATAAAGACACTTTCCCCATGTGGATCAATAAAGTATCTATTATTAGTTTCACAACATGAATTCAGTCAAAAACCTTGCAGATAGCTCAGATCTCACTCTCCAAAATGGCACTCCCTCCGTACGATTTCTGTTCGGCAAAATTGCTTGTGACATGGTGTACCCCTGCGAGTGCGAACAGGGCAAAAGGGTAACAGCACTGGGCCCAATGGTGGGATCACTCTGCCGCCCCTGGGATTTGGATTTGATCCAGTAACCTTCTGAATTCCAACCCACAAAGCTGCCCCCCCTCCACAAACAAATTCTTTTTTTTGTTTTGCTTAATTCTTTTTTGGTCAGCACTCCGTATATGCTGTTTTATAGTTTTGATGTCTTTATAATTATTCTACAATGTAGAGCATAGTACAAATAAACCTTTCAATGGGTAGCTGTATCCAAACTTTTGACCGGTACAGTATGTCAGATACTTATCAGCACCTTTGTGCTCACTGATGCCCTGTTGCATCGTACGCACCACCTGACGTGCAGATCTACGCTTTTCACACTATCCTGCCGCTTGTTATATATGACGTTCTCATGCCCTGTGAGCCGGAGAGCCGCTGTTCTATGCCAGACAGACACGTGTCACTTTTAGTCTCTCTAAACTCATATTTCATTTCTCTCCCATGTCATTCTTTAAGCGCCACTTGTTATGACAGCGGAATCGAATTTGCAGTTTCGTTTATCTCTCTCAAGTGTTAAATTGCAACCTAGATATGGAATACCAGGCTTAATTCCGAAAGCACATCTGCAGTTTAGTAAATAAATGGGAGATGAGTATATTTATTTTTATCTTTTTTGTGTTGTAATTTTGAAAAAATTAGCATTTTTATTATTTAATTTTGAGTATAGAAAATGTACAGTAATTATGACTGAAAGAGGAGAGAGGCACTCCTTAAAGTAAAATAAACCGCCTCAGTCAATCAGTGGTTCCTGTACTGAAACTGGTCACAAAGCCTGCATCTCAGACTCCCTCTCCATTCCCGAGGTGGGTTTATATAATTTAAAACAGACCCTTTAAATAAGAGAACTTTGAGGGCTTGTCATCTGCCTCCCGTGGGTCTCTTTGTTCAGCTCAGCTCGTCCTTTTCATTGCCCGACCAGCACAGAGCCCATCAGAGCCTGGGTGGAGGTCGTCTGCGACATTGCGTGGGGCTGGATTTGTTGCTGTGCTCGCAGAATCTCTCTAGGACTCGGCTCAGGGCGTGCAGCTTTATGCACTGATTTCTGTGGGTTTGAAGATCTTCTGTAGATATGGATCTTTAGCTTGAAGTTTGCTGGTTCCCTGGATCCTGCTGCAGTACCCTTGAGTGCGGAACTTATTCGGAGTTGGTGCAATGAAAATTTAACTGTACGAAGAACAAGTATGGTGAGTTTCTTTGGATAATTTAAGCAACTGCTTCAAGCAACCGAATCACAAGTCAATGGATTAGAGGAGACCTCAACATGGCTAATGTGCATCAAAAAAAGTAATGAGTCAGTGCGATACCTGGGTGGCACAGTGGCCTAGAATACTGTGCCTCTGATTTGAAGGTGGCAGGTTTGAATCCCATGCTTATTAGTGTTGCCCCATCTCTGTCAGTCCCTTAAGCAAGGCCTTTATCCCTTTGAGAAATGTTCCAGGAACAATTTGTCCCAGCTTTGCTGTCCCCTCTATAGAAGTATGGGTGTATGTCTTTAAACATGAGGAAATCAACATTTTGTAATGTACAAATGGCAAATAATAATGTGTCATGTTGGGGGAGGAGGTGAAATAGAATGAAGTGTTTTCAGGAAGGGGTTGCTCTTGTCAGTATTAGGGGCACAGGGTTGTGTCTCCTGCATTAAAGTCATTCTGTTGGCTGGCAGTGGGTTCAGATGGTTCCCCCACCGTGGGAGGCCATGAGTCAGCATCCTCTCTGCTCCTCTTCTCCTCACTCCCGGGAAGATTGGGCCCTTTCCCTCCTTCTGTGTTTCGATCATGTTTCCCATTAAGTTGGAGTGTCACCGGCACAAAGTGAAAGTTTTACAGGGGTGGGGGGGGGGAGGGTGCCTGGAGTACGAGGTTAAGTCCATATTTACTGAAACGACAAAGGATGTACAAATATAAACCTGGTGTAGAGTAGCCAGTCCATTCAATCAGCACTGAACTTCTGCCAAACTCCCATGGAACAGGGACCAAAAGTCTCCCTCAACAAAACACATTAAACTCTATCATTTGCCCAAGCGCTCGCAGCGCAGTGTGCCTATGCACCCCGGCCAATCACACCCAGCCAGCACAAAATGACACAAAATGGCACAAAACGCCAAATTTCCAGTGATGCCAGCATGGCTTGAGGTAGAGAGGCTTTGACTGTGCCCTGCAGTTTGGATGTTGTCTCCACGTCATCCTGGGTTCCTTCTGCTACCCCAACTCATGCAGTTAGTTTGTATCTTTAAATTGCTTGACCACAGTAAATGGTTAGGAGATGGATGAACTGAACACATTTATATTTTTTGAATAAAAGATGTATACATTTTAAAAAGCGGTCATCTCTAGGCAAGACAAGTATATCAAGCCAAAATTCATACACAAGTCACTCTACACTCTACGGGTAGGCTTAGGAAAAATAGTAGGATTCGCAGGATTCATCAAAAAGTGCCTTGCTCAGGTTTAGCTTGATGATCTTGGTTTTTTGTGCAGGACATGCGGATACGGGTACCTGGGTATCCTAGCTGGGATTTGCTACAATGACACCCCATCAGGTCAGAGCAGTGTGGCAGGTAAAGGAGAAGTCAAGTCAAGTGATGTTTTATTTATAGAGCACTTTTAAAACAACAGGAGTTGAACACAAAGTGCTGTACAGACCATGTAGGAAGGCCAAGCCCATAATTTCTATTCTATTCTGGTGTTTTGAAGTGAAATAAACCCCTTAAAAATCAATATGAAGACATATTCCTTTTAAGATTTTTTTTATATTTCAGGGTAAGGTTGATGTCACCTGTTATTATTGTGATATTCCCTTGTTGGGCAAGTTCACATTGGCCTTGTCCCTCCGATAACTTAGACACCATGCAGTCTGGGCAATACAGTCTTTCTTCTTCAGAGGCAGGTTGCCCTACACCTTTGCCAGCTTGTGCTAAAGAACTCCAGCTGTCTCCTCTCAGCTCTGGCTGGAGATGTTAGCTATCACTGGTGGCTTTGAGGGCCCTAAGATCAGGCTTGGTTTGTCTGAGGGTGATGGATTATTTACTTGAGAATCATCATGACGCACGTCAGAGTAATTCATAAAAATCTGGTTTAATTATGGGTATATGATGTAATGTTTCCAAGCAAGAATCTTCTCATTAAATAGTTCTGGCCTGACAAGAGATGCCAAAAAGTCTCAAGACTCGCATTGGCAAAATCTCCCATAAACTTCATTTTATTCGCCATGTTTATTTCTGATACCTAGAGGTTCGGCTCCACCGCTGTAGCGGGCAGATGTGATCCTGCCTTGCCGACACAGGCAGCCGCCCTCCTCGCTGTCTGTGGGACCAGGCTTGGCTGCTTCTCCCATTCTTAGCAGCCAGCTGATCTGAATGTGATCCAGTTCCCCAAGTCTGCCGCCATTGCCTAATTAAGCCCCCGGATCCGGTGATGAATGTGGCCACTGTCTGCAGGCGTGCAGCCTGTCGCTCGACTGGCTTGCGGTTTCGGCGAAGGCGCACCGGGAGCCAATTATATTTGTATAAATAACATTTTAACAGGAAGATAGGTAGGCGCCCCGGATGGGGCCCTCTGGGTGCATTCGGCTGCCATCTCGCTCTAGTGCGGCACCTGCATTTAGGTGACCTCTCGCAGCACCAGCCCGGCACTCCCCATCTTGTTTACATGGCCCTGCCTTCATCTCCCCCCGCAGGGAAAGTGGTTTCACCCGGAGATGGTTGCATCAAGGATGTCATCATTACCGATGGGAGGGGGGTTCGGGAAGAGGTTAGTGCGATGCCAGTGGGGGGTGTCATCGCTGTGAGTCTGGGGGTCGAGTGCTTGCCTCACACTGTCCTCCTTTTCGCTTTGTCCTAAATTCTAAAGGATAAGATGACGAGAGTGAAAAATGCTGTTTATGATGCCAGGTAATTCTGCCACATTCTGGCACTCGCAATTTTATGTCTTATCTTATCCTATCCTGTCTTATCTTATCCTATCTTATCTTATCTTACCTTATCTTGATGTGTGTGGCAGAGGTGATGCCGATTGCATCCTTATCCTATACGAGCTTCTTGGGGGGAGGGGGGGGGGTGCTGATGAGGCTGTAGCTGCAGTATGTGTGTGTGTGTTTAGACCAGTTTAGGAATAGTTTCTGCCCCTTTACAATTCGGCAATGGGGTAATGCTGCAGTACCACACCATAAATTACAGTTCTTCATAAGTGCACAGTATGCTTTACACGACAGAGTAACACTTTATTTCATATTTATAATTTTTAATTATAAATATTTATAATTGACTTACCAGTATCTTCCATTTCAGCCATTCCACCTGTTTATTTGATATTTATTCTATGAACACATACCTCTGCAGTATCTAGTCTCTTCTGATGATTTGTACTGTAAGGGCCTTTGTTTTGTGCTGTCTAATAAAGAAAAAAAAGAGTCATGATTCTTTTGAAAATGCGGCCAGTTTCCCTGCCTTTGAAGCTGGTAAGATGCCCAGCCGGCCTTTTCAGGAGCTGATCTTCTGAAATGCTCCCATTGTTATTCTGTATCACTTGTATTTTTGAGGGATTTCTATCCCGCGGTTACTTCGTCCTTCTTCTCGTTAGTGGGGGCAGCACTTTGGGGCTCAGCACAGTGCACAGGAGTTAATTCAGAAAAAGGAAGAAGAAAGAGATTCGAGAACTGGTTTTCAAGAAAAAGACCGACTGACTTTCAAATCTCCTTGCAATGAGGTTGCAGAGCCCCCTAAAATCTAAATTCACAAAACTCTTTTGCTGGGTAAATACGTACAGAAATACTTTTTTCTCTAATAGCAGTTTCAGGTGAAATATTCCCTTCGAAAGATGTGATTCCTGACGTTTTTAACCTGAGAAATACGAAGCGCTGCTTTGAGCTGTAATTGTTTTCTGGGGGATCCGGAATGATGGGATTGACTTCCAGCCGGCATGTCGATGTGCAGCCTGCCCCTCCGACACGGAGCGGCGGCTCTTTGGCACCAGCGAGGGTCTGCAGCCCTTTAGGTCGTTAGGAGAGATTCGTCACTGCTCAGACTCTGGTAAGGGCTCTGTCATGGCCAAGTGCTGAGAAAATGGGTGCAGTGGCGGAAAGTAATTCAGCGAAAACAGGAAGCTTCATTTTAAGCAGAATTTTTTTTTTGGTCCAGTTGAGCCTCCATCTAAGAGAGAAACAACGGTTCTGCAGTCACTCAACACACTTGCTGTGTGGCTCAGCGGGTGTGGCTGCTGTACTGCTGATTGGAAAATTGCCACCTCAAATGCTAGAGTTGGAGTAATTTCACCGTTGAGCAAGGCCCTTAACCCCTGTGTCCCAGGGGCAGCATGACCTCGCTTTCTTGATTGTACGTAACGTTGGATAAAAGGTTCTGCAGAAATGAATTAAGGTAACTATGCCCTATTTTACACACTGTTGCTTTAGTGTGATTCACTCTCAAATCTTTCATTTAAAATCTTAAAGATGTTTCAGCTGAGTATCAGAAGGGCAGCTTCTTTGCACTTTGCACCTCCACGTCCTGAGCGCCTCATGCACACACGCTTATTTTAGGGCACTGCTGCCGTTGTGGCAGCGATGTGAGAAACTCGGTGTCTTGACCACTTCTTAAATCTTCAATTGGGGGGGGGGCGGGTACGAGTGAGCCACGACACTAACAGAAAAGCCCCAGGTTTGCTCAATACTCTCAAAGACTTTTAGAAGTTAAATGGGGTCTGGGGATTCGTACATCACCGGCCGAACAGCCTGCTCCTGTGTTATTTTTAAAAGGATTTTAATTATGCTACATTATGTGTGAAATTAGGAGTTTGCAAAGCCGCACTGATGCACAGTAAACGTGAGCATATGTCACCGTGTTTTGGACAGGTAATGAGGCATTTACTTTGTTTCATATTTCAATACAAAAGAGAGGGGGAACTCTGCCGCTGATTGGGCGGGATCAGTCAGGTGTATCGGTGAAAGTGTCTGCTTTTATTAAGTCACTGGACAACCTGAATCTCCCCAAACATAATTATTATGCATCCATTTTCTAACTGTTTATCCTGGTCGCAATCACGGGGCATACATATATATATATATATATATATGTCTGCAAATGTAATTGCTACATTGCCAAAACTAAAGCAGGACGCTGAGGATCTCTGACACCAGAGAAGGTGAGCACATGCAGTTCATGCATGATGGCTGCTCTGCCCCTGTCTTCCCAGTCCTCCAGGGTCTGACCTTTTTGTTGGAGCATGTCTGCATCCTGTAAAGGTCCTGTCTGTTGTCTCTATGCCGATCTGGATGGACTCCAGGACCTTCTGGATGACCTGGTATTGTGAATGGACACAGGGACAGTAGCAGGCTGCAGAAGATTTCCATCGTCTGTGTTATTCAGGCAGTAAACATCCTAGGGCTTTTAATCCTGCACTGAAATGAGGTAAATCAGTCATGGGAAGGGCCGCCCATAAGGGGGGAGAAAGCGGAGGACTTTCAGGGGATCCACACACTGGCGGGAGCATTTCAGTATGGATAATGGCAGCTTTGGTCTGGAGAAGGGGGTGGCACATTTGGTAAAATTTTTCTGGGACCCATGTCTTTGTATAGCCCAGGGAAGAGATGAAATTTTTGATCTTGTGTTGAAGAGAGCTAGTCTCTCATAGACCGTAGTTCCTTCACTGATTTGAAGACCACCCCCCCATCTCCGTAGCATTGAATGCCAAGGGTAAGCAAGGGTGATGGTGTTTGTTTTGCTGTCCGTCAGTTTCGAGTGGCTGTAACCGGACCAGGTGCAGTGCCTCAGCCAGTGTGCTGTGTTTCAGAGTACAGTGCCCGTCAGCCCCAGCAAAACCCACGGTGAGACCGGACAGTCCTCCGCTGCTCTCCCCTCAGCTGCCCTCGCCTCGGCCGGCTACGCTTGCCGGTAAACGCTATCTTGACAAGGTCTCTTGCCTGTCCGTTGCATCATTTTGTGTGTCTCACATGCGCTTTGAGTGACACTTCCTCTTCCTGACTCACACAAAACAAGGTGGAAATGTGTAGCTTGATCTACCATGCAGTAGTCAGGTTTCTAGGCAATGATGACACAGAAGGCATTTTAATATTTAACTATAAACGATATGACAACGATATGACACAAAAGACATTTTAATATTTAATTAGGAAAAATAACCGTAACTACGCTACAGTCCCGTTAAGAAAAGTTGAGACATAAATAATTGATAGCACCATTAAAACAATCTGCCTTAAAATGTATTAAAATATTATGAGAAAAATGTTTTCAAGGTTACTCTGTCTTGCTAAAGAGCCCAATCTCCAATGTATTGTAAACGTGAGTCACTCGATTATGCCGGAACATAGACCAAACAGTGTGAGAACGAGGCGTTCATTTGGAGGGAATTTTAATCATTGAGTCATATCGCACTTGGAGGTGTGGGTTTAACTGCTCAGTGGGGGGTGCACTGTGGCGTTTCTCTCAGTCCCAAATGGGTACATTTTAAGACTGAAACGGCCTCTCGCTCAGCCGAAATGAATTTTATTTGACGAGCTGGATTTGATCTGTCAGCCTCCCTTGAGGCAGTTTTACAAATATCACTCAAAAGTTCAGCCCTGTAGGGGGACAGCCTCAGCCAAAAACTGCTTCTCCAACTGCAAAACTAATACTTGATAAATATCACTCAAAAGGTTACAAAAAAATGAGTGAACCTGGATATTTCATTTCCAGCAGGATAATACTGTGTCTGCGGGAAAATGCATGCCGTATCGCTTTTTCTGGAATCTTCCATTCTTGTGAAGCTAACAGAGTTGCTCTAGTCTGTGGTGAATTGCTGGACTCTGTGAGAGTCATGGTACAGTAGTGTTCTAGTTCTGCCGTTTCCTGAGTGATTGATTCACTGTAGACACATAACACATGTCCTCACTGTAACCTTTAGATCTGTGCTGGTGAGTTTATTGCAATTTTTTTTCAAAATCTGTAATACAAACAATTCATTAGATATGCATTTTTTTACATTCTGCTCAGCAATTTAATGCTTGGGGCAATAATTACTTGGTTCTGATTTAATGTTTTAAAACCGATGCAATGTAAATCAGTAATAATGTGTTCACTATCTATTTCTTGGCTAAATAAACTCAGACATTTGTTGCAGCAGTATTGGATATGATATTGTTAAATATCGCCTTCAGTGTTTGGTTCTATGATCTGTAGCAAAGGGGATACAGGTCTGAACACTTCTTGGTTTGTAACCTGTAGTCCATCGTTCTTTCTAAACAGAGACTCTCTGGTTTGTAGTCGATGTTGTTGCTCAAAGAGAAAAGTGTCTTGGTCCATAGTGTCTTATGGGCTGTAGTCATAGAGTGGATTACATTTATGTTTAACTGTTTAGGGTAAGATTGGACATTTCTGCGTTAATTAAGAGATTATAAACAAACATGCATGATTAGTAAAAATCCCATTAAATGCTGCTTAATGGAGTGGCTAAGGTATTCTAACATCTTATAAAAACATCCCATCTATCAAAGTATCAGGTATAACAATCTATAGTGCTGAATACAATAACATAATTCCTAAGGCCTCAAACAGGCATGGAACTATGTGCTCAATTCTCCTGGGTGAATCGGAAGGTGTGGGCTTAGCTAGTGAACCATGAACGCAGACCTTTTGGTCGGTTGTATGCTTTGACAAGGACCTGTAGGCATGATGGATTAGCTCAAAGCTCAAAGCCAGTTCTAGGGTTTTGGACAGGATTTTTATGGGTGCTCGGTGAAGGAGCATGACAACGTTTAAGAGAGTCAGACATCGACAGCATTTATTTACACATGGAGGATAGAGGGGGCAGACTCTAGAGGCAAGGAGAACTTCCTGACTTCAGGACATTGTGGGGAGAACATTTTTTTTTTGGGGGGGGGGTCGGAATAGAAGATGTGTAACGTGTGCATGGAGAAGGTTCATGTAAGCCCACAGCCTTGGTTATGTATTAACTGTAATGTAATTGTTATGGAAGTTTGCAGCAAAAACTCATAAAATGTCTACATGTGTAGAAAGTCCAGCAGGAGAGTTTGAAAATTGAATTTAAAACAGTTCCTGAAACACCAAACAAACACCAATGAGGGCAGGTAGTATAACCTCCACATCTTTGAAGACCAAGCGAGGGCCAAGGTTTTCATTTATTGGGGGAGGGGGGGAATTTTATTGACATTATTGACATTTACTTTAGTGAGTATGAAATGAAGGCTTACAGTGAGATTGTCTCTTTTTCCAACCTTAGAGGAGGTTTTGACAGTGAACCTGTCTAATAAAAGTGAGATGGGATTAAGGGCGACTCTGCATGACTTGCATTGTCTCCCTTTAGGACAGAATGAGCGTCACCCAGAGCTTAATATTACATAGGCAATATATAATGAAAAGAGGCAGAGTGCAGAATGCCGTGTCACATATAAATGAGGCCGCAGGTCGCAGAGCGATTTACCCCGGAGGGTGAGAATAAGCAGGAAGAGCACACCGGTGGACCAGTGCATGATGGGAGACAGAGCCTCAGATATTCCTTACATAAGAATCAGGTTAATGGGCAGTGCAATGTTGACATGACTTTTGGTCCAACCAATCATGTAAAAGTGCAGAAAAGAGTCTTGTACTTCTAATTAATGATCTGGAAATGTTTAGCCTGCTGTATGGCTGCTCTGTCGTAATATTAATATTTTCTGTTGCTGTATAAAAATTAAACGAATTTTGGGAAAAACACAACATTTATTGGATTTGGAGGCTTTCTGCATTTTTGAAGTTCTCTTATCTAAGACTGAAAGTAATAGTAAGTCCACAAATGCAATTCGATGGAAAGCTGTATGTTGCATAGAGGGTACAGGGCGATTGCTGTGGATGAAAGGACCTGGCCCTTTAACTTAATAGCCGCTGTTTAATTGGTGGCTTTATCCATTACTCCAGAAAGATCCATTATGGACAAACTGTTATGCACAAAATCGTCCCCTGGTTTCTAAATAAGCATGGATAAACTAATTGCTTAATGTTTAATTAGATATATTTGTTTGCTACTCACTGAACTGAGTCCTTTAAAGATGCTCCCAAGAAACACGGCATGTCCGTCTTCTCATGCCGGGGTTTGCTTTAAACTCTGAACACTGAAAGCAATTTGCGCAGCTGAATACAGATGGTGTGCAGTTTACAGTGCAGTGATTACCAGATATAGAGCAAAGCCCTGTTAATTATGGCTTCAATTTGACCTTATAAGGGTAAAATTTCAAACCACAGTGAAATCAGTGTCACATGCATATCTGCAAATAATATTTCGCTGGACTGCAAACAATCTTTCGTTGGACTGCAAACAATCTTTTGTTGGACTGCTGTGACATTTCCTGCAGACTTCATGGATCCACAGTGGTGCCCTTCTTCTCTGTAGCTTAGATGAATCTGTCCAAACAATTGAGAAAGCCTCTGAACATCTGAAGTTATAACAGCAGAAGAATACAAGCCTGACGTCTGTGGATTCAGGAAGAAAATTGTGATTGACACACCTTTCACCTTTAATGCTATATTATGTTTTTTTTTTGCTTGGATGTAGAGCAAACAGTTTTGACCTGAAGCCCAGGCTGAATAATTTGTAGCCACACGGATGGCAGCCACGGTATGTGCAGGTATCCCGATAACAGCTGGCCGAGGGTTTCGCCCTCCGCAGAAATGCGGCATGGGAATGGGCTGGTTTGTTAAGCTCATTCTCCTGTTAAGTACATACAGTATTTATGAAGTTCCTGTGATGTCATGGTCGTGCACCACGGGGCGGGCGCCCGGGGGCTGTGCGTCTGAGTTGGGCCCTCGCACCACATAAAGAGCCCATCCGAGGTACAGGAACATCCATTCTTGGGGAGTAAATTGATGTATCCTCCGCCCCAGGTCCCCTGATTACCTCCTGCTGATGTCCAATCACCCCCCCCAACACCTTGCTGAGGCCTTGATACTCCTGTGCTGGATGAGAGTTTATATTAAGGTGCAGCTGGTCCTCCATCTGTGTCACGCAGACCTGTTAGAAAACTAGGTATATGATTATTATAATTATTATAAGCATGTTCAAGGATCAGACCACCTAGGAAGACCACCACAGACAAGATGGCCTGGACACCCCCTGCCTGCTTTTGCTGGGCCTCAGTGTCCCGGTTCAGCCCAAGGCACTACCCCTACCCATCTCCATGCATCGCCTCTGTGATGACAATCTACCCACCTCCCTTACTAGGAAACTGCGGCTCACCACTTACCCGCAACAGGTGGTTAACAGGTGGTTACCAACAGCTTTCATTGGTTGATGGTAAAGTTGATGAAGTAGCATTGAGTGAGCCGGCTCTGTCACCTCAGTCATGTGAGAGGTCACAGACAGGCACAGCTGGTGTGCTCCGGGGCCCGCTTTTGGCTTCTGGCCAACTGGGGGGCATTCATGGGGCCTAGTTCGCATGCTCCCCCTCCTCCCAATCGTCGACGCCAATGCCGTCGGACAGATCAGACTCGCTGATTGTCCGTGTACCTGTGGTGCAGACGCGCAACAGACTGTCTGCAGGTGCTGAGAAAGCAGCGGCGTTGGAGACTGCAGAGCGGGCCTATGACCTTGAACGGGGAGCTGCTTCCCTCAGGCAGTTAGACAGACAGTCAGCCCAAGAAGGACGGAGGGATTCAAAGTGCTGTGGGCTGGTTATACCAGAATAAATACTGCTGCTTCTGAAGACGAACCGTTACAGACGCTGTGCTGGGGACAAAATAGAGAGGCTGAGAAGCAGCTTGTACCACAGGCAATTCAGCCTTAATGAAGACAGTCTGTATGGTCCCCTGCGTGACCGATATCGCACTATAGCCTGCTACACACACACATGTAGCGCTTACACATTTAAATACTAACTTGGGCATTCCTTAGACTCACTGAACTGCCGCCTGCCACTTTAATGCTAATTGCACACTATGGATATTTATGATTATTGTTTAATCTTTTCTCTCTTATGCTTATCCGCTATTTCACAGTCTGGAGCTTGGCAAACAGGGCATTTCACTGCGCACTGCACTAAGCATAACTGTGTGTGTGACAAATAAAACTCAGATGAAAAACAGAAACCATCAACCACATGGCTGAGGTTTTAGTAGAAAGGAAACTGCACAGGGATACTGAATGTCTAATTAATGACTGTGTATTTATCAGTAATGATTTACTTAATGATTTACCACTGTGATGGTTTCCTACAGTTGGCCGATGATAACAGGAAGTCAGTCCTGTCCTCTTAAGCATATATGGGGTCTGTAAAGATCATTCTGAGATTCATAGGGTCTCAGGCCTATAAACCAATCACGTGATTGTTACAGCCAGATGAGCAATTAATTTGTCACACCTTACATTTATTTAGGAGTAGCTTTTCTCCAAAGCGATAAACATTTCTGAGAAAGCAGGGTCGGCCAATCACTGGCGCAGTTGGGGGGTAAGGGCCTTGCTCAGTGGCCTGATGGAGAGATCACTCTGGAATCTGAACAGGCAGCCTTCCAGTCACAAGCACAGCATTTTAAGCTGTTCAGCCACACATCAAGTCTGGTTAACAAGAGGGCTTATATGTTGGGGGAGGTGTTTCTCTGTTCTCCTTGCCCAGATGTAGGTTCTGTGCACTCGTTAACCAGAAATAAGCCCCTGCCCGTGCCTTTTGTTGCTCACTATAAATGCACCGTCAGATGTTTTCCAGGTTTGTTTCCGTCCTGCTGGAGCCGCACGTGAGCGGGTGTGGCGTCCAGGCGGCGTAATTAGCATCAGGCCGTGTGGCAGAGTGAAGCACCAACATGGCCGCTAGCGTGCTGCTAATTTACCCCCACGATTCCCCCTGCACTCCGCTCGGCATCATGAGTGCCTTTGTGCCGCTGGAAGCCGGAAGCTTTCAGAAAAGCTTTTATTACGTAAATATGTTCGTCTCCACGGGCCTGAGACTGTTCTGCTTAAAAGCCAGAGATAATGAATTTCATGCATGTTTAGAACCAGTAATGAATAAAAAAAAACTGTTCATTCACTCACACCAGTATTATATCCTGTAGACCCTACTTAGTGACCCATAAATATTTGTGATAATTAGCTTGGAGAGCAGTGACTGACAGTGTGTGTGTGTACTGTATGTGTCTGTGTGTGTGTGTGTGTGTATCTGTGTCTGTGTGTGTGTCCAGGTATACCTTACCTGGCCAAATGTCCCCACGACGTCATGAATACCTGTTTTTTTACCTTATGGAGACTAGTTTCCTGGTCCCCATATGGGAAAACTCTATTTTATAAAAAATAATTTAATATAAATAAATAAAATATAATTTAATCAGTGACTGCAATGAAAAAACTAAAAATGCAGAAACTCTTGTATTTTGTTTGGTTACCTATGGTTATGGTTAGGGCTGGGTAGGGGTTAAGGTTGTCATAGTTAGCATTAGCATCATTTTTCCCATAGAAATGAATGAGCGGTCCCCAAAAAGATGATGATTACACGACTGTGTGTGTGTGTGTGTGTGTGTGTATGTGGGTTTGCATAGATCACATTCGAGGGCCAAAATATCCCAAAAACATGGTAAAACCTGAAACTTCCTTGCTTTTGGGAACATTTTTCAGGTCGCCATTTGGGTAACCTCAATTTTATAAAAATCTGTGAATGCAATCAAAAAAGTAAAAATGCCAAAAGTATTGAATTTTGTTTGGTTACGTGGAACTGGTGTTACTACTTAACTAATGCAGGCTCAGTTGTCATGGTTTCTGCTGTTTTACTTTAAAGTGAGACAGAACCAGAACTTCAATACTAAAATAATCCAGTATATTTATGACGGTCAACATTCATCCATCTGTTCATCCATCACAGGGTCATGGGGCAACATGCATGTATAATCTAGCTATAGCAGTGTCCTTAGACAAGTAATAAGCAGAAAAAAAATACAATTTTATTTATTTATTTTATTTTATTTATTTATTTCATAGTTCAGACCCTCTAGACTAGAGTCTAGAGCACTACGTGTCATTTCTAAACCTGTTGGATCTTTAGTTGTGTCAGTGGTCTCTGTGTTTTTGAGATACGACGGCTCAAGTTTTTGCAAAAACATTTCTGTCTGTTCTGTTATTTCTGAGCAGTATGTTGGGGTTGCTAATGGCTTTGCACACGCTGTTTTGCTGTACGCTACATTAGGGAGATTAAGCTCTCCTCACCATTATACCCGAATAGCTTAGAGGTTCCATTTAAAGATAAGGGAGTCACTGCAAGCTCTAAAATGATAACTTACATAAACTCGCAGGCCCTGCTGGCCATTTCCCCTTTAATTGGAGTGACGCTATAAATTGTTTCTTGTGTGGTGAAAAAAGGAAAGTGGGGGCAGTGACTGTGCACTGGCGGGCCACAGGTGCGAGGGCCCCCTCGGCGCCGTCCACTTCCGGCAGCTGGGCCCGGCCAGACTCGACTCGCCTCTCTGTGAAGCAGAACCCAGCTGTGATATTGGAATCACCTTTCTACTAAAGCCCAGCTGCACAACACAGAAGACGCTTCCTTAGCTGGTGGGGGGGGGTTAGGCACTGTAGGACAGTGATGCATGACTCCATCACCGTTATATAATGATCCAGTGGGTCGCGGAACAGGATGAGTACAAGTGTGTGAAGTTCCACACTTCTCTCCTCAATGCGGTGCTCTCCACATCTCGGTGCACTCCTCTCAGTCTCACGATGAACTCCTTATGCTGCTCCCTCCCTCCCTCTCTCTCCTATTCATCAAATTTGAGAGTGGAGCATCTTAAGTAATTCTGGCTGCGTTTGGTCAAAAGGGTTTCTCTTTATCGGGGCAGTAGAAAGAAGAGAGGTAGCTTTATTTGCCATTTGTACAAGTACATCAGAAGGTGTTTTGTCACATAACCCGTCTGGCTCTGCTGAGTTCGGGGATATTCGCCCATCCAGGGACTGTGGACAGGGGGAGGAAAGGTGAATGAAGATGGATGGTGCCAGGATGTAGGTGCTTATTTAGATGTAGTCTTATGAAAAGCCTTCAGCTTTACGATAAAGCTGATTTAGTACATGAAAGCTGGGAGAGAAACACCATTCTGCCTGACTGCCCATGATAGCTGAGAATACAAGCTGTCCTGGTGCTTCTAGCATTAAATCCCTTTCATTTCCATTATCAAGGACATCATGTCTGGCACAGGAGAGGCAGACTATAGTGGCCATCATCTTAAATCTGGTGCCCACTTCAAACATATGGAAGACAATGTGAAATTCCATTACCAATTTTGTTTCAAGACAGTTTGGTCTGTAATTAATACGCCTATGAATTTATGTCAAGTAAATTATTATACTCCTTCTGATTAATATGATTTGATGAAGAAGTTGTATTTGAAATGACTTGATTTGTCTTATTTTAAGTCAACACGCTGAAGTGGTTCTACATCTGCACCCTGATCAAGGAGATTATCCTGAGCCTTTGATTCCCAGCTGGCTTCAGATGGTACCTTAAGGGGTGGATCTCTCTGGGACCACAGCATCTATAAAAGGCACTTGCTAAAACCTGCCCTCAGATGTTAGGGCAGACAGGTAAATTCTGAGCACACTGAACACCATTTTTGTTCTTTTGTGAAGAACCTTCAGCTGACCCTGGACTGAGAGGGAAGATATTTCAACCCTGTAAAGTCAGTCCAGCTAATGATCCCAAGCCTCTTGTTTGTTTGAAGACTGGATTATACAGTAGGCTACAGTTTATATAACCACGGTTTCTTTTTTTGTTTTTTTCCAGTGAGTCTTCTGGGTGCATCTGTCTTAGATGTCGAGTCCAAGTCTTGAATTATATGCGTCTGATATGTAGCCGACGGGCCCTGATGTGAGGGGTAACGCTCGTTGTCACAACATGACAGAGCTGCTTCCCTGTGAGTCACTTTTCAGGGTCAGAAAGACATGGGAGGCTGGCAGGGTGCCCAGGGAGGCTGTCACCCCAGCCAGAATCTGATCTCAGGTCAGGTTTTTCCCTCCCCATATGGAGCCAGTTTGGCTCACTGAGGCTATGCCTGAGGATGGCTCCATC
Organism: Mormyrops attenuatus; assembly: GCA_026777985.1. Taxonomy (NCBI): domain Eukaryota; kingdom Metazoa; phylum Chordata; class Actinopteri; order Osteoglossiformes; family Mormyridae; genus Mormyrops; species Mormyrops attenuatus. The sequence continues at coordinate 20,960,551 of JAODKC010000021.1, read as the reverse complement.
TGATCCCCCCCCGTGAAATCCATAGAAAGGGGGTGTGTCGCTCTACACCCGAGGCCATCTAAATAGATGACCGTAGCCTGGGTGCAGAGACTAAGGGTTTGTGGGGGTGGTTATGTTCATCTGCATTACATTAGATTCAACATTTCTGTCATTGTACAAGATGCAATGCAGTTTGGATTGTAGAAAGTGCAAAATAGGCCAGAAGTGCTAGAAATACCTGTACAAAATATACACATGTGATAAATAGTGGATGTACATCTATACAGTGGTATACAATAAGGTATATGCAGCTTCTGTGATTGCAGTAAAAGAAGAATGAGAGATTCTGTACAGTGTGTGTGCAAGTCTTTGTGTGGTTTTGTATATATTACATTGTGGAGACCCAATGTCCCCACAGTGTGATAAAAACCTGTTATTTTGACATTAAGGGACCATTTTTTCAGTCCCCACAAGGGGAAACTCAATCTGTGACTGTATCTGTGAAAATCTGTGACTGCAATCAAAAAACTAAATATGCAATTAGCCTTGTATTTTGTTTGGTTACTCATGGTTAAGGTTAGGGCTGGGTTAGGGGTTAAGGTCTTCATGTTGAGATTAGGGTTCTCCCCATAGAAATGAATGGCAAGTCCCCACAAAGATATAATTAAAAACTTGCATGTGTGTGTTTGTGTGTGTGTTTATTTTCATCTAGAATCACATGATCAGACACAAATTTGTGAGCATCCTTTTCGATACACTTTGTTTCATTTTCTCTCTCCAGTGCAGGTCATTTATTATTGAAGTTTATCTATTACTGAAGTAATCCAGTATTAGACTGTACTGGCTCATGAGTTTTAACAGCCTCAGTGTCGAGTACATGTTGTTCTTACCAGAGATGCTTGATAGTTAATATCAGAGATACATATCAGTGACATTAAGTAATTAATTTCCATTGCTTGTGGTTACAGTAAAGGTGCAATCTTTAACATTAGATGGTTTAATAGTTTTCAACCCAGTTAATCTACATTTGATTGTGCTGCACTTTGTTTATTTGCGTTATTTATATGCTTATGAATATACAGTACGTGCATAAGTTAGACTCTAATGAATAATGGCAGTGGTGGTATTTGTATTGTCACTTTGAGGTTTACAGGGGTTTACACCCCTGGCTTATTTTCTGACCAATGAGGTGGATTTATTTTTTTTCCCCTATCCTGATGGCTGTCAGGCCATATGAAATTAGCAGGAAGTTTCATCAGTGGAACAAAAATGATGAAAGACTGCAGTGAGCCGTTTAAATCAAATAAACTGATATTCATTTGTATAAGCGTTTCAATTAATGGTATTTAGTTAGTCATAGTATTTGCTTATTTGCTAGTTTTTTTTCAATTAAAGTATTCATTTATTTTTTTGTTTGGTGATCTATCATTTCGATTCAACTTTTGATATTTTCCACTCCGTTCCATTGCATCTTAAGTCGAGGAGCACCTGTACGATACATTCTTTTGGTCTGTAAGATAAGTTGAAGTGTGCTAGCCTTTAAAATTTATTTCAACCCTGATACCTGTAAATGACAATAACAGGTAATATCTTAAACTTCACTTAATTGCTCGGTGAGCTCATCTGAGAGCTTCCCCTGATCGCTCGCCGCTGAAGGCTCCCCTGTCTGCCGGCACACACCTGGCCGAGTGTCAAGGAGCCATGAAGTAGATGACGGCAGAGTGGTAACTTGTGCAGGGTTTGACCTGGCAGTGACCCAGCCAGGGCAGTGGCTGCAGTGTGTAGCTCAGCAGGTCAGCATGCTGAGCTTATGATCGGAAGGTCCCTGGTCGGCAAGGTGATTGTACTCCTGGGCCCCTGAGCAAGGCCCTTACCCCCTCAGGAACTCCCTAAGCCTGCTTTCTCAAGAATGAATGTCACTTTGGCGAAAAACTTCAAAATAAGTTTAAGAAATGTTGCAGGCTCCATCTCAGAGCCCACCATGTTCTCCTAACCCATGAATGCCCCCACTGGTGATGGTCCCACCCACCCTTTGGAAGCTGTAGGTTCAGACCCTAAATTCCCACCACCCCCACATCCCTGCAACTATTTGAAGTCATTCTTTATTTTAGTAAATGGTGTATAAAAACTGACCAGATCTAGAGGGTAGGTAATGTAAGACACTTTGAAGTTTGAAAATTGTTGACCATTACCAAAATAAACCTATCTATGATGTGTACAGAGAATAATTCATAATGGCAGCTGAGTCCCCTGCCTTCTGAGGTCTGTCTGCATTGTCAGCCGTACCTGGGCCTTCTCTGCACCACGGGTGTGTTTCCTGTACAGCCTGGTACAGTCAGGGTTAATATTCACACAGGGAGGGGGGAGGCTGCTGCTCCGTGGCAGGTCTACGTGAGAGGTCCTGGGGGACAGTACTACCACACTCCTGAGATTCAGTCATTATAATTACAAAATTAGGCAATGTTGCTGTCATTGTGTTTGTGTGTGGGGGTGGGGCTTGGCAGACCCAAGAATTTTGCAGGCAGGGAGAAGATGAGGCAGTTAATTTAAGCTGCAGCGCTTTTTATTTGTGAGCCGTTAAAAGGACCAAATATAAAAAAAAAATAGATAGGCTATATATTAAAAAAATGACCAAACTCACAGGGTGGACACACACACACACACACACACACACACACACACACACACACACAGACATGCACACAGGTTTGTAATTATATCTTATCCCAACATGACGACCTTAACGCCAACCCAGCCCTAACCTTAGTTTGATTTTTTTATTGTATTCACAGACCTTTGTGGGGACCTGAAAAATGGTCCCCACAATGTCAAAATAACTGGATTTTATGAAATTGAGGGGGACATTTGGTCCCCACAAAGTAATATAAACATAATCCACACACACACAAACACACACACACACAACTTTCAACAAATAACATTAAACATTACACATGACACTACAATACAACACAATGACAACACAACAGACACTAATTACACTCAGATTATTTACGTTATTTACATGGCTGGCACCCGTCCGGCATGCCATGGTGCCTGATGGGTACCCTCAACGCTACAATATTTTAAAACATTGGAGAATTAGCCACTATTAGATTAATTCTTGCTCAAAATGCAAAAATAACATCATGGGGGAGAATCTGTTCCATTAAAATTCTGTTTGTCCCCACAGTCAAGTGCCTGATTTTGCCACATTTCCCAAAATTACACTGAGAATTTGGGTTTGATACCTTTAAATGAAAGAATCGCTGCGTCGTACCGTTTGAAGGGCCTGTGTGTGTTCACAGTGTACTCTCTGCACCAAAAAGGGCAACTTCCACCATCGGGACGAGGAGCTTTGCATTCTGGGATCCTTCCACATGCTGGTTTGGGATCCATACGCCCGCTAAAAATGGTTCATGAATTTTCATGAAAAGGTGGCTCCGTGGAAGGTTTATCGAGCGAACAGCGGCATTTTCCCAGCTCTAGAGCTAGTGCACAGCGTTATAAATCATCTTAAGCAAAGCCTGTCAATGCAGACTCCACCAGCATTCAAAGGATTCAGACTCCTGATTCTGAATCCAATCAAAGGATTCAGACTCCTCATTGCTCGCGATAATGGAATCATGGGGATCTGACTGATTTTTCCAAGCAAAGTTAATGATTACTGAAAGAAACCACATCTTGGGTAGGCTAGTGCCCATTAGGGAGACTGCTAAGATCCCCATGGTGTATTAAGATGTGAATATTTGTGTAATTAGATTTTCACTGATAGAGTGTGGATCTCCCTAACGTACAATTCGATACAGCCCTGCCAGCATGTTCGCGTCTGGAATTAGACACCATCGTCATATAGATGAGATTACATGCAGAGTAAATGTAGCCTGTATTGTATCACACTGTGACGAGCAGCTTTATAAGCTAATTATGGTGGCAAACATGGTTCAATCCATTCAGCTGTTTGGCTGTGCTGCTCTGAAATCCAGTCTTAACCTCAGGACCAGCAACGCGGGGGTCACAGTAAGGACTCTTATTGTGATTCTTCAAAAAAGTAAAATATAAATACTCTGAAATGGTTTTTTACTCATTTGCAACCAGGGACATATATAGGGGTGGGGCCACAGGGGCACTGGCCCCAGCTGAAAGCTGATTGGCTTCCAGAGTGCCCCGTCCACTGTCACTCACTGATTCATAGCATATCATTGGCTAATGATAAGGTTGACCCCTCTGTATGAATTATAGCCTCACTTTCAAATCCCCACCTTTAAAAATCCTACAGTCGCCACATTCGCAACCCTCCCCTCACCAAATAAGGTGATCCTTAGCGGATATGTCCAAATTAAAGATAATTCTGCTGGTATTTCTGCTGGAAGCTCAGCGTTGACGCATCAGCTCCTAGTCTTCAGAGGGCGGGCCAGCCGACCCACAGCTTTAATTAAACCTAAAAACGGCCTTTAATTTAGGCAGAATTGAAAGATCTGAACCAAATTGTGAGAGACGGGATAATTAGGAACCGTCTAAGGTGTCACATGGGTGTGAAACAGGAGTCACGATCTGCTGAAAGGCATGATGGGTAATGGCAGTGCAATATCATCCAGTACTGTGTAAAACTGGAGGTTGGACAGGAGGTCCCCAGTCCATGGAATGTGTCCTCATCAATTTACCCCTTTAAACCTTCTGTACATTTCTGGATAATTTGCACAGGTATTTTGGGATATCACCCCAGCAACTGCTGATACAGGGCCTGGATTAAGGGATTATCTCTGACCCTGAAATCTGTCCATTTATTTGCCTTAGTGCTATTATAATGCTAAACCAGGTTCAGGCAGGGGAAATTACATTTCTAAATTAGACTATTTTGTAGATATAAAAGGTATTTTTGTTGTTACTCTAAATGCATAACCTTACAGGCAGCCCTGGGTGTGTAACCCCTTTCTGATATGGGCATGCTCAAACTGTAAGGTTAAACATTTTTTCCCTATGAAATATGAAGTTTAGGTGCCCCATTGAAACCAGAAGGGAATTATATAAATATGAAGGAAGTCCAGCAACAGGAGCACCCCTGGGAGTCACTGTGTTTGATTCTCATGCATCTTTTAGGATCCAGCAAAATCAGAGAATTTCATTTTTCCAACAGGAATTCAGACACGCATGTTTGGCTGCCTGAGGTTGCTTTATGAGACCAGTCATTCCAGGAACAATACATACTGGCTCCAAAGAATTTTAACATTTATTTTTTTATCTTGAACTTGGCTTGTCAGCCAAGTGTGTAGTGTTTTCTGTATATCTGTAAGTGTCTATGTGTGTGGGAGTGTGTGTGGTTACTTTAAATTTTGTTTTTATTACAAGAAAACTGGTGGTTGTCCACTGACGCCAGTAATCTGTCCCACAAACCCCTGCATGTCAAATTTTGCATAAGTTGGATTGATCCCCCCCCCCCCCCATACAATTCAAGACATCTTATAGGAAAAAAATCACATAAGCTAAAAATATGCTAGCAATACATACTAAGACAGTGTTTCTCAATCCAGTCTTTGCAGACCCTCAGACGGTCCATGTTCTGGCTCTTTCCCAATTCCCTGGGAGTTAGGAGGGAGCAAAAACATGGACTGTCTGGGGGTCCCTGAGGACGGGTTTGAGAAGAACTATACTAAAGAACACAATTAAATAAATGAAAAGAAAATGTAAATATTTTCATGTAAATATACTTGCTGTGTTTGCGCTTCCATAAACTCTGCATATCTCATATGTATGTTTTTCATTTATGTTAGTCGGTCTCCTCCCCATAATACCTCTTTACATGGGTGAGACAAAGTTGTCTGCAGGTTCACGTAAGATAGACCTGGTGGGACCGACAGGAGTCACGTTGAAGAAGCATAATCAGACCACTTGGACAGCAGCTGTGACTGTGGGTGGGGATTCAGCTCAGAGATGGATGTGGCAGAGGGGTGCTGCACATAATCAAAGGCCATTAGGCCCTTTGAGGTGCAGACTGAGAGAGAGGGACCACCTGTCTTATATCTGCTGATGTCCTCCATTTTAATCAGAAATCTGCCTTCCAGTCATTACATCCCACCATATCCTTATGTATGCTCCTCCTGATGGATAATATCCATCAGCCATCTTCTAACTGCTTATCCTGGTTGGGGTGGGGGGACTGGAGCCTATCCCAGGCAGCCCAGGGCACAGGATTGGGGCACTGCCTGGACCAGATGCCAGTTCTTAGCAGGGCACATACATGCACACACTCAGTTATACCCTATGGGCAGTTCTCCCACCATATAGCATAACTGCAGGTGTTTCGATTGTAAGGACAACCTGAAGCAAACCAGTGTGAGGGCATGCAAACTGTACACACATACCAGAGGAGGGATTCCAAACCTCAAGCATGCAGGACTGAGGCTACAGTGCTACCCGCTGAGTCACCCACCATAGGATACTTATGTAACTCACAAAAAGTACTTGTTCCATCGTAGGGGGATACAGGACTTGGCACTTGTAGGTGAGGTTACTCTTACCTTAAAAACATCTGAAGCACAAAGCCACCAACTTTGTACAAAAAATGAGCCAGAAGTCCTCTGCCTTCCATTTAGGCCACCAACCTGATTAAATTCTTCCCGCACCTACACACATCCCATGGGTTTGAACAGTGTAATCTCGTTTTTACTTCTTCTAAAACCCTGTTACGGCGGGGCACGATGATGGAGGAAAAAGAGGGACGATCCCTGGACTGGCTCACGAACAGGGTTTATTAACAAAACAGAATACGAAAGGGGGGAACCAGAAAATAAAGGGATCATGCAGGGTCAAGAACAAAACAAGAATAAAAAGAACTAACTAAAAGTAACCACGAAGTAACACATCTAGGGAACAGAGCACAACAGGGAGCTAGCCTGCGAAAGAATCACAGCTATAAACACACAGTAATAACTACAGTGACTGACTGAGGAAATGAACAAAGGCAGGCACTTAAATACACTAATAACAAGGACTAACACGGGGCTGGTTTGGGCTACTCTGAACTAGGGGCAACGAGAAGCAAGTGAGGTCAATAAACAGATACAGCAGGTTCAAACACCAAGGGAAACTAAAACAAGGAAACTGAACATAATACAACCAGGGAGCAGGGAGCAAATACAAGGGACTGTAACTGGAATACATACAAATAATAAACTAAGAGAACATAAAAATAACAAATGTTAAACACAGAAAAATGCAAGTAGTTGAACCCACAACAAAAGGGAATCTGGATGACGGCTGATTGCTCAGCCCATTAAGCACATGGCAGCCTTGGAGTAGGGAAACACACTATGGACTCAGGGGCTACAAGACATAGGAGGGAACAGGTTGTCCAACGGCACCTGCTGGCCAGATAGGGACAAGACACGTGGGACTGGGCCAGATGAGCACCAGTCATGACAAACTTTGAATGCATCAGAAGGGCCAGATGCTCACTTGAGTGTGGTGATTTTGGTGGCTCATTTCTAAATGGTTGTGTGGGCTAAATGCCTGGACAGGAGCAGCGGCGTGGCCGGCCCATCTTCCTTATGGCCCTTTACTGTCAAGTGGACCCATCAGAAGCCATGCAAGTTCTGGAAGAGCTCTTACCACTCTGGCCTGCTGGGATGATCATGACATCGCTGTTCCTGGGGTGGTACAGTCAAAGGGGTCACCATCCAGTTCGATCTTCTCATGACACTGATGTTGGAATTAGTTCTTTTGGCAAAGAGGCGCATCTGGCAGAATCCCCAAAGACAGAATGCGACATCTGATGTGCATTTTCTCTGACGGACATTGCGGTTGCAGTAACTGCATGATGCCCTTTAGACATACCTTACCATCCTGCCTCATTATTTTTGAGGTTAGCTCAGATCATTAGTCTGCAAATAAGCAGGTTCTGCAAAGGCCGCTACAGGTCGCAGAATGCAGTCTGCTGACACCTGACTCCGGCTTTTCACTTGGGGACAGAGGATTCCTCCAAAACACGTGTCGGGCAGCCAGGGGTGAGCTGTGTGGTGCCGGGGTCAGTGCCGAATGGCGTGTCAGCAACATAATGAGCCAATTCCATCCCTGGTCCCACAGGGGGCTCGAACTAGTCTGCAGTCCCTTTCAATTCAGGGTAAATTATTGTGGAAATTGCTCTTCCTCCAAAAGAAATTGGCAAAGTATCATTATTTTATGAAGTAGGCCAAAATTACCTCCCACTGCCATCTAGATAATTCTGGGTAACTGTAAACCCCCATGGGAATGGAGGGCAATGAATTCAACTCAGATCCCTCCATACAGAGCCAGGCTGTGGCTTTGGTTTGGAACTGGCCTTCTGGGCTTCAAGGCGGGCTGTTTGTGTGCTTTGGCGGGTTCCGGCCCCTTCTGCTAAATACGGCTGTCCCACCCTTATTGGCCTCTCGAAGCCTTAGGCTTGATGTCAGGTGGCTTAAAAAACACTCTGGTTTGAGAAGTTCGGCGGCCGCCTGTTTTTCAAGCATGTAACTTTTCTCTTTTTCTTTAATTTGTTTCTGTCTGGACTTACTCTGGCATCAGAAACTCCATAAAAGCAGGTTATGGACGAGATCCATTCCCAAAGTTTGTAAGTCAAATGTGTGGGTAGTAATGCAGAACATAAAAATAATAATAATAATAATCCAGTAATAATGAAAGTAACTGCATATGCTGCAGTATTGTACCTTGTTGTATTGTACCTTGTTGTGTTGTACCTTGTTGTATTGTACCACTGAAGCAGCACAATGTTTTCATGAGCGTCACATTGTGTTCATTATTATGAATCTCAGTTTTTGACTAGAATTTTTAATATAATAGGCTTCATGGCAGTCACTTTGTAAGTCAGTCGTTCCTATATGCAGCTTTTACTAGCCATGTGGTCAGAGTGGGGAGGTATCCAAGCATAATAAATCTAATATTATGTGTGCAATGTTTGATATTTAATTAAGGCTAATGCTTTTTGGCCTATGTCTAGTTTCCCCCTCTTGGGCAGCTCTCTGACTTTTTAATATGATTTTAATCAAGAAATAACAGCTATTACTATTAATACTTAATGGCATTAAGCAGCCACCGTACTTTAATTTCTGTGCCCGTACACAGCTGGGTGATTTTCTCATTTCGCCACACTGAAATGGACGTGGGCGCCAGTAAACATCAGCGTGTTTGTTCGAGGTGTCTGGGTCGCGTTGCATTTGAACGAGCTGATGTTTGCTCATTCTTGGGGCCATTGGAATACATGTAATTGTCTGATCTGCCCCTCCCCCGCCTTTCCTGACAGAGAGTCCATTGATCTGGACATGGCTTAGCAACCAACTATTACAGCCAGCTAACGTAAAAACCAACATACGTAAATTCAGACTCTCGGAAGAAATATTCAAGATACACAGAGTTCAGATGCAAAAAGGTGATAAACAGCTTTAAGTACATTTACACTTCATTTAAAATTTTTCTTTTTCTTTATTTTTAGCTATAAGGTTTTTTGCTACAGTATAAGGTGTTCTGAACAGTATGGGGAGGTAAATCCTACTTTTGTAAAGGTTTGTGGAACAGATTACTTACATCAATCGAGATCTGCATGTAGAAGTTTAGGTTGTGACCTTTGCCACCCTACGGCAGGATGCTTTGAGCTGCCTTAGCTAACAGCCGGTTATCAGTTTGCAAGCTTCAGAGGTCCAGGCCTTTATGAAAAACCTTAGTTTCTTCCCTGGCTGATCCAACAATCCTCATTTATCAGCGCAATTTACATCACTTCAAGTGAAGTCCTCACATGTAAGCTTTCAAGTCAAGGACTTAATTATCCATTCCTATTATCATTAAAGGAATAAAAGATGGCTGTTATTTATATAGTGTTGCCACAAACCTTTTACTACAAAAGATAGCAGACTGTTGCTGGATCTGTCATAAGATTGCAGCTGCGATATACCTGTCACGCTTCTGACGTTTATTAGCTAAGCGGCAGCGTTTGAAGGAGTTTGAGTTTGTCTTCAGTCAAAACTATCTGCTGGCTCGCTGTGAATTTAGCGAAGTCGTTCAGGCTGCGGCAGCAGCTTTCAAAACGGCAGCTGACAGCTGAGTTATTCCGCTCCCATGACGTGAAGGTCGACTGACCAATTAAGAGAGAAGAGCAAACAATAACATGCAGACTTTAGGCCCATGCCCAGAGGACAGATATAACACGGACCAGTGGCAGACGAAAAATGCTCACCGAAGATCTTCTGTCGAACGCGTTCAGTGCTGCCAGCGTGGCGAGATCACCTCTGGCAATGTAAGATCACGCCGCCGTTCTCCCCAAGACCCCCATGCCGTGGTCTTTTCGCCCGCTGGACCTGACCCTCACTCTCAGCAGCCTAGTACCCACTGACTCTGAGACCCACCACCAGCCTGGCAGATAATTGCACTGCTGTTCGGTAAGTACATGACAAAACGAAAGTGAACAAATCCCTTTTGATGGTGATATCAGGATGTGAGCTGGAGCTCGGGCTGGGGGTAGGGTGGCCCTGCTGTTTAGGTGAAGTGTAATGAATCAGGACAGAGCAACAAATAAAATTATTGCAGTATTAGTAAATATAAGCAGGTGGTTTATGGCCTGGTGTCTCATGGTAAGGGTCTTTTCAGGCCCCAAGGAAAAGAACGTGATTCTGGTTAAATATGGTCTCTTTGGAAAAGGAGTCCCACAAAATCACCATAAAGCTAATGTTCTTCTCATTAAAGGCATGTCAGATCTGGCTAAATTTTTTTATACAGGTTCACAAGGCATTGTTGAATGATTCGTGAGTGTGAACTCTCCCTGCATATACTGTCTTTCGAAAAGCACCACCCCCATGAGCACTCAGGAGAGGGGGGCTCCAGTTCCCCCATGCAGCCACGGGGCAGCGCTTAACCTCGTTTACAGATGAACTCGCGAGCACTTGATGCCAATACGAACATCTGCCAATTAGCGTACCAAAGCAAGAAATCTGCGCATTTCCTTTCAATAAGCGGAGCTGCTGAGGGGCGCGCCCCCCCCCCCCCCAACAAAACAAGCCCCGAGCCCCGGCGGGCGCGCCGCCCGCGGGGGGGGGGGGGCGCCGCCCCCCCACACGGGGTCGGTTGGGGTAGGTTTTTAAATAGTGAGCCCCAGGCCACTGAGCTCATTTCCCTCACTGCGTCCTGCACTGCAGTG
>JAODKC010000021.1:20924615-20949311 GCA_026777985.1 Mormyrops attenuatus | reverse complement strand
GCAATTTGGGCTCACAACTCTCCAATTGAGCGCAGTTTCTCTCAAAAAGCCCATCATCTCACCCCCCCCCCCCCCCACAAAAAAAAAAACCCAGCCGACTGCAAGGCTCAGCTAGCAGCTCGGTTCTCGCGTTCCTGTTCGTGATGGCCCAGGGTCGTACGTTTGCCAGGAGCAGTACGGAAGGACAGCCTCTTCATGGCTGCTCACCAGATTCCGAGCCAGTGTGAGAGCCTTTCCGTAGAATGGTGTCTACACAGTCACTGCTTTTCCCATTTATCTGAGTCATTGTGGGTCTACCTGCAGTAACAGTGATTATCGTGTGGAGCCAGGGGTGGTCCATCCTCTCTCCAGGTAGGAACAGAACTGGGTTTTAACCTGTAATGTTTGACATCTGAAATGAAATGAAACTGAAAATGAAATCTGGGGGCAAGGCTGCAGTTTAACATGTGACACACTGCATACATACACAACACGTGGATGCATCATGCATCAGTGTCTAATTACCTCTACACACAATCCATACTCCAACCTGGCTTTTATAAATCTAAATACATACATATGTATTTTTTTTTTTACCTACGAAGAGCAGGTCATTGTTATTCAAGGTTGGTGTTTTGTATTATGTCAATCTCAATTCCTTCGGAGCTTCGCCTCTTCAAAAACGTACGAAGAAGACTGTGTGAGCACTCAAGGACACAGAGAATTTCTGAAGGACCACAATCCTCCAGATCACGCATGACACATTCAGCTGCATGCATATTAAACAGTCACTTATGACAAATGCGGGAAAGACTTTCATTTGCTGCCTTTATTTTTCTGTAAGTGCTGCTGGTAGCTACAGAGAAGGGAAAGTTCATAGAAACACCTTGAGAACTATGACTTTGGATCCCTCAAAAGAATGGCAGCATTGAAGGGGCTGTTTACATTCATATCTACAAGAAGTTGGTCATCCAAGTAAGAGAATGTTCCAGACACAATAAGATTTTCTCCCTGCAATGACGTTCGGCTGGTGACGGAATGGTACTAACGTGTTCAGACAGTGAACATTAAGGGGAAACATTCTGACACAATCAGAGCACAGAATGCCAAGAGCCTGCAGTAAGCCATCAAACCAGCACCATCACTCTCTGTGACTTTCATGTTCTCCCCATGTTTCAGTCCCTGTCAATCATCTCAAAGCATTTCATCTCCCTCCTGCAGTCCAAAGATGTGCAGTTCCAGTGAGCTGGTAGCTCCGATGATGCAAACACCGTCTACTGGGTGGAATGTTTTTCAGAGCCTGCTGAATTGGATGAATTTAGCTAGCAGCCATTAGGTGGCACACAGTTTCTTTAAGTACACAAGTCCTTGTCCCCCACTGTTAACATTCATATCACTGACAGCAGAGACGTGCAGGTCCTAGAGCAAAGGCAAGGGTCCGCTTGCTGTTTCCATCAGCGCCATTCAATCTACACATTTGCCTGGGATCCCTGTGGTTGTGGCCCCCTGTTGGTTACAGACAGTCACTACACTAATGTAAAATAAACACTTGTATAGGAGATGCTGAAGTAACCATTCTGCTAACTAGCAGGCTATGTATAGACTTCGGACTACTTCGTAGCTATTTGTTTAGTTTTTGAAACATCTGGGGTGGCCCCAAAGTGACTTTTTGAGTGGGCCCCCAGAGACAACAAACTGGCCCCTGGCGCTTTCATTACATCTTGCTTGTTCCTACGCTGTTTTTGTGAGTTGAATGCACTTATGTTGTCATCATGCAACGCTGGCTATGGAATGAACTAATAGATAAGATTTTCCATGTGTCCTTTACCGGATTGAATTGGTGTGTCCCCCCGCCATGTAAATCGTGATTTAGCACCAGAGGTGACGGTTCTCATTCCGCCTCCATGGCTGGGGTGGCGGGAATGTGCGGCTTATTTAATACCCAACCCTGTCCAAAGCGTCTAGACTGAGGTTTTACTGCCCTGGTGTTATGGAAACGTGTCTGGGGGGGCACTGCTTCCCCGGGCTAATTTAATTTCCCGGACGTGTGTCTTGACTATGTCATTGTTTGTCCCTGGTGTGTCACGCCCCCCTGATCAGTGCTCCTCTAATCAAAAGATTCATGCTAGCATATGCTCGTCCTATTCACAGGGACAAGAACCACTCTATCCTGCATGCTAACCGCTAAAAGCAGCTTACGGTGGCTAGCCGAACATGGGTGCCCTTAATCTGAAATGCAAAGCATGTCCACCGTTTCTGACCTTTCAGATGTTAGGTGAAGAATGTGACTGGTCTGCGAGAAGGTTCACCACGCTGAGATGCACTCTTGAATCCCCGTTTTCTTCTCCACTGTCCTTACCTATACCAATACTTGCTACTGGTCATCCATTTATAATACACCTAGCAAACATGGGAGTTTGGAATGACGGAATAAAATGGTTTAAATTAAAATTAAAATTAATTATATATAATTAATTTTGCCATGGTGACTGATCAGCAGCCTCGGACCTAAGTCCATCTCATTGGATGAAGCCCAGCTGACTCTGATTAGGCCACTGAGGGTATAAATAAAATAGTTAAATAAAATTTGGGAATACAGGGTAATGAAGACTCCTAAAAAAGCAGAAATTCCCACCGATTAGGGAGATATTGTGGCTGTTGGGTTTGAAGGGTTTTTCTATCAGCAACCTGCTCCCCAAATTAAAGGTTGCATTCTTTGTTATTTTACTGGGCTAAAACACCCCTCCCTCACCCAGTAAATTACTCATCATATATGAGAGTCTGTGATTATAAAGCTATACTCACACCGCTACATTCGTGATCTAGCCTAGCGAGACAAACCCAGTTATTTGCTCTAATAGCGGAAATGTCATGGGCAGCAGGGGTAAGGGACCTTGGGGGCCTTTTTTGGGGCAGGAGGCGTGCCCTGATCCTTCCCCATAGGAGGAGCTGCCATGTGATCAGGGTGCTTGAACCGACTTATTTCAATTAAATTGTTCAGCTCTGTGGAACTGTGCTTTGGAATTCTCTTTGGTTGGGAAGGGAAAGTAAAAATGCTATAGTGGGTAGAGTAGCACACAAGGAAGAAAGTTTTTTTGGGGAGGGCTCCCCCTGTTGGTGATGTTTGTTGGAACCTGGTCTCATAACAGAAATGCATAATGAGGAAGTGGGAAATTAGGAGGTGGATTTGGCCTGTCTTGTTCAGATGTGATTCTAATTTCTGATATTTTTTAAGGTGGGAGGCATATGAGGAGCCATAATTCATACAGAAGGACCAACCGTTTTAGCCAATGATTTGTTTTGAATTGTTGAATGACAGGGGTAGGAGGCACCATGGGGTCCAATCAGCTTTTAGTTGGGGACAGTGCCCCTCTGGCCATGCCCCTGCATCCCTGGTCTGAGGCCGGCAGTGGGTTCCAGAAAGGCTTCACCAGAAAGGAGGGGGCCACGCAGATGGGCCTGGATGAGAATCGACAGTCATCAGAAGCCTCGATTAATTCCCAGTTTAATTGCTAGGTGCCTTAATCGGGGCTCGGTGCTGCCGGAGTGAGAATTCAGGCAGTTGTCTCGCTCTTACCCCCCCCCAAACCCTATCCGGAAACCAGAGCCACCATGTGTGATTAGTGCTGCCCGGGTGGGTGGGGCTAGGGTGTGGCTTGAATTGGTTGTTTGACCACCTCACATGTCCTGAAACATTGATGGAAGGCCCTGGCCATGGTTCTGAAGTTCAGCCACCTGTCAGTCCCGTTAGTTATACAGTCATCTTTCAAGATTACTGGGTCGGCAGAGTCCGAGTATTAGGTCTGCCTCTGCCTACCGCTATGGTCTGTGTCACAAAATTGTCATCCTCCGGGCCCTGCTGAGGGGTGAATTCCTCTCCTCCAGTGTTGCGCCTTTTATCTCAGCTGTCTGTAATGAATCATGGCAAAAACTACATTTCTTTCCCACACACAGACTCGGGGCTCCGTGGTGGCGATAGGGAGTTTGTGCGAATGAGGACGAGCTTGCACTGCTGTCTCTGCGTCTGAGGTTCGAGGGATGTCGGCGAGGCCTCCAGCCTGTCTTATCAGTGCACAGGAGCCCATGTACCACCGCAGAACCAGGGCAGTAGCTGCTTTGGCGCTAACCGTGAGCTACGTAACTAAACCATTTAGGGAAAAGGGTTTAATTTACATAAACTGGGTGAATTGAAAGTGCTCAGAAACCTTAGCAAGAAAGATGGCTGTGAAGTATTACCACCAATCTAATTTCACAAACTTGTTAAACAATTTGCTGTAGGGTTTTCCAGTTCACATAACGTTTCCCATACTTAATTTTACAGAATCTATTTTGCTCACTACTGGGCTGCGTTATTTTACCGAGAGGCAGCTGAGATTTACAAACCGCTTTTCCCCCCTCATTTCTGTTCCTTTTTAAAATTTGTTTCTTTCTGATATATCTGTAATGACTTTGAAATGACAGTTGTACCGCCTTGTTTGAAACCTCTTGTCATTTCTCCACAGATATTTATTTTCCTTTAAACTCAAACTTTCTTATTCTCGCTGTTTTAAACTGACTGCGCATTGACAGTGGATAAATACTGGGGTTTGATAAATTCGCTTTTGACCCTTAGCTGATATGCTTTTAGATCCAAAATTGAATTTTCCGCAGTGTGCTGTGTGTGTATTTTTTTTTATTATTTCCCAGAGACTCCAGGGAAGCGAGTACATATTTGTGGTGGTAAACAATTTCACAGGGGTTGCATTGATGTAGCCCCTGGTGTTATTAAGAAGGCAGGTAAAATGGGGCTGAGGAACAGCATTGGGTGGATTCTGTGCCTCCCTGTCGCCTGCCTGACAAAAACCAAGCTTTTGCTTCAAGTGGTTTGGTCTATTGGTAAGCGTTTGGCTTTAAATAAGATCTGGGTAGTACTATCTCAGCGTGTGAGGAAAAAGCGGTTAATGAATACCTGACAGAATTATGAAGGATGTTTAGAAGCTATATTGTGGAGCGTTCAGGTACCAAAAAGGAGAAGAATATTCTAGCGCTCCATGCTCCCTTGACTGGACATTCTTGAGTACCTCTGAGCCTCAGTGCCTCTAAGATGTAGATGCAGAAGCTCCTTGGAGTCACTCAGCTCACCTCCAGACCAATCTGTGGGTAAATATCCAGAAGTTTCATAAATCTTGGCTTATTTTTGTGTTATTTCTGAAGCTGATCCTCTAGGATGGTCCCTCAGTGGTTGAAGAAGGTCTCTTTAATAAAAGCGACTTCACCTTACATCCAAAGCAACTTTATTTTTCTTTCGTTGCAGAAGACATTCAGGTTACAATGGGTTTAAGGTTATAAAAGCTGACTTCCTCGCAGGATTCATATCTGAATCCATCGGGTGATGAGTTCCTGCCCTCAGAATGGTACTCTGCCTGACTGGAGCTCATCGTTACTTTGTGATCCTCATTTGGCTCATCGCTGCTCCATCACCTGCAGAGATCCAGGTGGAGAAACAGTAGGAGGCGGAGCTGAGCAGGTAGAAGGATAGATCAAGTACTGGGGCAGGTTGATTTATTTTCGTCATTACCCAGCTCCATCCTGTCTGTCCTTAAAGGTCTTGGCATGTGTCTCTCACCCACCCACAGGACCCCGACCTCCAACAGAGAACTCAGCATGCTACTGATTAATTTCCCAGCATGCCTTCCTTCTCTGCTGTGCTTTGGAGTCGCCCTCTGCCAGACAGAAGCTTCCGCCCTGGGAGCCTTCCTGGCTTTGGCTCAGCCCGCTGGGTGCGGTGCTGCTCTCCCTTGTCACGCTGTCTCCGTGACCTCAAAGTCCCCAACCTTTGGCAGATGTTATAGGCAATAACCTTCACATCACTCCCACTGTCACTGACTCACGTCCACAGTGATTGGTAGGTAGGGTTTTCGTCTGATGACATAGCATTGTTACCTTTGTTTTCTGGGCGTCTCCTCCAGTTGAATGCAAGGTTAGATGTCCTTCAAGTGTCCTTTGGCTCCTATACTCGTGCAGTGAGGGATAATCCGCTGTGATTACTCTCTCTGCTGTGTTTGTTTTTAGCTAGCGTTGTGAGGTCTGTTGTTCTCAAGGCTGTGTTTCTAAGCATACAGGGTCTTCATATGGCAAAGAAAACATCTGCAGTGAACGTAATGTCAATAGCAATGTATTCATTAAAACAAAGGAAGAAATGATCTTAAAAGATTTGATTACCATTCACTATGTAGCCAAAGTAACACTAACATGAATTCAAATTTTTATCATGCACTAATCCAGGTTAGGGTCAAGTGGAGTCAGGGACAATATGGCAGTACTCACTTGAAACAGGAGAACATGCTAATACCACTGGCAGTAAACCATGCTGCCTCCAGAGGCATGATGTTACCCTCTAATAGCCCCTGAAAGGGATGCTAGGCATCTGTAAGGGTCAAACTCCCAACCCCTTATGTACAAGGCCTGTGCTCTAACCACAGGGCTATGAAGCCTTCACTGCAGGTTACCTGATGTATTCTGGTAACAGATGACCCTGCCCCCCATGCGTGCCCTGGTCATTTCTCCAAGGCAGGTAGGGGGAGACAAAGGAGCTGGAGGGAGCCCCCTGATCTCCCTCCTCTGCTGAGCAGATGCAAGAGGGGGCATGCCTCTGCAGGCAGGGGCAGCTGCATATTACTTTAATCACATTGTTCATGTCTTTATATTATCTGCATCAATGTCGCTCTTCAAACTCACTCCCTCAATAAGAAATGGCTGATTAATCACATGATGCATCCCCCCCGGTCACATGACACTGGTGTCTTCTCTGTCTGGCCTGTCATCCCCCTTCTTCTAGACATCCTGAGAGTCCCATCCTGATCCACCCCACCACAGGACACGCCTTGCTGTGACCAGGGGAATGAACGGCCCGCCGATTTGAGGCAAGCGATATGCTCCGGCCCTTTTTGTGCAAATGACCCCCCTCGTAGGAGTTCACTCCTCAGCATCTGTTAAGCCATTTTCCACGATGAATGAATATTCTGCCAAATCGCATGGAAGCCGGTGGGATGTGGGGGGGGGGGAGCAAGCCCATATGTCCAGCGGAGGTGTGAAGACGTAAACACTGAGCGTAATCCACTGGGCTCGCAGGCCAACGGCGCCCACTGCCTAATTAAGGGTGGCAAAGCAGGACGTGCACAGACATGAACCCCCCCCCCCCCTTCCGGGGGGAGGGTGTTATGCTTTACCACACATTGACGCACCCACAGGTGGCCGTTTAACGCCTGGCATGGTGTGTTTACGCGCTAGCTTTCAGTCCATTGGTGCTGAGAGCTGCTAAATCTGTGCCTTTACATCACTCTCCTCATGTGTGGATGTATTCGGGAGTCCGAGTATTTGTGAGCGCAGACTTCAATCTTCACCTTTCTCAGACCGTCGTGGAGAACCGATTCATTGATGGACTTCGGCTTTGACCTTGATCACAGTTTACATATTCCTTTTAGCAAGCAAGCCCACTTTTTTTTTTCACAATGTTAGCATGCCTGTCTTTCCTTTTCCCTGTTTTGAATTATTCTGTTAATGATGTTGTAATGTGTCTGGGTCGGCACCCATCAGACCCGGTCCTACGTGTTCTGTTTTGACCAGAAGGTGGTTGGCCATCCTGTTCCCTCCTCTATCTTTTAGTCACTTAACCCTAGTGTGTTTTCCCCATTCCACATATTGCCCCTGTACCTCAGTGGGCTGGGTGTGTGACACAGAAACCATTAACCTTCTGGTTTAATGCTGGCCAGGGGCCACTCTCATCTATTTATTTATTTTTAATGTTTTTGTTTCCCCTGTGTTTTTGTTACTTTGTTTTGTTTCCCAGTTATAGGTTTGCCCTGGTATTTGTCCTGTTCACTTCCAGTGCGGTTTGTATTTTAATCCCATATTACTTATCCTAGTGTAGTATTCCCAGTGTGGTTAGTGTTTCCTAGTTTCAGTGTTTGTTAGAAATCCCCAGTTCTGTTATTGTAAATCACCCCACCTGTTACTTGTTGCTCTGTCTCAGTTGATTGGTTAATTGTCATGTAACACCCTCCCTTCACTGCTTGGTATTATGGTACCTCCCGCAGATGTGGTCTCTCCTTCATCTCTCATCCTTCATCTCTCCCTTTTTACTGCCACCTGGCACATGAACAGAGTAACGGTGACTGACTGAGCACCAGAGCCTGAATCAGAAGATTGACGCATCCAGGGGAGCAGTGAAGCTGAGATTCTGGGTGAGGCCACCGTCCACCATGAGACAAGCCTCTCCGCCCGGACGGTGCAGGTCAGTGCTTTCAGGAGCAGAAATCAAGGGACAAACATGCAACAACATACCGCTTCAATTTTAAAAGCATGGGAAATGAGGGCTGCAAATCAGCAAGTTACATTTGAGATGTCGCCGTCATCTGACCAATTACTCTGCTGGAAGCTGTTCAAAGTTCCCGAATTGAAAAATGTAATTTCACCTACAATCCTGAAACAATCTCCATTATATAATTTTTTTCTCGTCAGTGAGGGAAAAAAACCTTTTGAAACAAATACCTACAGTAATGAATTAGATATTTTCTTCTCTGGATGAATCAATCAAGACAATATTTCTCGATAATTAAGCAAAAAAAAAAATAAAAACCCAAATATCCTTTGTTTTCATTATTTATGTACTGCTTTGTTGATAAGGAGCCTGGAAATGAGGGGAAAAACATCCCTTTCACTTCTTTGTAAGGCCACATGGGCAAGGTACTTGGTCACATGACCTCTCCCTCTTCCCAACACAATAAATCCATCCCATGCAGAACCTCTCTACCTCTGCAAGCTCACACAAAAGGGTCACAGAGCCTCACTTCCTGTGACACGTCACCCTGTATAACACAATCGCCAGCACGCATCTTACTGCCAGAGAGTGATTGTGTACAGCAGTCTGTGAGACCTGCCCCCTATTCATAATCACGATTGATATTAACTAGGGAAAATTAGTATGAAAATAATAGCAAAACGCTGGGAGATGAAATTTAATTAGCATTCGTAACCCTGAAGTGACAGAATGCAGGTTTTAATTAGGAGATGAAACGACAAAACACCTTCGTCGGGTGCAGTGTGTGGGCCGTGTGAACAAAGGGAGTAACAGCATCTCGTAATTAATCAGGAGATGACAGCACGTGGTGGTGCCATGATGGTTTCTTTAGATAATGCTTCGTAGGTGCGAGATGGCAGGGCTGCTACACCTGTTGGCTGTAAGACACAGCAGGAGCCTGCCGTCTATATGCCGTCACTTAACAACCTGTAAAGGCTTTCGTAATGGTATCATGCACACTCTTGAAGACAATTTTAATTCTGGGATTTTAAAAGGTTGCTTTCGCACAGAATTATCAGACAGGTCCCGGTTTGAATAATAAGAATATAGGAAATCCCTGTCAGCTTGAGTATGTCATATGTTCTAGCTTCCAAGGTAGGTTTCACCACGATTTGCTCGTGAAGAAACCTTAACATGTTGCCGGTGAACATATTAAAACTCTTTGGATGACATTAATATCTGCACACTGTTTGGGTTCCATTGCGAGCAGCCAAAGGATCGTGCCCTCATCTCTGTCCATGAGTAATAACTTTGCTGGTGAAACTTATGACTCACTCCTTGTTTATTTGCAGCCCAGAGTAGATTATTATCCCAGTTTACCAATATCCAGTGGGTGTCTTGGTGGGCTGGGATGATGTGTGTATGATTGGAAGGTTGATTGTTCAAATCTCAAGGTAAGCAGATTGCACTGTTGGGTTAATGAGCAAAGCCCTTCACCCACAAAAGCTCCAGAGACTGGCTGATCAAAGTGCTTGCTAAATAACTTAGATGCAACCCTACGTTGCAAAAGTTATAAAGATATTCAGTATAACTCGTCTTAGTCAAGCAGCTGATATAAATATTTCTGATATCCGGCCTCTGGCTGTCAAAGTGTTCGATCATATCAGATGCGAGGGACTGACTGCATATCCAGTCTCAGAGGTCAGAGATGTTTACGTGTGAAAGTGTGCTGACTTAAGTCTTGTCGATAGATGTTTCTTTTCCATATCTGAGTGCTTGCTTTGTGATACCTGAACACATTGCAAGCATTATTAACTAGCAGTGACATCCAGGTCTGAAAAGAGGTAAATTCCTGTTTATTCAAGGCATTTCACAGGTAAGATATGTGTTTTGTTGATCAATGTTTTAATGAAATACTCTTAACATGTGGAAAGTGTATAATTCAAGCCGGCCAAGCAAGCCAAGCCTTTGTTCTGCATCCCAATAAGCAGGTATGAAGGACTGATGATGTCCTATTGCAGAATGATGGATCCTCTGAAGGATGTAGACAGCCCTGCATGTGTGCATGCGTGTGCGTCCCTAAAGTGCAGTAAACCACAGGCGTTTTACACGCAGCGCTACTGCAGTGGCACCAAGACACCATGACACGAGCATTTGTGCAGATTGATCCGCTACCCCTCACTTGTTGGTGCCTCTATACCCGGCTGTGACCTCCTAACATAACTGTCATGGTCATGGTCACGGTCAATGTCATTTGTATGTGCATCCCCAAGCTTTTACTGGCTGAGCGGTGTAGTGTGGTTTCAGGTTCATTAATCATTACAGTAATTACCATTACACACAGGGATTAAATATGAGTCCTGGACTTTGGGGTCCCCCGCGAATGTTGCCGACCTGGGGTAAGGGCGATTCCCCACGATACATTTGCCCGGCCCACATATCATGCGGTCCACTGTAAAAATGCCCTCTATACCACATGGCCAGCCTAGCCTCCATTCATGTAAAAATATTTACATATTTATATACAAATTAATAATGTTCAAACGTTCAATACGCATTTTTAAATATTATTACCAACCCCGCAAGGGAGAACGCCTTTTCGGCTAATTGCCATCCAGTATCCTGCTCGAACGAGGCGAATTATGACAGGTGGAGTTACGCGTGGTATCTGCAGTGCTGCTTCACCGGAGGGTTTAAACGCGGCGATGTGGTCCGAGCAGCGGCAGCTGGTGCGGTAGGTGCCCCCTTTCGCCTTGAATAAAAACCCCTCCCTCGGCAGAGTTGCAAGATCACTAAAGAGACGCCTCGTTTTGCGGACATATCTCATCCCTCCTCGCCTGAAACGCCTGCTTAAATCGCTTTTATGGCGAGGCGACATTCCGAATCGGACTGGAACCTCTCTGCCCCACACCAACACCCAGCGGGACAGGGGCTGTATATAACCACATATAATTCCGTGCATTTTGCAATAAAAATGCAGTGAAGTACTAAGCATCTGAAAAGCAGGTACCCCGAGAATGAGACTTGCGCCTGGAATATAAGATCGCTTAAAATCGGGAGCCCTGCAAATACAATTAAGGATAACGAGTCCCCAAAAGCGGCCAGTAAGACGACTCAGGATGCTAGTTAAGTCTAAATGATTAAAGTCGCTGCTGGTGGAGCATGGGGTATTTAACACTGAGCGGGAGAATTATAAAATATTAAGAAAACAGTGCAGGGACTCTGCTGCATACTAAATTCATAGGAGAAAAGGTCATGAGATCAATAAATTTAACTATGGAAACCGGGGCTCTTTAAGAATAGTTATATCACCACCATCATGACTCCGGACAATTCTGTGTTTCTTTGATAATAACCTCTAGACGTTACTGGGACTGTTGGGACTTTTATTCTGGACTACAGAGCTTGCTCCCGTTTACAGTCACTCTCATTACAGCACCTCATTTACAAAGCATTTGGCACTCTGCAGCGACTTCTCAGCTCTGTCTTCTTCAGCTGCAGGCACAAAGAAGCATTCTAAAATTTTCTGTGCCCCCTTCTGCCCCGAACAGAAGCACATTTACTCAGAAAACCATAATGTGAGCTCTTCTGGAGTGAGTGACGCTGAGGTTGTGATTCAGGGGTCTGGTGAGGGTTTTTACTGCATCAGTCCCAGGCTCCTTGATGTTTTTTAAAGCTCGAGAATGATTGGTGCTGTTAGCTAGAGTTTTGCCCCAAGGTGCCCCACCCTATCCGCCCAAGATGCCCCAACCACGCCCTTATCTTACAGTGTTGCCCAAACGAGGATTCCCCAGCTGTCCCAGAGATCTGCTGGTACCCAGGGAAGAATAGCTGACATAGGCCTTCTCTGCTGCCTGTATCACTGGAAGGTTGTGGGTTTAAATCCCATGGGCAGCAGAAAAATCACGTAAGTTTGACACTTAACCCAAATTACTCCAGAGATGCTGTGTGATCCTGTGGTCTGACCCCAAATGCTACCCTTGGTTTTATGTCACTTCGGACAGAAACATCTGCTCTGTATGCAAATCTGAGAAAGGTAGCTGCTGAATGCCTCGTCTTTCGGATATGGGGATCTGATTGAGGCGAGTGCAGGCTTTAGGATCGCCGTGTTAAGGCTGCGACGATATGCTCTGTGCGTGGGAGGAAACCTAATTAAGGGTCTAGGCCTGAAAACATGGAAGCTGTGTCACCCCAGGTAGAATTATTGGGGAAATGAGACTGTAGAAAACAAGCATCATGTAATATATCACAATATTCATTTTAATCCCACACGCCACCCAGGGAGCCCCCTGCATTGTGCCTTCGGATTCTGTGGGTAGACTCTGCCCCACTCCAACCCTGTACCGGATGGATGGATGGATGGTTACTTTCCAAATATGAAATTTCTTGGTGTGACAGAAATCATGTTTCAAATACAGATGAAATAATGGTCAGGTGTTGGAATTTATTAATACACGGAAAAGACCAATAAGCAGGGATTCATGCGGTGAGCAAGTACGCATTCACCTTTGAAAGCGGTACGTGTGACAATTAATTGAGGTAACAGTGCTGTTAGCATTCTGTGCTCATGATTGGAAGGTTACTGGTTCAAAGCCCAGGGTCAGCAGAGTGATTTGCACTATTGGGCCCATGAGAAAGGCCCATAGCCCCAATTACTTCATGGTCTGACGGAGCCTGCTGTCTCTACGGCGCTGTTACGGCAGTCGATTGCTGCACATAACGCTTTAACGGTGAATGCGCACTCGCGTATCAGTTATGTGTATCCCTGCCAATCAGCACCTATTCCAGCTAAACTCAATAAAATCTAAATGGTGGATAGACTGTCCCGTAATAACAGCCTAGTGTGACATCACGCTAGTGAAATGGACTTCAGGGTTGTCATGAATAGTTCAGGGCTGTTCGAATAGTTCCGTTTCATTCTAGCAATGACTGAAACGCATTGAATAGCTCTTATTCTGTTCCTACTTGTTTTGCACCTGGGCATTCATTGGAGGCTCAGTCTAGCCGCACTTATACCTTCGTCAACACCTCGACCGCCAAATGTTTGTAATGTGCTCTGTCTCTTTTACGTATCACTTCCGGCAAAACCGTCTGTTAAATAATATAAATGTCAATGCAGGTCTGCACCACATGTGGTCCTCAGTAAATCTCTAAGCTTTGAAGGACTGGATTTGTCAGAGCTGCTATTTGCTTTTCAAAGCTGAATGACCACTTTGACACAGTGACATTTTCTGGCTGCTGAAGACAGCCTTAGGTTCTCAGTGGGGGCTGGTTGCTGGGCCCTTCTGCCATTTGCTGTACTGGTGTTGCTTTTGTGCTCTTGGTGCTGGCCCCTTGCGTTCGACCATACCTGGGTATTCATGACTCCCTCCTCTGCGTTCACAAGGCTGTTAGGGTTCGAAAATGGCAGGAATGAGATTCTCATGAGTAACCCTTTCGGGAGCAAACTACAAATATCTATCTATGCTACAGAGTATATTTTTAAAAGGCTGTGGGGTCAGAGCTTGAGAGCATGTTATGGTATGCTTTGAGAGAAGCAAAGAATGATGATGACCTGGACTCCATGCTGGACCTGCTTGGATTCCACTGCATGGCTTAATGTACTGTTCCAACCAGAATGCAATGCAGCGCAAACAGTCCAACCAGAATGCAATGCAGCGCAAACAGTCCAACCAGAATACAGTGCAGTGTAAATAATCATAATACAATTGCAAGTGCAATTTAAACAGCCCAGCCAGAAGGGTCTTGGGTAAGCATTCTGTGCCCATGATTAGAAGGTTGCTGGATCAAATCTCAGGGTCAGCAGAGTGATTTGCACTATTGGGCCCTTGAGAAAGGCCATTAACTCCCAATTGCTTCACAGACTGGCCAACCCTGTTTTTTCTATTGAACAGCACTTTGAGTAAAAGCATTTGCTAAAAAAAACAAATTTAGTGGCCGTGAACATACACAGGAAACCCAATGAAAGCAGCCTGCTGACATTATCGTCTTCGAAATTTCATTCCTTTCCAGAATACAAAGGAAACTACTGGACTTTGGGTCATAGTAAGCCTTTAGAACGGTGCTCTGAGCCTTCAGGAAATCTGCCGAAGGATCCTCGACATCCCAGACTGAGCCAAACGATCAAGCTAAACGCCAAGGTTTTAGCAACAGCTGATTAAAAAGAACAATAATTTTGCCGTCAGCCTCAGAAACCCTCAGTCTGATTAAAGCCAGACTCCCAAAATCAGGCTAATTAGATGCAGCGTTCTGTGGCATAAGTAAGGAGTCGTGCAGATGTATTAAGTAAATTACCTAGTTGGAATTAAGCATGGGGGGCTGTATGATTTATTTACGCTCCTAAGAGTGCAAGGATTTTAAATGTCCTTCAAATATTAGTTATTAGTTTGATGAACAGCCATAAAGAATATTAAAGCCTTGTATAGTACAAATAGTTAAAAGATGAGTGGCTTTGCTTTTTGTTGATGAGCTTAACTTTGTCAGTCATTAAATTTCCCAGTGGTGTGTGCATGCATACCTTCGCACAAACAGGAAGTGATGGAACCAAACCTTGTATTATTATGGAGCACAGTGGTCTGAACCATAGACACTCCTAGGGACTTAACAGTTTGCTTACAGAATAGAGACTGTATCAATTGCCCCAATATGATTTAGGAACCCCAGCTCTGCAAAAGATTATATTTTAGATAAGCCAAATTCTCCATTCAATATGACCGTAAGCAAGGTCCTGGTTTTTTCGTTCATATTCTCTTTCAGTATCTTTTCTAAACCTCCAGGTTTTCAGCTCCTAACTGGTATGTATGCACATCTGTAATTGAGTAACCACTCTACACTAGAACACCAGTCTTCCTAAACAAGAAATCAATTTTATTGGCAAGTTTCCTTTTTAAACAAATCAGCTGAACACTGATGCAATCTAGAATCTATAGCCTGTTTAGGGAGTGCGCCAATGGAATCCACTCTCAGAGTTGAGATTATAATTCTCTCTTATCAGGTGTAGCACTGCGTTTTTGCAGAAAATCAGTCACATGATGATGTTTTTTATTTTAATTAACAAAATTAAAATTCAAATTTTGTTGGCACAATTGGACATCCCTGACATAGAGAACCAATTTGTTTTTCAGGGATGTCAATAAATTATGTTAAGAGTGTTAATAGAATCTACTGTGAAAGGTGTGCTGGGTTCTGCTGTTTGATTAGCAAAAGTACCTTTGAAGTCTAGACCCTGTTACTTTGTACTGTTGTTTAGTTGATTCATTAATTGATGATTTTGCAGAGTGGTGCTTCAAAAACACCTCTGTTGTTATGCATGGTCTGCATTTATTTTTCGATTGCGTACAGGGGCTAATGGTGTGTAGCGTTTTCCCACGTGCAGCTGAAAGGCAAGAGATTTGAAAAAGGTTTTAAAGATGCTCTTAATGTGAGCATGAGAGAAACTTCATCTTATACAGAGATCAAGATGGTGTGTCTGTGTGTGTGAGAGAGAGGGAGTGAGAGAAAGAGACAGAGAGAGATTAAAAATGTACAAATGGTACAAATATTCACCGCAGGCATAAAACTTTACAGTAGTTACTCCACCGGGAAGAAAAATATAATAAAAATGATCCACGGGTCTCTCTGCATATTCGATATAGTATTTCCCAAGTGGGGAACATCCTCGGATACGTACATGATGGCAGAATCGATATAAGTTTATTGCAGAATAAAGTGATATACAATAAACACACGCTATTAAACTTGTACGTTGTGCTGCTACACAAGAGTCCAATTAAGCGTGTATTGTTTAATGCATCTTACTTGCAGGGGGGCTTGATTGATCGCTGACCGGGGGCTTGCTGCAGGAATGACAGTGTGCAGCTGATGTCATGGAGTTTGTGATGAATGCATATGTGGCGTCAGAGCTTTGGATACTGTCTCTACTCTCTTGCCAGGGTGACTCTGGTCTGTATTTCAGATACTCACTCACGTATGAGGTCTTTGCATGATTGCAGGCCCACTCCAGTTTTGGATCATGCAAACCTGGCTGCTGTTTGGTCCGTTCTGCTTGGGCTGTTATCAGCCAGGAGACCCAGGGAACAGGAAGCTGCACTGAGTTTGGGGGTAAGACACTAGGGCCCTCTTGCTCTCACAGACTTATACTGATGCCTGCTGACTGCCAACAAGGCTGCAAGTAGGAAGTAATGCTTTCTTTCAATCATGGTGCGTTATCAAGTCAGGGAATAATGCTTTCCTCCAATCGACATGCATTATCAAGTCATGGATTAATGCTTTCCTCCAATCACCATGCACTACTCAAGGTAGCAAATAATGCTTTCCTCCAATAACAATATGGTACTCTAGTTGGTAAATAATGCTTTCTATCAATCACCATGTTTTACTCGAGGTAACCAAAAATGTTTTCATCCAATTACCATGTTACTCAAATCCTGTGGGCTGCAGAGAAAAGCAGAAGCTTGCCAGAGGTGGCCTGTGGTGGTCTTCACCAATCCCCCCCTCCCCTCCACAGAGTTGGCATGGACACCATGTGTCTTAGGGTGAAGAGGACAGATGCCTATTTTGCACAGGGATGAAATTCAGAAGACGAGAATGCCAGCAGGTTGCTTTCGCTGTCATTGTGAATCCTGTGTATGTTCACGGTCACTAAACTTCATAAGGGTCCATAATTTTTAGGGCCGGCATTGGGATGCCAGCCCAGGAGATCGTAAACGTGGACAGATGCATTAAACACAGGCTGATGTTTTTCCTGTGAATCTTCCTGCCAGATCCATCACTGCGTCCTGGCAGGGTTATGTACACTTTCAGCACAGTTTGATATCTGCCACATTAGTCCCTTGGTATTAAAGTTGGCCTTTAATGGGG
Source organism: Mormyrops attenuatus (assembly GCA_026777985.1). Classification (NCBI taxonomy): domain Eukaryota; kingdom Metazoa; phylum Chordata; class Actinopteri; order Osteoglossiformes; family Mormyridae; genus Mormyrops; species Mormyrops attenuatus. The sequence goes on along the minus strand of JAODKC010000021.1, from coordinate 20,932,195 downwards.
GAAACTATATATGTGGCAATATGAAAGGTGTAAATGGACAAGAAACGACCCGTAAAAGTGTTTAATGGCGGCTGGCTGTCAGTGTATGATTGGGGGGGGGGGGGAATCAAACCCTCTATTGAAGCTTAATTTGTGTGGCGCCTTGAACAGTCAGATCATACTTTGAAAGGCAGACATGTCGTCACTCTCTGTATCTGATAAAACGGGCACCAATTTATCATCCTCCAGACTCCACAATAAACCCAAACGTGGTCTGAATAGCAGCATCAGCTAAGTGAAGCAGAACACAGGTCACCGTCTTGGTGTCTGTACTGGGATGTTTGGGAGGTGCCCCTGCTTGTGGAAATGTGGTGAAACGCCGGTGCCTGTTTCTACACTGCGTTTTTGACATACATTTTATTTATTTAGCAGACGCTTTTATCCAAAGTGATACACGTTTGAGATCAGGACAGACCTTCTCCGGAACAATTGGGGGGTTAGGGTTAAGGGCGTTGCTCGAGGACCCAACAGTAACACCAACCTGCTAAGCCTAGGATTCAACCTGGCGACCTTCTGATTACAGACTCACAGGCCTAATTCGCTGAGCTGCCCCCCCATCACTGTGCATCCCCCTTCTGTTATGCACATACAGTAGAGGATATCTGACTATCTTTCAAGCCTGATACAAAGGAAAGAAGTGGAGGAGGAGGCAGTCTGCATCTCACCAGGCAACTGTTTTTTTGCTTTTTATTTTTCTAAAAACACCTCTTTCCAGGTCAGCAAATGTGCAGTTTATCCCGTTTTCTCTGGTTAGGAAAGCCGGAATTCTAAGCAGTGCTTTGTGCCGATCAGAGAGTCTGGAAACGCACGTGGATCCCACTCCCTGTGACATTCACGCCAGACGCCGTGTTAGACAGACAGATAGACAGACAGATGCGTGTGAAGCCTGACCCTGAGCTAGGTGGCAAAGAGAGAAAGGTCAAGAAGAAATAGGATTAAACGGAAAGGTGGCCGTCACTTGATAACATTTTAGAATGTCCTATTGATTCGGCCGAACTTTAGTCACAACATCCTTCTACCGGCGTAAAAGCTGCAACAAAACTCATCGCCTGATTGACAAGCATGCACAGAATGAAATATACATGTTAAAATTAGATTTTATGATGTGAAACTAGAGTGAAACTGGAGTGACTCTAGCGTTAAAGCCCCGTGGTCATCTCCCTGCTGCTTCTCCAAGAGGCCGAAGCCCATCTGAAAGATTAATGCTGACCATCAGCTGTTTGGAAACACCTGAGGGCCCAGGCCAGACTGTGGGTGCTTCTGTTTGAAAATCTGAGTTTTTTTCTTTCAAGGATTTGCTGTTATTTTTCCAGTTTTATTGATGCCCTGCAGGGAAATTTTATTTACATGTATTAAGCAAGCACTTTTATTCAAAGCTACGTACAGCTGAGAATGCAGGGTCAGACGGTTCATGTAACAATCGGGGGCCCAATGGTGAAATCATTCTGCCAACTGTGAAATCTAAGCCGGCACCTTTCAGAACACAGGCACAGAGGTTTAACGCACTGAGCCACACACCACCCCTGTTATTATGCAATGAATGTGAAATTCAGAATACACATTATAGGTATGGTGAGTTCAACATTTTCTGGTGTTACAGTTGCTGAGTGTTGCTGAGAGCTTCCTTACATGTTATTGAAGTTCTAAGTAAAATTAACCATGTTTCAGTGATCGCCGCCTCAGGTGAACTTTTCCACCTTGGGGGGGTCGTTTGCAATTTAGGGAAGAAGCACTAAATTCGTGGTGAGAACCACAGTTATAATCTGAAGTTTAAATGTATTCGGGGTGACAGTTAAATGGAATATATGGGTTGCTGGTGTATAAATTGCCTGGGCATGCAATACCTTTACAGTTTACATCAATTTACTATTAATGTTATTTCCAATCCTATACTTCAGAAGAGTGTAGGATTTGACCTGGCATTATTTGCACTTTCTGCACACTTTGATGAGGAGGGAGGGGAGACCCCAGTGACCATGTGTATTGAGGTTAATTCAGTTCACCCACCTCCCTTTCCCGGAGGCTCCACGGCTGAGTGGATTCTGTCCGATTCAGCCCTCGTACCTCGGAGATCACTGTTGACGCACTTTGCGATGCCCATAATCACTGATGGTTCCATTTCCTCTTTCTGCCCAAAACTCCTTCATTTCAGTCTCTGACATCCTCTGCTCTTTTCACTTTGTGGTGCATCGACTCCACCACACACCGCTTGTCCGTGGCTCAGGCCTCTGTGCCTGTGATTAGAAGGTTGCCGGTTTGTATCCAGTGCTCAGTTGAGTAGCCACATCTCCGTTGGACACTTGAGCTAGGCCATTAACCCTCCAAAAATCCACATATTAGACAAATGGCTGGCCTTGTGCTCAGACCCCAAGCTTCACTCTCCCCTCTATATGTGTGTGTGTCTTTAAAAGGAGACCATGATGGGATATGTGAAAGCTAACAAATTGCAAAGTACCTGTTCTTGTCAATTCTGGGTTTTGCTTGTTCTGCAGCATCAGTCCTGTGTTGTGGGAGCACAACAGGAGGTGCAATTTAGACAGCCTTGATCCTTTTTGAGTATAAACCAACGATCCTTTTGGGCCAGAGCCCCATCTCCCCAATTTCTTGCTACAAGCTGGCATCTCCCAGGTGAAGTTACCAGGCTCCCAAACAAAACTCTAGCATAATTATTCGCAAGTATTATGCTGGCAAACTGAAGGAAGTAAGGGCCGTGTGGATGCGTAACTTCACCGGAATGGCATGAAATCCTCCAGGAGATACCTAAAACGCATATTTGTCCAGATCATCTGATTGCGATACAGCTCTACTGAATTAAATGCATTTTTTTTTGCATGACTGACAGGGCAGCTTCACCCTGGGAGTTCATTTGGAACCTGTTTGTGCATTCAGAAGTCAACCTTTACTCTGCACCTCTGCTGCCAGATTTCTGTTTGTTTTTCTGCAAGATTCCCCCCCAAACTGGACTGCTGTACCCATAATTAATGAACAAACACAGTTTGTGATGCAGATGCTGCAAATGCCGTTTTTTACATGGTGAACACGCTGCCTCAACATTGTGGGAGTTTCCGCTGAAGTGAAACGTAAAGTCGCCCCCTTTGAAGCTGGCATCTCTGGGGTACGACCCTTTGCTCTATGACCTTTTGACCTCTGACCTTTACACAAATGTCACGGCAGCCTTCATCTCAGAAAGTCCTCCTCCGTGGCCACCGGGAGATAATCCTTTCCATAGCTCTATGCGTGTCAGGAACTGTGTGCGGATGTAATTCTTAGCAGAACTGACCTTTTATTATTGTGTTGAGAAACAAGTTACAGCAGTGTGGTTTGTTTTAATGGGGGTAGGGGTTGGAATGACATTATGTGGTAGAGTGGCTGGGGAGGGTGGGTGATTTATTAGTTAGAGGTTTGATTATTAGCAGAGGGTTGCAAAATTTAAAGCATGTGAGACAAGACATTATGGACACTATAATAACTATTGGCAGGATGTGCTCTGATTATCCATACAGTCATATGATCAGTCTGAGGTAACAGGCTTATTAACCAAAATGCTAACCAAGGTTAATCTGTGTAGGCCAGATAAGACTAGATGTCTGGTTTTTGACTTGAAAATATGTATTCAGGTGCGCAGCTGCGGTTAAACTGTTGCTGTGCTTTTATCAAACAGAACAGGGTTTGATTATCCTGAATAATGTCATCATCATCTTCTTCATGTTCCCCTCACTTTCCCAGTGGGGGTCACCACCCTAGCAGCATACCAAACATATTTTTCCATGGCTAGACTCGAGCTCATTCTAGGGGATCCCCAGATGTTCCCAAATCTGCTGGGAGATATACTCCCTCTAGAATGTTCTGAGTAATCTCTGGGGCCAGTGGGACGTGCCCAGAACAGCCCACCTGTAATCTGTCCAGGTGGCATCATCATACGATTCCCAAAACACCTCAGCTGACTTCTCAAGATCTGAAGGAGACGCAGCTCTACTTTGGATCCTTTAACTCACCCTGTCACGGAGAACGGTTCCAGCAACTCTGCGGAGAAACCTCATCTCAGCTGCTTGTACTCGTGACCACGTTGTGTCCATCATCACCCACAGCTTATGACTGTGGGGTAGGGATGTAGATTGACTGGTGAACTGCCAGCCTTACCTTATGACTATACCTCTACTCCACCACCACAGACCCCCTCACAGAACTCCTCACGAACTGATCCGCCTGTCAATCTCACGTTCCCTCATACCATCATTTGTGAACAAAATTCTGACTCAATTGAAATCCCTCACTGAAGGCAGACTCTCTCCCCTCACCTGAAAGGAGTGATCCACTCTTTTATGAGAGAGCACCATGGTCTCAGACTTGGAGCTGCTGATTCTGATCCCTGTTGCTTCACCCTTGGCAGTAAATCATTGAAGTGTTTGTTGGAGGTCCTGGTCAAATAAGGCCAACTGCACGACATCACCTATCCCTCCCACACCAGGTACCCTTCCAGTCTTTACTACATCTTGATAGCCTGTCCATAAAAATTACGAACAGGAATAGAGACAAGACTCACCATTGCCAGGGGCCAACACCCACTCTATACAGCTCTGCCAAGGATGTGAAAATAACTATCACTGCCCAGTATTTACAGGAACATGCTGCTGTATGCCCTCTCCATATCCACAAAGCACATGTAGAATATTTCCTCAAACCCTCAAGTAGCTGTGTGAGGGAGATGAGTTGGCCACTGTTGTATTGCCAGGTGGGAATCTGTATTGTTCCTCTTAAATCAAAGGTCTAACCAAAGGTCAGAGTACCCTGGTGTAGGCTTTTCTTGGAAGGTTGAGAAGTTTGATTCCCTTATAGCTGGAACATACCCTCTAATCCACTTTTCCATCACTGCTCCTGTTTACTAGTCCAGTACTAAACCTCCTTGCTCACCATCCATGCAACACTGAAGAGGTTTGTCAATCACGTCACCCCAACAACATCCAGGGCTTTCAACATATTCAGATGGATGTTATCTGCTCCTTTCTACTACGGAAGCTTCTAGTACCACCTTCTGGCTAGAGAGCATATCTAGGAAAATGCGTTCCTCGAAGGGTTCATTCTACCACTTAAGATTTCCCTTGATGTAGATGGCATTTCCCCACCCCAGCTGAAGAAGGCCTGAGCAAGGTCCTCCTTCTGCTTGCTGAGGCACTGAATGGTTTACAACAACCCTTTGTGGCCATTTGATAGGCTCTCTACATATCTTCCTTGCGTGATCTTGTGCAACTGCCTTTGCTGCAGCCCCAGTGGTCTGTCAGTGCCTTTCAGCTGTCTCAGTAGACCCCCATGTAAGCTCCTTCATCACCTTGACAGCCTCCTTCACCACAGGCGTCAGCAAGCAGGTCCTATTCTTACTGCCATGACAGGCACCGCCTACCTTCTGGCCACAGTTCTCTGCAGTCACTTCAGGGATTCAGGCTTTGAACATAGTCCATTCAGACTCAGTGTCCCTGACCTCATTCGTCACGCAGGAGAAGTTTCATATCACACAGAAGCTTCAGGCAGATGTTCTCAGGAAACCCCTGTCTGCTCATATAGATCATTATGATCCATCTAGCTTCCTCCCCATACACCGAAGCCAGCTCACCACCAAACTGTAATTGGCCGATGATGCTGTCCTTCTGTTGACCCAAGTGTCCGAGTCAGAGGACACAACTAAAACCTTTAGCCTAGGGTGCCATGGAAGCATGTACACTTCTGAACATATTTGTGTTTTTACGTCATGTTGTGATGCACAATCCAAGGCTTGCACAGAACATACAAAAAATTGGTGATTGACGTAACCGGCTGAAGTAGTGCAAAAAAAATAAAAAATTAGAACAGAACAATACACTACAGGAACCAATAATAACCTGTCATACAGACACTGTATTAGAAATAAATGAATTAGGTACAGAGTGAATTAGTGTGCAGGTCTGAACCATGTTAGTGTGTTTGATTGTCATGGGGGAGAAACTGTTCTGGTGAAATCTAGTATAGCTTGAGTGCTGACAAGGTGTATGTGCTTTGGAGTGTCTTGCTGTCCCTAAAGGGCCTTCCTCAAGGGCCCAGAGGCAGTATCAATCTGCCAGTCTGAGGATTTGAACCAGTGACCTTCTGATCGCTGGCACACCTACCCTACTGAGCTACACACCGCCCCCCTACAGATTCACCCACTCTGAGAGGCTTCTCTCCTCTTGAGTCAGTTGTGTAAGGGACGGCACTTCATTGACCAAAGTGTTAAATCAGTAACTATTTTACAACATGGTTATTGGACCTAATTGCCCCCTTTGTCAGGAAAGCTGGCTTCTGGCATTTGCTCAGACATGAGCAAAAGTGCTCATGCCAGTTTGATTTATTCTAGCCGCTGACTGCTGCTGGCTACACAGTATTTAGTTTGTACTTCCAACAATAGGGATTAAAATCAAAACTGAATTGGTTATTGGGGCCATCGCTAAGGTGACAGATGTAGAATTAAAATAGATTCGCAGACTTGTGAACATTTGTCTGAAGTATTGTGGAGTTTATAAGCTTGGAACAGTATCAGTATAGTGACAGTATCATAAGACCGTAAACGCAGCCCTGTCACTCAGACATCAGAGTAACTTCCTGGTCAGGAAATTATACACTCTGTGGATGGTGTGCAGATGCCTTCAGCTGTATTTTGTTTACTGTGAAGAATTCCCTCGATGCTCAAACACAGGCTACATGCTCAAGCCAGCAGAGTACAGGCTAACACAGTCGAGATACTCTGTCCCCAGTTATTTCTTAATGTCTGGAGAGTGACAGCAGGTCTATCCAAAGTGTCTAGCAGTATCCTTTTGTTCTCATTACAAAATTAAAGATCATGCAAGATTGTCCTCATTGTAAGCCAGACTCCATTCCATTGGTAGCACCTAGAATTAAGCACAGACACATATGCCTTTAATAAATTACAAGCTCATTTGTTTTTTCCTTGTTTGGACTGACTGGCAGTGGCAGCCATAACTATGTTTATAGTTCTTGTCAGTGACGGGCAATTTCTGTTGTCAAATACCCTGCTGATATTTTCACTGTAGCCTTTGTCAAACAACAAAACTTAACCATAACCTAATTGAGCATCTCTCACATCTGACACTATTGGACAATATAGACTGTCTTTTAATGTTTGGTGGGAGAGGATCAGGTAGGTATGGTGTAATTTGAGTGGTTATCGGGAGCCTGGTCGAGGGGGCGGGGGGGGGGTGGTTCAAAGCCTCCCAGACAGAATTCCTTGGGAGGCTGAAGTAACATTATCAGTCTGTTAGACCAAACAGGTGTTTTGTGTCCTACTCCTTTGAGAAGGGTCTGGCTGCAGACCTCCTCAGTGGGTACATCTCCTCTGTCAGTACATCTCCTCTGAGGGAAAGGAAATGACGTAAATTTGAATACCAATGGAGATTTACCACTGAAAAGCAAAGCTAGTCTAAGACGGCTTAATCCTTGTCCGCGAAACTGCCCCAAAAAGTTATTTTGAAATTTATTCACAGTAACCTCCGTGGAGTCTAGAATACTAGTTGCAT
>JAODKC010000021.1:20900026-20923884 GCA_026777985.1 Mormyrops attenuatus | reverse complement strand
TTAGTGACCTAATTAGGGAGTTGCAGTGAAAACCTGCATACACACCGGCCCTTTGCGGATAAGATTGGCCACCCCTGCTTTACAGCTATATATATATTTATTTGTTATTTTTGAGAGTGTTTAAAGGCAGTCATATATATTGTCTTAAAAGTATTTTCACTGTAAGTTAACCTTCTAGTCTATCACATATATTTGGTTTATATATATACAGATGCTCCTCTACTCACGAGCAAGCGGCCGTTCACAACTTGCCGTTCACAACTTGCAATGTTCGTAAGTCGTTATTCACCATCATTTTAAGGGCATACGCAAGTACAAAGAACTAGGATGCCGGCAGTACGCACGCTACGCTGCTGCATGGCGGGAGTAGCGGCCAAAAGTCGTACTAGGCGGAAGTGGAGCGCAGAAAAAAAATTGATGTTGCGGACAAGAAACGGGAGCCCATTGAACGCAATTTGGATCCTCTTCGTTTGTATGTCTGAAAGTGCGTAAGTTGAACATTCGTAAGTAGAGGAGCATCTCCAAACCTGTTTCTGTTAAAATATATGTGATTGACTAGAAGGTTAACTTAGAGTGCTGTTTCCTTTTAAGGCTTAATTTGCTGCCACCTGGGCGACTTTCTTTTGCAAATCTTTGTCCAACATAGGAGAAATTTTTTGGTTCACGAGATAATCTTGGAGGGCTGCATAAAACACGGACATCCTCACTGGCTTCGAAAGCAATAACTCAACGTCACAGAAAACGCGAATCCGGCTGTACCATAAAGTCTTGTACGACAGGCTTTTACAACTGATCAGCCAGCAACATGGCGGCTTTCCGAGTGCGCACACAAGCGCGGAACCGATCGTGCAGCCGGCACGCATCGGGCACCTACAAGCTTCCTGTCTGCTCAGCACTGCCCTCAGCAGGAAGTCAGGTCTGATTTGTGTGCACACTATCCAGGAGTTGACGTGTGTCAGTTTGATAGCTGTATTTTAAATTTGGCTGTGTGATATTCACATGACTTTGTTTTTTTTTGTTTTTTTTCACATTTGAAGAACAACATGGCCATTAATAGTTGCAGAATGAAATACATTTCTCACCTTTTTGTGGTCCTACCGAGTGCAGCACTTGCTGGTCTTACGTCTTGCACATAAACTTAAGTGTCACGATTTTCCCCTCGTTAAATAGAGTCACAGTGACAGGTGGTATTTTCCAGACACACCAACAAACGGAAATTGCAGATTGTGAAAACGACTGCAAAAAGCCAAACGAATCATCTTAAAAGAATAAAATAAATTATCAGAGGAAATTGTGGCTTTTTTTGTTGTAAGTCTGTTGGTTGGAATTTGATCAAATAAATATATTTTTTTTCTAACTTACATAGTTTAGGCACTTATTTCAAAAGGCAACAGTAATTTTTTACTGCAGCAGACCTGGGGAAGTGCCACAGGAGGAATGTTCCAGGACCAAAGACTGGTTTACTGACACAACAGGTTGTTTTGTTGGGTGGGAACATCTGCACTGAAAAATTCATGCGCATTATGGATTATGTTCCACTGGCATAAATGTTCCTGTTTTCCTGTGTTTTGTGTAGGTAACAGTCAGCAGACCCTAAATGTCAAGATGTTGCAGTACATTTGTGTCCAGTAACTAGATATTAATCTTTCTAGCATAATTTATGGATGGTCCATTTTAAAATGCTTGAATATTCTTTTGAAGATGAACATTTCATGAGCTCTTTGTTTGATGCGTTTGACACCTCAAATGTTTTTTAGCTGAAAGCTGCTCCCTAGACCTCTGGGAACTCCCTGCCATGACCAGCTTAACACCAGCTCTCAGTGGGTCTGATGTGCTGGGTGGTCTGTATCATGCACGAGGGCCTGTTCCAGAGCTATGCCCTGGGCTGGTACCCGTAGACCACAGCTACAACACCAAGTATTTAGCCCAAACTCCTCCCCCCAGTTAGCCATCTGTTCTGTTTTCTTAGCTGGTTCTTCTGCAGACAGCCTGCCAGCAGGTCATCTAATTTGTTGACCTACAACTGTCACACACTGTATGCTTTTAACATTTCAACCTCACTGCCCTGGTTACAAATTTGCTGAAATTAGCTCTCATAAAGCCCACCTTTTGTGTTTGCCTGCTTTTTTCCCATGGATTTAACCTCTGATCTTTTTATTCTGACAGATGATGGCTATTCACGTGTTTTGTGTGAAATCGGCAGATTATAATCATTTTTCGCACCAACCAAGCAGCTAAAAAACGTGTGTGTGATAGGCAGTGATGCTTGCTTAAATGCACTGGCACTGCTCCTTGAAAGATAACATCCGTGCTCGCCCCTTGGTGGAAGTTTTCTCCGAAGTTCCATAAAGGTGGGAAGCAGCACTGAACAGGAGCTGCCCCCCCCCTAGCTCCCTCCCCCATTGGCCTTTTCTCTTGGCCTCCCAGGCTGGAAGCTGAAACCATTTTTATCATTATCATTACGTTTTTTTCCCGCTGTTGTGAATTTCCTTGTATCCAATGGCAGACACTCCCCCACATTTTGACAGCATCTGATTGGTTCCCTTACAGTATAGTTTTGAGTCTGAAGTGAGCTCACATGCCTCACCTCTTTATACAGCATATCTTTCTCCTTCGGGGCTGTACAAATACGCAGCTGATCCTTTTCATTTGTGGGACTTGTAAGAGCCCATTCTTCTTTTCCACCCTCCTTGATGCAGTTTTTATAACCTTCAGAGTAGCCATTTTGATTAATCTAAATCAGTGACACAGGAGGCTTGACTTCTGCATGAATGGTGCTGCTGTGGTGTCATTTACCAGGAGCCTACAGTGCCGTGTTCAGAAGGTGAAAGACTTCAAATATCCAAAGGGCCCCAAGAAGCACAGATTCACAGGAAAATCCCCCTGCTTTCTTCCAGAATGTTTTTTTTTCCGTAAGTCTTTCAAAGTTTCCACAAGGTTGGTAACTGAAAGGACGGCATCCCCCACCAGCCTGCCTTTTCAGCAAAGACGATTATCTTTTGTGCTTCTAGGATGCCTAAACATTTAAGGATGTTGGAAGCATATCTCTGTTTCCCAAGGAGAGGAAGACACAGGAGACGCATCGCCTGGTACTCATATGTAGATCCCGCAGGCATATGCAGATGTTATGCAAATTATCCATATTTCAAAGAATCCATAGGCGCAGTGCACACTGCACTGCCTTTTCGAGGTGGGGGTGGCTGTTTCTCCATCCCGTCACAGTACATTCCCTCATCTGTCACGGACACTCAACCCTGCTGTCACTTCGAAGAGGCATCCAGGTCGGGGACACACCCAAAAAGGACAGCTGAACGAGGTTAGAAACGACAATTTGAGGCTTTCCCGTTCTCACCCTTACATAACATGGTACATGTCTTTGCAGCAAGCTGACATAATGTACTACGAAATACCAGTGTTATATTCGGAAATGAAACTATTTATGATTATGAGTGCTGTCATGTTGTGGCAACTGAAATATGATTAATGTTAAACAAATTCATAATTCTGTGATGGTTGGTGTCAAAAATCAGTTAGAACCAGGGGCCATTCTAGGATTTTTTTAAGGTGAGGGACATCAGTGGGGCTAAAAGTCATACAGAGGGGCCAGCATTATTAGCCAATGATATGTTATGAATGGGTGAGTGACAAGGGAGGGATAATCCTGGGGCCAGTCAGCTTTCAGCTGTTTCCCCTGATTAGAATAATCAAAAGAAGACTACAATAATCTCTGTGTTTCCATAAACGGCAGTGTTTGCAAGTAAACAAAAGCTCATATTTAACTTGGTGAACTGGCACATCAATAATGAATTTTATATTTGTTTTGTAGGAAGACTCTCTGAGCTGTTAAGTGGGGGGGGGGGCTTGCTGTGTTTCACGTCTGTGTTGGTTTTCCTTTCGTGGGCCAGCAGTTTGCATATCATTCTTTTGTGTGATACATACCCCCCCCCCCACAGGGTGACACTTCAGGTGGTTACACCAGCTCTCCAGGCTTAAACATTAAGCACTTTGCCTGTTAGCATTCAGCATATGGAGGGACTCCAATAAAACAAAATAATGGCATGATTTCCACAGCGATTTATGGCACGGCGGAGCAATCAGCACTCACATAAATATTGACCCCTGTCAGGGACGGTGTGGTGATCTCGGCCGAGCCATCGGCCTCCAATTGGGGGGGGGGACGACAGCAGAAAGGCTTGGGTATTTCTGTGATGACATGGGCACTGATGAACTGTGGTCACCAGGCCACTAGGCCATGGCGGGGGCAGGATGGGAGTGGGGGGCACACCCGGCAAGATTTAATTGTTTTTGAGAGACAGAGCTCTGTGGGTGAGGCATGGAATAACACTGTTAACAGAAACAGGCCAAATGATGTTTGTTTATTGCATAGTATTTGCCCATTAATCTATTTTCACTGTGTTAAATTATAAACATAGAATATATATGTCATGAATTAGAATGGTCAAGAACAATCCTTGGACCAGCTTACAAGACATAAGGTAAGTTATTGCAATCTAAATATAGAAAACACCAAACCAAAGGGACCAAGAGGGGTCAAAAGAAGGCAGGGAGATAACAGACTAGTCAATAAAACTTAGGTAAGAGACACAATCAAGTAACATTCGCAGCACATACAGGAAACAAATGCATCTAAGGCATACCTTCACAATCAAGTAACAAGTGGGTAACAAACACACAGAACTAGCACTAACAATACTCACAATGGCCAATAGAGGAACAAAGCATGGGCAGGTATTTATATACAGAGGACAGGACTTCAACAAGAGACTGGTATGGATCATCAATTAACAAACACCAGGGACTAGGAAAACCATGGAACAGGTGAGGGTAATTACCAAACACTAAGGGTTCAAACACTGGAAACAAGGGTTACAGAACATTACTATAAACTACATACTAACAGGAATAACTACTAAAGATAATAATAACTAAAGGTACAAAACAATAATCCATACAGAAACACAAGGAAACAATTAAGTTAATTAAGTACTCAAAAGAATCTAGGGCACAAAACATAAAATGTTCCACAAGTTCAACCCACCACAGAGAAGATACAGTATGCAGTCCTCCACTTAAACCACTGAACCACGCAGCATGTATATATATTTACTCTAGTGACACATACAGTACACACATTCACTGGCCACTTCATTAGGTACATCTTGCTAGTGGGTTGGATGTCCTTCTTCCTTCAGAGCTGCCTCAGTTCTGTGTGGCATAGATTCAACAAAGTGCTTGAAACATTCTTCAGAGATTTTGGTCCATATTGACATAATAGCATCACGCAGTTGCTGCAGACTAACGGGCTGCACCTTCATGATATGAATCTCCCATCCACCACATGCCTTAGGTGCTCCATTGGACTGTGATCAGGTGACTGGAGACTATTTGATACAGTGAACTGACTGTCATGTTCCAGAAACCTGTCTAAGGTGATATAAACTTTGTCACATGGTATGTTATCCTGCTGGAAGTAGCCGTTAGAAGACTGTGGTCCACTGTGATCATAAAGGGATGGGCATGGTCCCTGCAGCCTCAGTTTCCTGTTATTAGCTGACAGGAGTGTCACCCAGTGTGATCTTCTGCTGCTGTAGCCCATCTGCTTCAAGGTGTGACATGTTGTGTGTTCAGGAAAGGTTTCTGCATACCTTGCTTGGAACGAGTGCTTATTTGAGTTACTGTTGTCTTTCTATCGGCTTGAACCAGTCTGGCCATTCTTCATAGATCTCTGCCATCATCAGGGCTTTTTCGCCCAGAGAACCACCACTGGATGTTTTTTTACTCGTTTTCTGTAAACCTAATGATGGTTGTCTGTGAAAATCCCAGTAGATCAGCAGTTTCTGATATACTCATACCAGGCCGCCTGGCACCAACAACCACGCCACGTTCAAAGTCTCTTAAATCACCTTTCTGGTGTTTGAAGCTCCTGACCCGTATCTGCATTGTGCTGCTAACATATGATTGGCTGATTAGATATTTGCATCAACGAGCAGTTGAACAGGTGCACCTAATAATACTTGCGTGCGCACACACACACAGGTTTGTAATTATATCTTTGTACAGTAGGGACTCTCCATTCATGGGGAAAACCCTAATCCCAACATGATGACTTTAACCCCTACCCAGCCCTAACCTTTACCATAATAACCAAACATAATATGAGACATTTTTAGTTTTTGGATTACATTCACAAATTGTTAAAATTATCCATACACACGCACACACACGCACACACACACACACACAATGCAGCTGGTGTCTTAAATCAGAAACACTTTACCATTGTTGAACAGAAAGTGACTTATTCTGGAGAAAGGGGATTAGCTCAGCTGACATGCGAGGCGTGTGGCTTTGCGCTGAGAATCGGCCAGTCTGCTTAAGGAAATTCACTTAGCTGGGTCCCGCTTTGTGAAAACACATTGCTGCTCTGGGCAGGCGGAAGCAGAATGAGTTTGCAGCCTTCGGCGAGCCTCGCTTGTTTGTTTGTTTTTTTTTTAAGCCATCGGTTGATACGGAGGGCTGGGGACAAACGCCAGGGGGCTCAGACGTGTCCCTCACACAGTGGTGGTGGAGAATTCAGTTTGCCGCTGACGCACCTCAGGACGCTGCAGAGTTTGCCAGGACGCTGAGTACACCTGTCTCTCCATCTACAGCAAAAGCAACTTTACATCGAAAGTCACCATTTCTTGGGCAGTTTGCTGTTCTGTCGGTTTTGTGTCGTCTGAACTTAGCCGACAGATTAAGGGTTTCTGCAGGTATTAGTCCGGACTGAGACAGAAAAGGAAGCCAGATGTAACACTGTTGTTTGCTGCAGGTCATGGATGAGCAGGTTCTGAGTGGGAATCTCACCAGATCTGTTACACATTTCTTTGCTTAAGGACCATCGATGCCTCCACTGCTTGATGCTGTTGTTAAAGCTGTCTCCCAACGTCTGCGGGCACTTCCTCTTGGATGAAACAGTAAGCTGTTTTGATCAGTCCCATAATGCACTGCTTCTCCTTTCCCAGGAAAAGACGCTTGTCCCAGTCTGCCTGGTGCCTGTTGTCAGTGCTGAGCACACAGAAGCCTCCTCTGCTCTCCTCACCAGCCTCCATCCCAGGAAGACACTCTCTATAAAGTCCTGCATTTTATACTGTAGCACTAATTCAGCATCATTATTAGTCTCATTAAATATAGTTAAGCGGGATGGTTTACTATGCGTGTATGAATGTGCTTCTGATTTACTCTCCAGGGAAATGAATGTCATAAGGGTGAATTTAAGGCTGCTGGTGTTAGTTAAAGAGACGCTGATCCTTAAATCCATCAGCTTGGGAATAGGAGAAAATCCTTAAGACTTACAAACTCTCTCACACTGATTATAGTTTGGACACCATAAACCAGCCCAAAGTTGGGCCTGATTTGTAAGGGTTTGTTTGGTCCCGGGCTTGCATCTCAGTAGTGAGGTTTCTGACTGGGAACTCTGGTCATGATAGGGGATAAAGGCTTGTTACAGCATCTTCGCTAGCGGACAGGCGGGTGTGGGACATTAGGGCTTATTTCAGTACTTTCGACTTCCTTACTGGGAGACATGTTGCTCAGTGCCAGGATGTATCTTGTAGGCAGGGAATGAAGGTAATGATCATTAGATGTAAAGAGGGCACCCTCAACTGCTAGATGCATGCTGCGTATCGCTCTGGCAAATGAGGCATTGACACTAATACTGCCGGTATGTAGGAAGTTTGCATAGACTTTAAGAAAAGCTAAATAAATGTATGTTTCCAGCAAATCACCATATCACCATTGTCCTCCTCTGTTCCATTATCCACCTCTGGGGGGGGCAGTTGCGTCCCATGGTGGGAGGAAGGGCAAAACAGCATCGCTTTGTGATGCTTGCTGATTTCGACAGGCAGAGAACATGGAAACGTCAGCTGCAGTGGGAGGTCACTGTCAGGAATGGGCTTGTCAAGATGCCAGCAGGATAATAAGACAGGTGTGATTTTGGGGGTGGGGCGGAGTTGTGGGTATGTGTGGGGTTTCTCATCTGCCATTTGTAAGGTGCCGTGCTCCACAGCTGTTAGAGTGGGGGAAGCGGGGTCGGCAGATGGTCACTTGTCACCTGGAAAAACGTCGATTGAAGATGCATCAAAATGGTGGAAAGCTATTTCAGTTTTCCAGTAAAATCACAACATAACTCAGGATGGAATTGGATGGTTTAAACAGAGAAACTCCTCATACAGTGCAGGAAAAACATGGTTTATAGGCTGCGGTAAGGCGCTATATTCTCCTCATTTCTGCTTCTTCAGAAGGGCTCCTTCGGTGTGGATGGAGCTTGTTCTTCCCCACGGTTACTTCAGAGGAAAGACTCCTACCTCCTCCACCTCTTCTCTTTCTTTCTGTTCCCTTTTTCCTGGCCATCGGCGAGGGTAGGAGCGAGGGAGGGGTCTGTGTGTACGTGATATAAATGCCCATGCCATTATTCCATAGACTGTCGATCTTCCTTTCCCCGACTGTGGCCGATTACAGGCTGAGTGCGTCTGGCAGCTGACAGGCTCCAGGTAATCGTGCGTGTAATTGTTCATCAGACTGAGACTCAAGGACGCTTCACTGAATGTTTCCTTCAAAAAAATAATGAGGCTTTGATTAGAGGAGCTCAGCGGCCATCCTTCAAAGACGAAGCAGGACTGTGTGTCCGTGTGGAGCAGCCGGCAGCCTATCTGTTGGCCGTCAGGTACCTTCCAGGACATCCACCGAGCCGCCCACAAGATTCCCAACAAAAGAATTTAAATCAAATTCTTCTCTGGTCATTGTGATGCAATTTCAGTGCAGAAGAGAAGGCTCACACAGCTCTGAGAAGTGGCTTTGAGCAAAGTCCTCCACCTGACTGACTTCCATACAAACGGAAAAAAAACTTGATTTGGTGTTTGTACATGTACATTGAAATGTGGCAGATTTCCATCCTCCGTCTTTAAGACAAATGCACACATAAAGAGGTGAGAGCAAAGTGTTTTCAAGGGGCTGTTAAATTAAGGGCCTTGCTCTGCTGAGCACAGGATTAAAACAGGCAACATTCTGTTTACAGGCACAGAGGCCTAACCTGCTGAGTAAGGTGACCACTCATCCAGATTCCATCCGTACAGTCCAGTTTTCCAGGCCTCTGTCCAGATTGCTGTTGCGTGTCCTCCTTTTTGCTCCTTTGTCCTCATTTTTACATCCCCCTAGCCCCCCCCCACCCCCAGTCAGAAAAAAAAAAACATGAAATCCCTGCACATGCATACAATGCCGATGCCGAACATGGCCGAGCTTACAATTACTTTTTAACCTGTTGTCAAGATAATGAGATAATTCCAGAGTTCCAGGGTCTTCCTTTTTAGAGACATGCTGATGGCTGCCCTACTGCTGAGCCACACACTGCCCCCAGCTGGGTAAAGGAGGGACATCACCTGGTGCAGAAGTGTTTGCTAAGTAACCAGGGGTCCTGACCAAAGGCTAAAAGCTTGATCTTAAGCCTGGACAGACCAAGCCTGTGTGCGCAGCAGGGCTGGACACATTCAGTACTCGCCGGCGCTGTTCTGGCCGATTTAGCATGTTGAACCGGCATCATAGTTAGCTGGTGAAACTGAACTCTCTGATGGAATGTATGTCAATCATCACCTCTAGCCATGCTGGTATGTTCCTGGGCAAATATCTGCAATCGTCGGGAGGTGACAGGAGCTGATGGTTCGTTGTTCTTGGCGCTAGTTTTTTGCATGTACTCAGCTTTTCACACACACCCGCTAGGAGTGGGTCATAGGTTCCTTTCTCGGAAGGGAGACTGTCGTTTACACAGCCGCTGCGCTTGGAAGCACATGATGCCCTTACAGCTTCATTAGAGCCCTCAGTGTAACTTTTAGCATAATGCCGTAATTATATGGAAATGCTGCGACCAAATGGGGCTCTAGTAAATGATTCATTCGAGGATGTCAATGAGGAAGAAGAGGGGTACTGTGAGGGTGAAGGGGAGGCGAGGTTCAGCATGCCCAGGTGTTTCTCTGCCCACTCATGTAGGATTTCTTCCGAATGCCGCCCACTTGAGGCTGGAGCCTTTGGCCGCGATGCTCAGTCGTCAATCTGTGGCCGAGCCCCAGGTAAGCCGCCTGGCTCCTCAGCACCGCGGAGGCTCTGCTCCTATTAGATGCTGGCCGTGGCCTCTGGGGGCACTAGAGAGCCAAACGAGGGGGAGAAGCTGGGGCAGAGTCTGGGCAGCAGGCTTCAGTTGGCCTTTCAGATGCTACTGCAGAAATCAGACACAGAGTATTACTCAGGTGGAGAAGCCAAGCCTTTTAACACCTGCAGCCTGGCAAACGTGCGAAAATTTCACAGACAGGAGGATTACATGCAGCTAATAGGATAATATCCACAGCACCGTAGCTTGTTTGCTAACTGCTTACAGTCATTTTTGCTAACTTTTGCTATTGCTACTTGCAGGGTGATAAAATGTGCTAGGGCGGGGGGGGGACGGCGACATTGTGCTGGGGGGACATGGAGGAGGTCTTGCTGAAAAACCTGCTTCAATCTCCCCCCATGCTTTTAGGTAGCTAAGCATGACCTTTTTGTTTGTCAGCGGCGAGGTGCACAAGCAGTTCAAGGGGAATAAATACGAGGCTGGAAGAGAATCAGCGTGCGCTGCTCTGGAATATCATAAATAAGAAATGATAGGAGCTGTACTGAAATGTTTACCTCCCTCCCAAAATAGGTTTTAATATGAAACAGAATTTTACTCCAGTTTAAGTAATCCATGTCCACAAGGGGGAAAAAACTATTTGTTCCACCAGATTTGTGGGGAAAAAAAACACATATAGACTGCGACAACTGGGGTGGAAATACGGTTTAAATTGTTATTCTGAGCCATAGATTGTATGCCACCTCACTCTCATAAATTAATTGTAAATCATGTTAAATGTTAGATGGCCTTATTGTAATGGGTTGTGCATGTCTTCTCATCTGACTTGAGGCAGATACATTTGGAAAAAAAATGTGATCTGAATGAACTGATTGCAAATTGAAAAGTAGAAATTAAATGAGCTGTCGGGTGGTATCTTCCCTGCGTGGCTTCATCCCCACCGGCCACGTGTTGAGGTGCATCATGGGAAGGCTCGCCCCAGCAAGTGTCAGGGTGTGTTGTGGCAGGGCTCCTCCCTCCTAGGACATAAACCAATGAGGCATCCAAAGCTGATAAAAAATACTTATGTGATGCTAGCATACAAAACTGCAGTGCATGTGGATCCAGAGCAGGGCTGATGGGCAATAAAACCTTCCAGAACAAGGATGATGGACAATGTAGTCTTCTAACAAAATTATGTAAGGCAATGTAGTCTTCTTATAGGTGCCAGATATACATTGGTTAAACTCTGAGAAATCAAGTTATCATCGTTGTGGATTGTATGTCTGTTTTTTTTTTTAATTTCAGTCCTGGGAGGGGCTTTGTATTTATAGCTGAACCATTATGGGCCAAGTTTTCGCCAGGGGCTCTGGTTTCCTCTCACGGTCCAAAAGCGTGCAGGATAGGTTGATTGGTAGGTCTAAATTGGCCCTGTAATTGTGTGAGTGTCCGTGTGAGTGTGTGCGCCCTGTGGTGTGTTGGCGACTGCCCAGGGTTGGTTCCCGCCTTTATTCCCGGGATGGGCTCCGGTCCCCCCCGCGGCCACAGTTAGGATTAAGCGGTTTCAGGAAATGGATGGATGGATGGATGGATTATGGGCCAGTTGATGTATTGTAGTCATACAACAAGATCAGTTGAACTCTCAGGAGGGAATTCTGGCGCAAATCACAACAAGGTACGTAAAGTGCACATAAACAAACATCATGGGCAAAAGAAGATAAAGTGCAAAGACAGTACACATTGTGCAGGCACCAAAGAATACTAAGGAAATATATAAATACAAATAATAAAAAAATATATAATTGATGGATGATATACACCGATCAGCTGTAACATTATATCCACCTGCCTAATATTGTGTAGGTCCCCCTCCTGCCACCAAAACAGCTCCAACCTGTTTTGGCATGGACTCCATAAGACCTCCGAAGGTCTACTGTCGTACCTGGCACCAAGCCAATTCTTTAATGCCTGGTTTCCACCAACACAGAGCCAGTGCTGATGCCGTGCTGGTTCTCCCTTGGTGTCTTTTGAGGACCTGCCCTCGTTTCCACCAGTGTTAAAACAGAATGGAAATGTTACATAGACGGAACTGAGAGTAAAGATTCATATGAATTCTGTTATTCTTTTTATTTATTTATTTGTTTTGATGGTTGCTGGTTGTGTACCACTTTCCTTTTAAGGATTATGCAGTCAAAGAGCCTTCTAAAAATTGAAATTTGTTGTCTGTCTCGTGATCTTTTCGCTATTCAAGTGCCATCAATATTTTATTTATTCAACCTGTGACATATTTATATTTTCTATGAAATCTGGCCAGCAGATTGATCTTTCATTTTCCACAGAACAGAACAACCATGTCATGTTATTTTGCTAATAAGCTCGCAAGTTGTTTCACTGTCGGCACCTGTGATATCAGGCAAAACTGTATCGGTTATGGATTGAACTTTCTGGGTATGTGGAAGATTTGGATGCAATAATCCGTCCCATTTTCGCTGACGTTACGGTTCCAAATTCTGAGACCGGCTTATCTGTGGTGCCATGCTAGAGCCGTTTTTCTAGCCCAGAGCCAGTTTTTTTTTGGTGGAAACACGCAGAAACAGTTCCGGATTGGGAAAAAGCCCAGCACCGGCTCTGCCACCATGTCTGGCACAAGTCCTGTAAGTTGCAAGGTGGGGCCTCCATAGATGCCCAGAGATTGAGATCTGGCGAATCGGGAGGTTTCATCCTCAAACCATTCCTGAACAATTGCAGTATGGCAAGGGTGCATTATCCTGCTGAGTGAGGCCACTGCCATCTGGGAATACTGTTGCTATGAAGCGGTATACCTGGTCTGCAACAATGTTTAGGTAGGTGATACAAGTCAAAGTAATATCCACATGAATGCCAGGTCTCAAGGTTTCCAGGCAGAACATTGCCCAGAGCATCACACTGCCTCCGGCAGCTTGTCATCCTTCTCATAGTGCATCCTGGTACCGTCTATTTCCCAGATAAACGACGCACACGCACCCGGCTGTCCACATGATGTAACAGAAACCGTGACTCATTAGACCAGGCCACCTTCTTCCATTGCTCCATGGTCCAGTTCTGATGCTCACATGCCCATTGTAGGTACTTTGTGCGATGGACAGGGGTCAGCACTGTAACTGGTCTGTGACTATGCAGCTCCATATGCAGCAAACTGCGATGAATTGTGTGTTCTGATGCTTATTTTTATCATAAACAGCATAAACTTTTTCAGCAATTTCTGCTACAGTAGCTCTCCTGTGGGATTGGACCAGACAGGCTAGCCACACATCAATGAGCCTTGGGTGCCCATGACCCCATGTCCGGTTCACCAGTTGGCCTTCCTTGGACCTCTTTTGGTCGGTACTGACAATTGCATACCAGAAACACCCCACAAGACCTGCTGTTTTAAATATGCTCTGACCCAGCTGTCTAGCCCAGTGTTTCCCAACCCGGTCTTCAGGGACCCCCAGACAGCCTACATTTTTGGTCCCTCCCAGCCACTAGACAGTCCACATTTTTGCTTGGGAGGGAGCTGGGAGGAAACAAAAATGTGGACTGTCTGGGGGTCTCCGAGGGCCAGGTTGGGAAACACTAGTCTAGCCATCACAATTTTAACCTTGACAAAGTCACTCAGATCCTTACACTTGCCCTTTTTTCCTGATTCCCACATATCAACTTCAAGATCTGACTGTTCACTTGCTTAATATATAATGTCACTATTGACAGATCTGATTTTAATGAGATAAACCATGATATTGACTTCACCTGTCAGTGATTTTAATGTTCTGGCTGATCATTGTTTGTGCACAATATATGTGAAGGTATACGATCACAGACAAGGTTCCTGTCAGCTGACTTACACCCACTGAAGCTGGTGAACTTGTGGTCTTTGCTGATAAATAATGACATGTTTTTCTTCAGGCTCCTCAGTGGGTAGTTCTGTTGTCTGGCACCTCCAGGGCTGGCTGTTCAAACCCTGTGCATGTGTGGAGTTTTCACACTCTCCCTGAGTCATGCCGCTTTGCTTCTGCTGCTAGATGAGCTGTCCTTTCTCGCTTTTTGATAATCGTGTGTCTACACCCATTTATGGACTCGTATCCCTGTAGGTTGCACCCCCGTTTTGTGCCCCACACTGCCTTGGATAGACTCCAGCTTCCCCGCCTCCTGATCCTGCTCAAGATGAGCTGCTGGATGGATACTCTTGCTCTGTCCACATCCCCCAGGTCCTAACCCAGCCAGGCGCCCCCTGCAGGTTGGGCCTGCTGAGAGAAGCCTTATAATCATGCTGCCTGCATGTGCACCTCCATAATACACACTAATTAGTAAATTACAGTGAGTGCAACCTTATTCCCCAGCAGTGTCCTGAACCCAAAACCCCAGTATGTCCTCATACTAGCACAGGACTTGTAGCGCTTGCCAGACAGATCCAGTCAGTGCTGCTCACAGCTGGAGGCCGCAGTCAGACCTGCTGGGCTGACCATAGCAAACATCACCTTTAGATTCCATCAGTCTGATTAAATATGGAAAGCAGGCCTCGCAGCAAACGATGATGGTCAGGAATCCTTAGCTTTATGAGGCTCTGTGGAATATGCTAGATAATTTTCGAAGCATTATGTCATTCCCATCTATGATCAATCATTTGTTTACACAGACCTATGACCATAGCTTACACCCTGCATTTATTAAAGCAGCCTCATTTTCCATGTATTCTATAATGTTAGCATGCCCGGGGGTGTTGGGCAGCCAATTGACCTTGCACCCCCAGGGGTTTTTTTCCTCCTTACTCTGGAGATATTGGTTCTTCTCCTCTGTTGTCTTCTGGCTCTCATTCTTTCTTTCCCTTTTCCCTATTTCATGCACCATTTTGTAGAAATGATGTAGTAAGTATTGCCGCATAGTCTTGTCAAGTATTTTGTTCTGTGAAAGGTGCTATATAAAAATAAATTGAATCATATTTGTATATTGGGCGGATAGGCACAGATAGTAGATGTTGCGATAGATCTAGTTACTGTGCTGTTTCAGCGAGTATGAATAATGAGAACTAAATATGAACGTTGGCATGATTCATCCAGTTGGCATCTGTCTTTGGCTCATGTGATGATGACGTCACAGATGGTAATAAAATATTGCTTCTAAAATTATCATGGGGCCCGCATGAAATCCAGCCACCCTGCATCTGTATATTCAGTGTCCCACGTCATCCAATGAAAATCCACTCATGTGATTTACCTGTGACAAATCAGAGGGGCGTGATGACCTGGCACTGCAGGAGGTTCTATCAGACATCCTCTGATGCGTGTAAATGTTTTTTTTTTTCGTCTTACCTCCTCTTGAGTCGATTGACATTATCAGTGGTTCGGAGAAAGTGCCACATCGGCCAGGGAAGTCAGGACAGCTGGAGAAAACAGGCCCTCAGGGGACATACTGAAAGGCAAAAGACTTTGGGTCTCCATGCCAGCATAGAGAAGGGCATGGAGTCATTATTCAAAAATCAAAATGATTTAAAGCATGAAAGGCAGCAGAGACCCTCTGAGATGTCTTTCCTTTGAGTTGAAACACCTGCTTGCCGGAAACCAACCCCGTGAAGGTTGGGAGATTGGTGAAGAACCAAACCATCGAATGCCCAGGAAGTCCAGGAACATGATTCAGTTTTGCTTAAAGGTGAACTTCATCAGAAACCTATCCTGCTTTTTATTACACATGTTTTGAAGGTTTAATGGTAATCAAATCTGGGTTCTGAGGACCTAATTGTGTGAGAAACGGGAAATTAATCAATATAAACCCTTAATTGGTTTTCCTCCACCCTTTAATAAAATCGCTGAGTTCTCTTGCATTCAGCAGGGATTATTGCAGCACCATGAGCTGCTTCGATGTCTGAGAAAAATTAACTGGCGGTGTTTAATAGGGCTTATTGAAGTCAGTCAAATGGTGCCTATTGTCTAAGTCACTGCACGGTTTAAGTACCTTTAATAGCCCGGGTCCTTACCGGGCATAGGCAGTGTGGAACTTTGCCATAGCTGTCAGCTGGTTTTCTGAAAACCCAGCTTGAAAACCAACTACATGTGGCTGGAGAACAGATTTCGTCTGGCCCCTGTGCTGTTTTACAAGGCTCGAACTTATCTTTTATAGGACTTTCAGCTACACTCTTATTGGATGGTTTCATCAAACATTTAATTCATTTATCTGACGCTTCCATCCAAAACAAAATGGTCATAGTTTATGTGTGCTCACAAGGATTTCAACCCATGACCTTTGCGTTGTTGCTATAATGTCCGACTTGTTGAACTATAGGACTTTTCTATAGTTACATATTTTCCTGTGTGCATGTAGCTGCGCTGGTCCATCCGCCAGCGCCCTCTAGCTGTACGGCCATTGGCAGGATGAGTGTAGCACCATCACAGAATGGATGCTATCTACAGGCTTTCACAGCCCAGGAGGTCTCGATGTCCTATGATAAGCTGATACGTGTGACTCGGCCTTCGCTAAGAGTTGACCGACACCCCTCATAGTACCTCTCTTGACGATGGAACCTTGTGCAGCTGAGTCACATGATTTTCGGGTTGAAAATGCAGTCTGTCAGACATCTGAGTTAAATGGCAGCAAGGTTGGAGTGTCATGAGGATTAAAAGTACTTTCCCTGGAGTTACCGAACCGTGATCGGAAAGAGTTTGCAAGGATTTGTTTTCAGTCAGTTTGATGGCTTTGCTGAAACTCTGACTGTCTGATTGTGTTTCCAGATCCAACACGATTTTGTTTCGCATCAGGCCCCATTAAAACTGGGCCCCTTGACACATGATCCATTTTTCCTTTTACTTTTAGTCTTTCCTTCTTTAAGACCCTATGTAAATCGCATAGCACCCCCTGCAGCCACAGTGGTTATTGCAGCCTTAAGAGTACACGATGAGAAGACATGATGGTGACACCAGTGAACACAGTTGAATGAATGAATGGTTGAATGAATGAATGAATCCAGGCAGCCAATTGCATGATGGAAACATGCTTTAATGGTAGCTTAAGTCTGTTAGTCGGCCTATATTTATCCACTCCCCACCGCCAGCAACGAGCTGGCTGGGCCAGCCCATCTGTCAGTATGGAGGCAGCATCTGCCACGGCTCCCCAGAGGAAGACAGGGTGTAGCTGGAGAGGAGCTCTGTGCCTCCCCCCCTCGCTCTTCCTGGCTTCAGCGTCTTTACTTGAGGTGCAGATTCATCTAAAACCTGGAAACGGCCCCCACATCAGCACCCCGCCTCCATGCTGACATACGACACAGCACCGCTGCGCCTACACCTGTCGCGAAAACATGAGGGCGATGCACGCAACGCTTCGTCATCTCTTAGTCAGTAGCTATGCCGAGGACGAGAGGTCCCTGTTTGTAGTGATGCTGTCGGGGGGGATTTGGTTACATCTGTCTGTATCACTCACATCGCTCATGCTGCTCCACCCACTCATAGTACTCCATCACATTTCCTACTCCATCCTGTCATGCTACTCCATCACCATTTCTACATCATCCTCTCTGGCTACTCCATCACCTTTCCTACTCCATCATTTCATGCTACTCTATTTCTTATTCCTACCTGTACTCTCCAATAATTGTTCCTGTTTACTTTGCCTTCTATCTTTTCACTTGATCCTCCATGATCTTCCATATTAATTGTTCCTCATACCCTGTATCCTCTATGTGGTCCTGGTTCTGCTGCCGTGTATCTGGACAGTGGGCTTTAGCATCTCCTCTACTTCCTGAGTCTCAATGAATCTCATCTCTAACTGTTCACTGTTGGAATTGCCCATAAAGACCGCGTCTACCCCATTCATATTTCTGTAAATTGTCTCCTGAAGACATGCCGGTTTTGTTATGCCCTTTTATATCATAATAATAACCATTTGCAAAGGAAGTATAATTCCCCATGATAGAAGCTATACCGATAAGCTTTTTATGAGCACCTTAAAACCACACTGGCCTCCAAAAGTCTCTAAACAGAAAAGGATACTTCCTCTTATAGAGTGAGCTTTTATAAAGGGAACAAAGACAAGCCTCCTTAAACATTCTTTTCATGTTACCCAAAAAATGCACCAAAGACACTTATGCCATTTCAAAAAACTCTGGCTCGACAAAAATGAGTTTGAAAAAGGAACAGAAGCTCGATAAGTGGAAAAACCTCAGCGGCGATGAAAAAACAGCAAGTGGATGTAGAATTACATCACACACTGTTACGATGAGCGTGACCTTTGTCCTTCGTACAGTTTCCGTGAAGAATCATCCCGCCCTGCAATTAGGCGACATGGTAGGGTTCACTGCCTGTGCTATGGGAGATTCGGGGCTGTTTGGCAGTGGCACTGTTTTTATTCAGATTGTGCGGCGGTATTATGCCATACTTTTCCTTCACCTGCCTGACGCCACAGCACATTTGCCCACCCGCATTTTCGCATGACCTTCTCCAGCTCCTCAGCTTTAGTGACTTTTCTTAAAACAAATACCTGCTCACCGAGAGCTGCCCCGCATCTGCCGCAAAGTGGATGATGAGGATCTTGTAGTGACAAGCCCGTAAAACATCTCGCCAGAGCAAGGACAGACCACACCGGCAGCCAGTCGCAGCCAACAACCTGGGCGGTAGCTGAATGCTAGCCTTAAAGGACCCTTCAGCCATACGTGATCTAAGGGTCCTGGCCCAGTCTTGCTTCCCGCCCTGTAATTACATCAGGTGTGCGCTGCAGAGGCTGGACATGCATGCTAAATGAATTTACCGGCAGCCCCCTAGAGGATATGTTTGAGTTTCACCTTTTGGATAACCTTGGAATCTTAAGAATCCTGTTGAAGTCACATCACACCAACTGTTCTCCCCATAAGCACAGGCCAGTAAAGGGTTAATCACATTT
Organism: Mormyrops attenuatus; assembly: GCA_026777985.1. Taxonomy (NCBI): domain Eukaryota; kingdom Metazoa; phylum Chordata; class Actinopteri; order Osteoglossiformes; family Mormyridae; genus Mormyrops; species Mormyrops attenuatus. The sequence goes on along the minus strand of JAODKC010000021.1, from coordinate 20,904,869 downwards.
GCTCATGTTCAGCTTTATTTTTGAGGAGCATGTGACCTTCAGCACAGGGGATTCCGCAGGTACTGCTTTCTCTTCATTGCATGGTGTATCTAGTCTAACCTTGTCCCCCCCCCCCCCCCCCCCCCAATCCCCCCCCAAGGGACCTACTCATCATTTTGAAGAATCGCGCAAAATTCTGGGCAGAGTAAAGCACCACTTGTTACTGTGTTCGCAGTGATGGAGCGACACCATAGAAAAACGGTCTGTAGGAGCGGAATAAAGAAAGGGGAGAATTAATTTCCGCTTCGCGTAGTCCGCAAGGCAGCGCCAACCGTTAGACAAAGTCATCGATCATCCCCCTCAATGCCCGGACTACACGGTGCTCGGCGTCAGGGGGCAACCCTGTCGCGGTGTAAAGGAGATCCGTTCCATTTACGGGTTCCCGTAGTCACAGGATAATAGCCTTTCTGATGGGTCAATGCAGTCAGTGCCTATTATCAGGGAGAGGGAAAGGACCGGCTCCGCTTTGAGAAACCGATTTTTAACGGAATAAAACGTAAAGCAATAAGAAGCAGAATGAGACATATCTGCGAACGTAATCCTACAGAAAATTACAAAGCATTACATAAGATACATGTATTAAAAAAAATCATATAATGAATCGTGTATTATGTTATATATTTCATACACGTAACCAAAACACGACATTTTTTATCAAAACTGATAAATATTTTTTAGCTGTGTTATAAAAATAGCATCTAAGTAAGAGAAATCTTACTTTTAAAACCACATTTTAAAAGCCATATTATGAAATTCTCCACGGTCAGAATGTTCCAAGTTCTGCAAATGGGGTGGTGACCAGTGATCATAGGCCTATAATTGACTTAACAGGATATCTAATTCATCTTGAAATATAAAATCACAAGATGATTAAACCTGCAGTTAAAGTTGCTATAACAAATGTGCAAGCAATGGAAACTGATTTTCATAATGATACATCAAAGTATATGTAAAAAGGGAGAAAGAATGAACCTAGACCTTCAGTTGCAAAAGAAAGAATTCAGAGGTACAGAATGAAAACCATTAAATTTGAATTAATCAATTAAAACATACTCCACTATATACACTGCACATGTACAAGTGTTTACAAAAAAAACGATTCTTACATCTGTTAAAAACAAATTCACATAGACATATTTTCTGTTGAAAAAACATGCACTGAAAAGGAGGAACCATAGTATAGAAAGGTTTGGAGATGTTTGGAAATAAAAACATTATTTTAAAAGCATGCTGTAATTACATTGCTAATTATACCCTCAATAAGAAAGGGAATGTTACTTTTATGTCCTAGGACAATTCTAGATTTTTTTAAGGTGGTGGACATGAGTGGGACCATAATTCATACAGAGGGGCCAACCTCATCATTAGCCAGTGATATGTTTAGAGTCATTGAGTGACAGGGGAGAGGGCATACTGAGGACCAATCAACTTTCAACTGGAGTCAGTACCCCTGTGGCCCCAGGCCCGGTGTACGCCCCTGCTTATGTCAGATGTAGGCTGTGTTGATTTTTAGTCATCTTGGTGGCTTGAACATGGGGCTACTATAAATGAAGGTCAGTGGTTTCCTTGCCCATTCAATATGAAGGTGAGGCTGCTCAGCTGAGGATGGTCCTCTTACGTGGAGTCAGTAGGCGTGTCCTAGCAGAGGTATGTCTCCTTGAGGGCGGACACGAGGTGGGGGTCAAAGGTCACGGCCCGCTTTCCTTTTTCAAAGTCACGTGCTAGTCATACAGAGGACAGTACCTCCCGGGTGGGGTCCCTCTCCTTCCTCTCAGCTACGTCAATCACGCGGAAGGGACCTGGCTTAATGACCAGCTCGTCCAAGTCTCTTGGGTATCGGCTGTCTTCTGCCTCCTTGTACTTGGCGGGCGTGTAAGGCACCATCGACAGCATTTCCTTCATGTGCTTCTTGAGCTCCTTGTCGGGGCAGTAGATATAGTCATAGAGGGCGGCTGCCACCACCCCACCCATGACCGGGCCCACCCAGTATACCTGTAGACACAGCCACACGGCACATTATTTTTCAAAAGCCCACTTCCATGCTACCCCGAGCTACCTCCCTCTTCTTTGCGATCTGAGTCAAAACAATAAGGGGAAAAAGCCAGCCTGTTTGGAGCACCTCCATGCTGACACACTTCACCTCAGTTTTGTAACTCCCGTTTTCTCAGACCTTTGATGCATAAAACATCGGGGCGTCGTCAAGATCTGGGTTGATGAAACTTTGATGCCAGCCTCCCTGAGATGAGCGCTTTGTTGGCTTTGGGGATTTATTTGGGCCATGCGCTACAAAGAAGCTTCACAGATCCTGTTGTAGGAGGCCGGGGCCTCCCAGGGAGGAACCCGAGGTGGGCCCCTTCTTGTTGTTGCACATAAGGCAGTGATTTCTCCACCATGAACACTTCCAAAGAGCCCTCAAACAATTTCTCCTGCTCAAACATCACGCTGCACAAGCTCTGTATAAACAGTGGCATCACTAATGCTGTCAAGATGAAACATCTGTCAGACAAATGTTTACGTTTGGTGAGGCCCTACTTTGCTCAGTCAATCTCTAAATCGTCTTACGGACTCGCTGGCTTGGATTCTCCACTGAATGTCCTAAATCATTTATTTGTTTACTATGTTTATTCAGTAATCATACTAACCATCGATGCATCAGGGCTGGTTCTGATCTTTCAAAGAATGCCTATAAAATCACATATCGGCTTTTCATATTTCTATTATAATGACAAAAGCATATCTCACATGCAGTATCTCACACACACACACACACACACACACACACACACACACACACACACACACACAGTAAAAAATTTTTGCACACACTAAGATTTTGTATGTCTGCATTTGTGTGTCACTCACGTAACATCTATTAAAAATACACTCAGTATTCCTGCCAAGACAGTCAGTGACCACAACCTCAGCCTACAGCCACTCCACATTGCATCTCGGGCCCCAGGTCACACTTGGGCTGAATCTGGCCATGAGCACATTGACCCCGTGATTCTGCCATACCCAGTGGTTTTCCCAGTTCCAGGTCACAACAGCAGGTCCAAAAGACCGGGCCGGGTTCATACTGGCTCCAGTATAAGGGATCTGTAATTAGCAAAACCACAGCACAACAATTAGTGGGTGAAATTCTGGTACAACTTGTCCAATAGTTTTGATTTCTGTGTGGAATATGTATTGTAAACCAGTGGATAAGCAGTATTGACATGTACAAAGACCTCCAAAAAGAGTCTCATCCCTTTAAAGGTAAACCCTCCAACTCTACATCAGACCTACTCATTCTCTTAATATAGTATTCTCCTGTTGCTAGGAAACCTGACACGGTTGTTGATGTGCCTCTGTTGTACCTTTAATATAAGTTGTCTGTCCTTCACAACTGACAAGCACACAAGAGAATAACTATCAAATGCCTGTCTGCAGAGCTATTACTACAATAAGCTGGATTTGGTGTGGAATTCCGATAAATGAAAATTACATAATTGTCTCTGTATTCTATTGGCTGTTTTTGTGAAATTCCAGAAAGCAGCCATACTGAGGTGCCAGTCTTGCCTCCGCAGCCTCTGCGGTGAAAACTGAGAGCTGCTCTGTGTAGATTTCAAACGTTCACTTGGAATGACAGGCTGCGATCCACAGGGTCCGTTGCCATGGACATGACATCATTTAACAATGGGCTAAACCAATGGCGGGTGAGGGGGAATACCTCTATCTAGCTGAAGGGGAGCAAGTGTGTATGAGCAAAGCTGCGCTCTCTGATGGAGACTTTCTAACAGCTGTGAGGTTCATTCAAACATCATTCTGTTTACTTATGTCTGTGGTGATTCTAGGGTTTTTTAAGGTGGAAGATATAAGAACTCATACAACTCATACCCAACCTTATCATTAGCCTATGATATGTTTTGAATCAGCGAATGGCAGGAGGGGGGCACTCAGGGGGCCAATCAGCTTCCAGGTGGGACCAGTGCCCTTAGGACCCCGCCCCTGTAAATAGTACTGTGCCAAAGTCTAAAGCAGTCAAAGGAAATGTTTAAAGCTGCTTATCTGGGTAGTGCTTATCTTTGCTCAGGACAAAAACACAATTTAACAATGTTAGGAAGGCTAACTTTAATGGTATGAGACTGAAACTAGAAACTATAAACTGGATGGAGTTAAATAGCAAAATGGCTGAAGAGGCATGGGAATTTTTTAAAAGCACGTTGTTGCAAGTGCAAGAGGACTTCATACCTGCTTCAAGCAAATCTAAATCTAGGAAACTGCAACCAAGGTGGTTTACTAAGGAAATTAAAAAATAAAGTAAGGAGGAAAAGGGCTCTGTTCCGCGAATGGAAAATTAATAATGACTTCAAATTAAAGCAGGAGTATCTAAATCTACAGGTTGAGTTAAAAAACAACATTAGACTCTCCAAGAGGAATGTAGAAAGAAAGATTGCATTGGAGGCTAAGGATGACAATAAACGTTTCTTCCAATATTTTAACTCCAAAAGAGCTCTAAAAGCTGAAATCATTAATTTGCAGGATAGTAAGGGCCTTATAACTGAAAATGAAATTGATGATTATTTCACATGGATGTTCACAGTAGAGAACACGAGTAACTTACCACCATTTAGTACGAATACAGCGTCATCTATGATCAATATATGTATGACTGAGGCTGATGTGGTACTAAGTCTAGCTAAGCTCAAAATTAATAAATCGCAGGGACCCGATGGCATCTTACCTACAGTTTTAAAAGAGATGAGGGATATTATTAGCCAACCTTTAACTTTACTATTCCAGAAATCGTTATCTGCTGGTGTGG
>JAODKC010000021.1:20871428-20882957 GCA_026777985.1 Mormyrops attenuatus | reverse complement strand
ATATAATGGGAAATCACAGTTCATCTGGCTTTTGTAGGATATTTCCATAGATCGGAAGGCCCGGGTTTTCGCCAGTAGGCGGGGTATTGGGGGTGGGGGTGGGGGTGGGGGTGGCAGTGCGGGGGGGGTACACAGAGCCCAAGATAAGGTGGGGGTGTGACTGGACAACAGCTTGTCTTATCAGAACGTCACTTCCTTGTACCCAGAGTCCGCAGAGAAAAAAGGGCTGCAGGTCTTAGTCCCAGGAGGAGTTTCCTCAGGGACAACATGTATAGCAAAATGTATAGTTTTTGAGAAAGCAACAGGAACAACTGGCATTTGAGGGCCTTTCTCAAGGGCCCAGTGGTGACATCACTCCACCCTAACCCCAACCACCCTCACTCCGTATTGCTAAGGTAACACCTCCAGAAATGCATGAATTTACGCCATATTACTCTTTATAAAAGCATCTTTTATAATGATGCAGTAAACTCAGTATAATGCTACACTTGAGGCAGGTAGAATCTGCTGCCGTACATGCCGGGGGTGTCCAGATTAGTCTCTGTTGGGTTTAAGAAATCCGCGGAATGAAATGTTTGACAAAATGAATAAATTTAGCCTTAAATCGCATGTGTGTTTCACTTACTCCATTCCAGTCGCATTGCTCTGTGATCCATCAGTAGGGTAATTGTGGACAAAAATCTGGTCCCTGAGGCATCAGGCCAAGATTTCAGGCTCATGGCATTTCAGATGATGTTTTCCAGGTTTTCTTCATGCCTGTTCCCTTATAGGTACCAGCCATCGTTCTCTATTTTCCTGCTACTAGCATTTTGGTTTTTCTTTCCTGGTTTTAATTTTCCCCCAATGAAAAAGAATGTGAAGCACTTTGTAAAACTGCACTGTAATGACACATTTATATTGACTGACGCTTGTTGTATAATTATGTTTAATTCTGTGCGCCGTATTCATACATTGAAAAAAGAAACATTTTAAGAGAATCAATGAATGTCCCGACCATTGTTCATGATTCATGCACTATAAAATAATTCTGAAGAAAACATGGTACCTGCTCACTCACACTCATATTATCCCATGATTCAGTTGTTTGCATCACTCACATCCCATCTCCTTACATCTTCTTATTGTCAAGCTACGTGTCTATAAATATAAACATGAACCCACACATCCGTTGTGTCTAACATATCGATTGTTTGAAAGTGTCAGATGTCAGGATGGGTCCGGATGCTAGTTTTTCATGCGGTGTCTCCTCCTCTTCTGGGACACACTGCAGTTGGTTTGGACTATTTCTATTCGGTGGCCATGAGGGAAATATAGCTAGGTGAGATTTAAGGCTAAACTGAATCATCTCAGTAGGTATCAGTGAGGCTGAGACGGGCAGATTCCCGCCACGTTTGACCCTCCCTCCGATTCCCATTAAGGGAGTCTGTTTAATACGCTCCATGCAAACCACGTTACTATCTTCAGGCTAAGCTTTCGTTGACACATCTTCTTTTACTTCAACATACGTCTGTGTAAGAAAGGTAACAGCTTGGCCATATCGGTCCATTTTGGAAATCTGTTTAATGACAGTTAATGATTTGAATGCCCCGGCTGTCAGAGGAATTAGATATCGCTTTGTACGTTCTGCATTGGCGGTCTGTGACCATTTATCTCTCGTCATCCCTGTCTACTCTGTTATTGCACTGACGGCTTGCATTGTAAGAAATAATCACATTGTTCGCTGGAACATTGACTTTGGACCAGAACTGCTTCTCTTGTCATGTTGTCATAAAGCAACAATTTTAAGTGTCATCTCAAAGGAAGCTTTGTGTTTCTCTGTGTAACCAACCACGTTTTGTTACTAGTTAAAAGAAAACGTATTCTCAACTTGAGGCTCATGTCCAACATTATGACATGTCCTTATCAAGTTTTAAAGCATCTTTTTGTTCTCGCGTTAGAGGCCCTGCTGATAAATTGGGTTTTAAAGGCTTTAGCAGGACATTGAACATTGGTGTTTATGATGGTTGTTTATCGATTTATTTATATTTATCTGTTCTGTTCTTTTTCCTCTTCGTGGGCTTAGAAGAAAATTGAAACATCCGTCTGTCTTTTGATCCTGAGGTCATTATTTCATTGTTGCACTGATGTTTATATCCAAAGCAACTTAACAATTTGCCAAGCCGAAGTGAAACTGACTTACCGTTTCACTCAGAGGAATCATGGTTTTCCCCAAACAAGTCTGGATATTGTGCTGGGTGCCATCTGCTATCTGTCAGGAAGCTGTGACTGGTATTAAAAGCAGATGTCACGGCACAGGTTGGCCCCTTCTGAAGCTTACCGTTCTCATAACCCTCAGAAAGATGACGGGATCTTCCAGACGGCAGGGAAGCCTAGTGCACAGTGCCTTCCAGCATCTCCAGTTTGTGGGTCTCCTGTAAAGCTGTCTAGTGGACTTGAATGCAGCAAGGGTGATGTCTGAGGATTTATTGGCACCTTCTCCCCCCTGTGCTCCCCTGGACCTCAAGCCTGGCATGGTGGTTTCACTGGAGATGACAGGAGATGGAGTCTGACAGAGCGTGATAATGGACTTTACCACCTCTGTCATTAGACGGGGATTTTTTTGTGCTTCTGTACCAATTGTGTCACTTATACCTCAGTGAATGGCCGCCACACTTTTTCTCTTCGAGGGCCAAGATCCTTCAGGCACACACACATAGCAAGGGTTTACATGCAACAAATGCAAAGTTAAAGTCCAGATTTACTTTTTTCCTATTTAGCCAAGAGTTTTACCTAAAGCAATGTACATTTGTTTGAGACAGAGCTGGGTCAGCCTGTCTCTGGAGAAATTTGGGTTAAAGGTTTTGCTCTGGGGCCCAACTGTGAAATCATTCTACCAGTCATGAGACTCGGGATCCAATGCTGCAATCACTTTGCCGAACCTGGGATTTGAACCAATGATCTTTGGAGTACAGGGCAGCACTCTAACCCCAGTTATATTTTATAATACTGTAGTAACCTTGCTTTTTTTCATTAACAAGTCTTCATGTCTAACATGGCTGATTCTTTTGGCGGTAAGGACTGAGACTGTACTGGATAATGTCACAGCAAGTTGGTGCATTTTGAGCGGAGTCCTTACGGAATGCTTAGTGTACATCTGTTAGGAATGACTCCAAATGTCAGAGTAGCTGCCTACATCTCTGTCTTGAGCATTCGCAGGGGGGATTTTGGGGGGGGGTTGGAAAAAAGAGAGGATGCTTAATTTCTGGAGGTGCTGTGTGGATTAACCCTCCTGTAATCGCCATGGACAGCATTGCACCCCCCCCCCCAAACCCTGGGGCAGAAATGTGTCACGGTGGGGTGTTGTCACTCATGTGTTGGGGCCCCTCGGGGCGAGGCCCTTGTTAGGGGTCTGAGGAGGACCTGCTTGCTCAGTTGGCCTGAGGCAGACGGGGACCCCGGATGGCTTGGGAGAGGAGTGCAATTACTGCCACTCGCGCAGACGCAGCTGTCAGAATGTCCCCTGCGAGCCGAAGGTAAATCCGTGTTGGGCTAAGAGTTGAATGAGAGGCTGCTGACAGCTGCGCAGACGGCGCCGCAGAGTCAGCACTACCTGAGCAGGCGACTCAGTCGACGACTCCGCGAGGGGAAGTTTAAAATGAGCACGTCAGAGAACGTGTCCAAAGATCAAAACCAAAGCACGTCACTCTGACTGCATATGAGTGAAACACAGTAAATCTGGTAATTATTTGCACACATTTCAGTATTCATATCCGCATAAGAGTACTTTAATGAGGTAAGCGTTGGTTCGAGTGATACAAGGAAAATGTTATAAGACTGTGATTACCTATTATTATTTTGGATGCCATGATGGAAGAATGTGGACAAATGCTGGAGAAATGAAGCACGGGAATTCAGTGCTTCACTTAAAAAAAAAATCACAGGAGCTGTTAATGTGAGACTGCCCCCGAACTACAATTCTGACACGTGTGCACATTAATACAGCCAACTCTCCAACTCTGAAGTCGAGACTGCTGGGGAGCTGGGTTTGGTAGGAGGTCATTATTTGAATCCTTTTGAATCCCTGGAAAAGCTATACCCTTTAATATTCTGTGTAAGTGAGTGAAGAGGTTGTACCTGGACTCCTGCAGGGTGCCACCATTTACCAGAGGGGTGGAAGTGTACCCCCCCTGTCTCTGCACAACCTGCCCAGTTGACACAGTCAGGTTAATTCCATTTGCACTCACTTCCAAAAACCTGTCGTTTCAGACCAGGCATCTCCGTATTTAATATTAGCTGTGTAAAGTGTGTGGATATCATCCAGTGTCACATGCATGAGAGAGCGTGTTGGGGTGAATGCTTTTTAATGAGTGTGTTTTTAATGAGCTGACACTATATTTAATTCCTTGCTTGATTTTTTAAAAATGTAAAGAATATTGAGAACGTGGCACCTAGAGGACACTGACGGATTTGCATACCATGGTGGCTTTGCAGACGTATTATTGAAATCCCGTTATCAACGTCTGTGTGCTCTAGCTGTGTGTGCGTAGGTTTGCGATGCCAGGAAGGGCAGGAAAGAACGTCCTCCTCCGAAAAAATAGCCCTGTATACAAAACAAACATTTATGCCGCAATTTCACTGCCTATTTTTTTTTAATAAAAAGTATGGTGAGAGGCGGCTGCTGGAGATTATGGCAGATTTGTGGAGATTATTGGAGTTTAGTGGGGATTATTGCGACTGGGCTGCCTAATAGGTTTGGGGCGTTCAGATAAATGGGCATTTTCCCATTTGCATTTCATAACGCTCTTTATTGACTTTAAAAGACGGTTGTGTGCATGACCCCCTTCAGATGAGGGATTATCGCATGCGCTCGCTCAGCCCCAGCAGCGGAAACAGCACCAGTATAGTCTGGTGCCCCCAGACCATAGAGAAATACTGCTCGGTAGGTAGGTGGAGATCCACCATCCTATTAGGTTAGGTTAGGTTTGGTTAGATTCTACTTTACTGTACACAGTCATGCTGGAACAGAAAAGGGCCTTCCCCAAAACTGTTCCCACAAAGTGGGAAGCATGGAATTTTCCAATGAAAAACTGTATAAATGCAAAACGGTGTCCATCTTGATATGCTCTTCTGGATGAATGGGCAAAAACTCTCACAGACACACTCCAGAATCTTGTGGAAAACCTTCCCAGAAGAGTGGCAGCTGTTATAGCTGCAAAGGAGGGACCAACTCCATACTGATGCCTCTGGATTTATAACTGGATGTCATTAAAGTTCCTGTAGGTGTAATGGCCTGGTGTCCCAATATTTCTGTCCATATAGTGTATATTGTTAGTGCATGTACATCTATGCAGTGGTATACATGATATAAATGGTGTGGTATAAACAATTTATAAATACTGTGTCTATCACTGCAGTAAAAGTAAAATAAGAGATTCAGTCCCTAGTATAACAGCTACATTTATTTATTTTGTCACTCTATGACAAATCACCTACAATTTCCTGTTTTTCCAACTGTATTTACTTTTAGTTACACCCCCTAGAATACACAATAGTGGGGCGCCTCCTGGGAGGTGACGCAGTAACCCTTACAAACCCGTGCTCTACTACACCACCTACTGCCCACTCAGAAAACTGTCAAACAAGTTGTAGCAGTTAAGTTTTGACAGGCTGAGAAGCGAAAGGTTAACTACTGTTTTTACTAATTGGGATAGTGTCTGAATGACTCATGTCATTCCCTAGTCAAAATTTCACCGGGAGTGCATTTTTTTTGTTAATATTTGTTTGATCCTGTGCCCTTGCTGGATGTAATCTGCTTAAGTAGCCAGGTGACGGTACATTTTAAGTGCTTCAGTTCCTATGATATGTGTGCTGTAAATATGAAGCTGTTGTTCCCCAGCCAAACCAAAGTCTGCTGTACGAAAACGATAACATTTAATAAATTCACGTTTTTCATGTGCGAACTATCATTATTTGTGCTTTGTTTGATAGCAGGAAACAACGTCACAGTGCATGTAATTAATTTAAGCTTTACTTAACTCTAGTGTGAAGAATTGGTATAGCACACGTATACCCATCCGTAAGCTGGACAGCTGTGTGCCTCATGTGTTAACACACATGAAACAGCTAGCTTGACTTCCCATGGCTTCCCTGCTCATGTGTACATGGCACCGGCCCCCCATGAATGACCCCCCGTGGTGTTCGCCTGTGTTTCCATGTCTCTGTCAGGCCCCGCACTCACAATAATGACCATCATTGTTTCAGGCGGACGGCACCGGGAAGTGATCTCAAACTGCGGTGTGTGGGGCATGATAAGTGTATAATTAACATCATGTAAGCTTGTCAAGCAGCCGGGAAATTGCCACACAAAACAAAGGGGGCTGACAGGCGCATGAATGTGGGAAATTATGATTAAACCATTACAGTGAAATGTTAAAATAGTAAATCTCGGATGAAATGAGTGTATCCATTAACAGCAACGAGTAGAACATGACAGAAACGGGCAACACCCACCATACCTAGTAGGGCGAATGCTGTAATTTACCATTGTCCGGCTGACTCCCTCCGCCTTTGTCCACGCCCATGTTTGTGCACGCTATAAATGCGGTGGTTGGTGATTTTTGTCTGTGCCGATCATCTCCGTCATTGTGGCTGTGATTGGTCCCTATTGAAGGCAGGTCATGTGATGCACCTCATTACAATCGACGTTACTCTGAGTAACACAAGAAAGATTCATATGTGCTTAACACTGACAATACTGAGACATGAGCAAAAAGCAGACTGCCGCTGTCTTTGCCATTAACTGCTACTGTAATTCATCTCAGATATTATTACTGTTTCTATTTACCAGTGTTAATTTGTTTTATTGTCTGTATCTGCACTTTGTCGCAAGCACATTCTCATTGTTACACAATGACAATGAAGATCTCGTAATCCCTTAATCTTAATCCCTTTATCGGAGCAATGTGGGGCTCTCTGGGTTAGGACTGGCTAAGTGATTTCACCGTTGGGCCCTTGAGCAAGGCCCATAGCCCCTAATGCTCCAGGGAAGCTGTCTGGCTCTGCTCGCTGATCATCACTTGTGTATCGCTTTGGGCCAAAGCGTCTGCTATATTCAGTCACTGGCCACTTTGTTAGGTTCACCCAACCAGCTGCTTGTTGAAGCAACTATCTTATCATCATATGTCAGCAGCTCGATGTACAAAATCATGCAGACACAGGTCAGGAGCTTCAGGTAATGTTCACGTCAAACACCAGAATGTGGAATAAAGGTTTCATGCACAACCATCTCTAGGTTTACAGAGAATGGGCCGAAAAATAAAAAAAACATCTAGTGAGTAAAGTGAGCGAGTAGAAGTCAGAGAAAGGGGACTAGACTGGTTCAAGCTGATAGAAAGGCAACAGTAAGTCAAATAACCACACATGACAACCAAGGTATGCAGAAGTGCATCTCTGAATGCGCAACATGTCAAGCTTTGAAGGACATGGGCTACTGCAGCAGAAGACCACACTGGGTACTACGCCATCAGCTAATAACAGGAAACTGAGGCTACAGACCATGTCCATCCCATTATGACCACAGTGAACCCAGCTTCTAATGGCTACTTCTAGCAGGATTGTGTGGCACATCAGAAAAGTCATATCATCTCAGTCTGGTTTCATGAACATGGCAATGAGTTCACTGTACTCAAATGGCATCCACAGTGACCAGATCTCAATCCAACAGACCCCCTGTGAGATGTGGTGGAACAGAAGATTCGCATTGTGAAGTGCAGCTGGACAAGCCTGCAGCAACTGCGTGATGCTATTCTGTCAACATGGACCAAAGTCTCTGAGGTATGTTTCAAGCACCTTATTGAATCTCTTGAGAAGAATTACGGTACTTCTGAAGGTAAAAGGGGGTCAAACCCAGTACTAGCAAGATGTACGTAATAAAGTCGCCAGTGAATGTAATCTTTTCTGTCAGTGCTGTTTATGAAAACATTTTATAGGTGTAACGTGTGGTCTATGTTTGTGAAAATTGTGGCTCTAAGGAATTATGGTTGTTTGCAGGTAAGTTTTCATTAATGGCAGCCCATAATTATGGTGGTTATGCCTGGTGATGTTATGAAATTCTCACTACACAGCTGAATTTGAGAAAACGTTGAGCCTGTGTAACCTTAGTTCCAGTAGTTCCAGTTTTAGGAAATACATCCAATTGAGCATTTGGGATATTTCATTTTTCATTTTATGGAGGGGGGATGAAAAGTGAGTGAAAATAAAGCTTTTGATATTGTAACACTTTATTTCACAAGACGGCCCAGACGTACATGTTTGACATAGGAACAAATCATCCTCCTTGACTGAGTCATTCAAAGATTAATCATCTCAAGGCATTGAGCAGGAAAATCCTTCCACAAATGATTGTGCCTGTTGTTTTTTGAAAATGCAAGTAACCTGAACCATTTAAATCAGAAAAACAAAGTTAGAACTTGTTTTTCTTGGTAAGTCTTTATTAGTGTGACGTTCGTTCCTGTGCCCTTTGCTGGATAAGATCCTAATCAGCTAGGTGACAGCACATTTTAAGTGCTTGAGTTCCTGTGATACGGATGCTGTATGTATGAAGGTGTTATTCTCCAGCCAAAGCCAGTGTCTACTGTGTGAAAATGATAACATTTAGCAAGTTTGGCTGAATTAACTCTCTGCCTTCATGTTTGTCATGCGCAAACTATTGTTATTAGTGGTCTCTTTGATAGCAGGAAACAGCATCACAGAATATATAATTACACTTTATTTAACTAATGTCTATTGTGACACAACTTTATATACATTGCTGACAAGAACCCAGCAGTTAAATTGTAATGAATCTGTCACTTTATTTTGAAAAACAAGACTTGCGTTGTAGATAAGGTCAGTCACTTAGCCGAAAGGGTCTTAATAATTAAGTTGCTTCTAATGTTAAAATAGTTTAGAGAAACAAAATGGAATCACAGTAGTATAATATTAAATTAAATATTCAAGGGTGCTTATGTGTAGTAACTGAAAATTGGTAATTGATTTTATTAATGACATATGTATGTTTCTATTGCTTAAGATTTTAGCACTTGGAATACAGATTTGGGTTTGGGTTTGTGATTGAAAGATAGTGAATCCTTTTCTGTAAAATCCATGGAATGGATGAAACAGCTTTTCTGTAACCCGACAACTGGAAGGTTTTAACATCACATCCCTCTTTATCAGTTTGTGTCGCAGAGTCAGAGACAAACGACTCAAAGGAAGGCGTTTTTTAAACTAAAATGGGGTTCTATTGAAGAAGAACTAAACAAAACAGGGACAGGAAATAAACCTGACCGTGAGAGGGGAAAACAGGCGTACTACAATGGAGAAGGATGACTGGGAAGCACATATCCAGTATACAAGACTAACGAGAGACCTAACAAAAGTCAGCTGGGAGTAATTAACATGACAATTAAGACACGTAACAGTCATGACATGTTAGGGTCACGCTGGGGAAGAGACAGGAGGGTCAAGCAGACGTGGCAGGCAGGACATGACAGTTTGCTGTAAAAGACCCAGAAGTTCATGATGTTCTCTAGATCTTGCAAAAGAACAACATAACATGCCTTCCCTTTGTTCATGAAAGTTAAGAATTTCTGTGGAGGTTCCAGGTAAACCTATCTGGGGATGGATCATACATTCATACATGTGCCAGGCAGCCAGTGGAAGATCCACATCAACTTAAACCAGTTTGGAGATGGTTCACAACCCAGAAAAGCAGTTTGTGGAAGGTTCACATCCCACCTCATTAGTCTAGTGAGGGTTCACATCTATGACCAGTATGTGGCAGATCACTTTTTTTTTCTAAAGATACAACCCTGTTTCCAAAAACATTGGGACGCTGTGTAAAATGTAAATAACAGAAGTCAATGATTTACAAATCATATGAACTCATATTTGACTGATAAAAGAACAAAGACAACATATCAAATGTTGAAACTGAGAAATATTATTGCTTTATGACAAACATATGCTCAATTTGAATTTGATTCCAGCAACACAACAAAACAGAGATAGGGGCATGTTTACCACTGTGTTGCATCACCTCTTCTTTCAGCAACACTCTATTTGGGAACTGAGACCATTAGCTGGACTTTTGAAAGTCAAATTTTGTCCCATACTTGTCTGGTATAGGATTTCAACTACTCAACAATTTGGGGTCTCCTTTGTTGTATTTTTCATTTCATGATGTGCCAAATGTTTTCAATGGGTGACAGGTCTGGACTGCAGGCAGGCCAGTCTAGCACCTTCTACTACGGAGCCATGCTGTTGTAATATATGCAAAATGCGGTTTGGCATTGTGTTGCTGAAATATATAAGGCCATCTGATAAAAAGACGGTGTCTGGAGCCCATGCAGTGATTTTTACTATACAGTAGAATCACGTTTGTTGTAAATGCAGTGCCACCTGAGGACCAAAAGTTCACACTATCCAATATTGGTTTTTGGCCTTGTCCCTTGCGTACAGAGATTTCTCCGAATTATCTTGACTTTTTTAATGGTAGATGGTGAAATTCCCAAATTCTTTGCAATGTTACATTGAGGAACATTAATTATTCTTAAATTGCTACACTATTTGCCTGTGCAGTCTTTCCCAGAGTGGTGAACCTCTTCCCATCTTCACTGCACGGAGATCCTGCCTCTCTGGGGGGGGGGGGTTTACACCCAATCATCTTACTGACCTGTTGCCAATTAAAATAGTTGGTTGTGAGATATTCAACCAGGTGTTTTGTTTTAGCATCACAGAACTTTTAGTCTTTTGTTGCCTCCGTGCCAACATTGTTGAAACATCTTGCTGGAATGAAATTCAAATTGAGCATATATTTGTCATAAAAAAACACAATTTCTCAGTTTCGACATTTGATATGTTTTCTTTGTTCTATTTTCAATTAAATGTAGGTCTATATGAATGCAAATGATTGCGCTCTGTTTTTATGTACATTTTACGCAGCATCCCAACCTTTTTGGAAGGGGGGTCATCTTTATTTACTTTAGGTGGCCCTCGTGGTGGATCGGTGTAGAAGCTGCACAGCACAGCAGTATATCAGCTGAAGAAATAACTGACTAAAACAGCACAGTGGCATTAGTCATTGCAGCAAAAGCATTTTATTCAATTCCATTTATTTTTATATAGCACCTTTCACAGTTTCAATGTTCTTTACGTGTTTCCTTGAGGGTGATCCGGCTTGTAGGATCCTCATTGCTGAGGACCCGAGCGGCTGGACCAGGCCAAGGGGACGCCCACGTAAAACCGGGCTGTGGCAGATAGATGGCCATTTCCGGAGGGTGGGAGTGAACCATGAGTCGGCCTGGGGGGCCCCACTGTGTTTCATCGTGTGGTGGGTGCAGCGACGTGTTGTACCAGTGCATGCTCCCCAACCTGACCTGACCTTTCACAACACTTGACAAGAGTGTGGGGAAATGCACTACATCATTTGTACCTGGGGGGGGGGGGGGGGGGGGGGGGGGGGGGGGGCGGGGGGGGGGGGGGGGGGGGGGGGGGGGGGGGGGGGGGGGG
>JAODKC010000021.1:20841758-20871328 GCA_026777985.1 Mormyrops attenuatus | reverse complement strand
ACTGCCCCCCCCACTCCCATTCACTTTACAACCCATTTAAAACTTTTTGGGCCAATGCCCCACACCTTTTCTACCCCCCCCCCCCCCCCCCCCCCGGCATGCTAACATTATAGAAAGCAGAGGAAATGTATCTGCTTTACTAAAAGCAAGGTGAAAACTGTGGTCATGGTTAGAGTCCATTAGGGAGCAGGGTCTCCAGGCAGATCTGCGTAAGCCGGCAGATCACAGGCCGCACTCACCATGTTTGATGTCAGACTCCATAAGCAGCCATTTGATGATGGCCTCCAGCATGACCCAATCTGACAGCACCTCCGCTGATTAAATGTGCATAAATGATTCAGTCTGTACTGAGTGCGATTGCTCATGTTTGAGATCTCCATCCCCCCACCAGAAGATAGCAAAGAGGTCCAGCTCGCGAATTTGCACTTAAGTTGTTATTGCTCTAGGCTGTGCTGTCATGACAAGCAGCGCTTGTCAGGTGTATCCTCATGCAGGAATGTATGTTTGACGTTACAGCAGGCTCGAAAGCAAAGGCAGCGTTTGTCCTTGTGGCATAGGTGGGTCAGACAAGTGTTGGTCAAACTCACTCTCAGTTAATGGTGGAAAAAGACCCCAGTAGGAGGTCAAAATCATTCTTGACAGACGGGTAGCTCTCTGGAGGGGAGTCAGGATCAGAGGCTGTGATTGGTGGACGGTAGTCACGAATAGATCAAAAGCAGACCCTCTCAAAAGTTTACCTACACAACAGGTGAAGGTGATGCACTGCTTACCAGCAGCCAGGCAGTGGGTGCACATGTCAGTGGTGAGCACCAGGCCATAGAAAGCACCTTGGCAGCTTTATGGAAAACTAAGCTGATGTTTATTATCTTTCAGAGGAACAGGAGCACCTGGAGGCCGTTCATCAGGGACATCCATATACATTACAGACTGAGATGAGGTGAGCTACTTCTGTGTCCTGCCGAAACACAGACAAAACAAATGAAAAGACACAAGTCAATCTACAGATTGAATTGAGCCTTTATGTGAGCCCTTAAAGGCCGGATAAGCTGCCATTTTTCAGCGCTTCAAAATTGTTCACTTCTCTTTTCTAACCAAGGGCATAAATTTGGCAATATCAACATCATGAACAGGAATCTACTTAATTCAATTAGCATCATCAGCTGATATTCCAATTTTGAAGAACAGAACATTTACCAAATATCAAGTGCATGTTTTGAAAATGTCTGACACACAACAGCCGTTTTTCAATTACAAGCAATTCAATTAACATTATTCTTATTTGAGTGTTTGAGTGTCTAAGTATACCTCTACCCCAAAGATGTGCACGAGCACTAAAATACTTTTGCCTAGAGCTGTCTGTTCATAATTATCTCTGATGGCTGTTAAGGGCTGTTTCAGTGGTAAGAGGCTATCATGCGTGGAGCGTCTCATATTTCAAAATCCGGCCAGAAAAAACAATATAGACACAGTATCCTCTTGATCCTGCATTCATCAGAACACCTGCCATCTCCTTAGAAAGTATGATATTCTGGGCTCATTAAACATACTCACCACATGGGTGTTAACAGACAGGGCTTTAACATGAACCTACCTGCAGACATCATATTGAGGAGCCAATGCCCCCCTGATCCATTGTGTGGCTCAGTGGGTTTAGGATGCTGTGTAATCAGAAATATATTGGTTCAAATCCCAGGCTCAGTAGAATGAAGTGGAAGTGATTAAGTGTCATTGCTGACACACCACAGTGCACAGCAACAAAATGCGTCCTCTGAATTTAAGCCATATGTGACATCCGGACATAGCAGTTGGCATTATTTAGCACCCAGGGAACAACGCATAGGGACAGTACCTTGCTTGTCCAGGATTTGAACCAGTAACCATTCACCCAGAAGCACACTTCCCTAACCATTAGGCCATCTCCAGAGATCACTTTCTTGAAACAAATGTTTGGATAAAAATGTCTGCTAAATAAATAAATGCAATGGATTCCTGTTCAGGTCATCATCCTCTTGTTTTACCCTTGAGTCGGCTACTGAACCAGAAACGCTGCAGTAAAACATCAAGTCATAAATAAGTAAAACTATGACATTATCTGTGAGGTAGCAGATGGTCAGGGATCTCTTTTGCTAGGGGTTGCTAGTTGTGTCCTACTGAAGATGTGACTCTTCATATATATAGGGATATGAACGCATGTCTATTTATGATGTTGAGGTTTGTGTTTATTGCGTTCCAAGCACTCTCTGTTACATACTAGGAAACTCTTGCCCCTAACTGATATATCCTTCCCAGACTGATCTCTTGAAAAGATTTTTAATAATAATTGTATAGAATCTTTTAGACTGAAGATCACCTCATAGATGAAATAAAACAAAGGCAAACTAATCTAGAACATTTATCACTGTCAGAAGCAATATTTTGGGCAAGTTGATATATTAACAAGCAAATTATAATAATATAAATTCTATAATTAATCAGTACATTGTAACGAAATATATGGGCAATAAAAGTTTGGAATGAATAAGTAATTAGGTCATTAAGACACCTACACAAATCATGTAAAAATGAACTGCATTAAAATTTCAGTATGTTATTCTGTGGACCATACCGCAGCCTTCCAGTTGACTCACAAGGGCAGAATCTTATCTTCCGTCTATCTGCTTGGATCTGCTTTGCAAAGCGGAGGAAAAAGTAGGCAGGCTTTGAAGGAGGAGGACATCTTTGATGGCTTAACTGAACATGTGCATAACCGGGAGAGCGAGACAAGCATATGGGTGTAGTCTAGTGGTTAGGGCGCTTGGTTAGGAGATCGTGGGTTCAATTCCAACCTCTGGCACTACCATCGTGGGGTCCCTGAGCAGGACCCTTAACCCCAACTTGCTCCGGGGGGACTGTCCCTGAATTTAGAAAAATGTAAGTCGCTCTGGTTAAGAGTGTCCGCTAAATGCTGTAAAAATGTGGGGAGGGAAATGTGGGCACCTGATATCGACTGGTTAGACCAGGAGTGGCCAATCTTATCCAGAAAGGGCCACTGTGTGTGCGGGCTTTCGCTGCAACTGCCTAATTAAATTACTAATTAGAGGACTGATTGGCTGAAGAGTCCTCACACCTGGGTTTGAACAGCTGACTAAAGGTTACCCCAAAAACCAGCACACACACCGGCCCTTTGCGGATAACATTGGCCACCTCTGGGTTAGACAAACATACTGTTTACTCTATGGTCCCCATGTCAAAAGTAGTGACACCTTCCAGTACCTATTCACTGAGGCCCTAGAGCCGCATGCCAGACTTGTAGACACGCAGACTCATCACTGGTCATCAGTGCCCGTCATCGCTTTAGGCAACATCTTCTGAGGGGCGCTGACTTAGCAAGTCAATTTCAGTTTGCCTCAGATAGGGGGCACCACATGCACTTCGACCGGTACCCATCAGCCTCAACCTACAGAAAACAGCAACAGAGGGTTTTAGTGTCATTTCTGCTGGCTAAAAAAAGGATTTGTTTTTGTTAAGAACTAAAAAATAACTCCGCGGTTCCTTTTTGTAATATATGCCTGTGTTTTAGTGTGGGTGTTAATGACGTGAGTTTACAATAATTAAAGACGGCTGGGTGTACACAGGACTCTCTCACACCTGGGGTTGCCATACCCGTTACCGTGACGATACTGATGTTTGGATTCCTTCCTCTTTTCCATCTTTCCCACTGAGAGATGAATCTCAGCAGTAAGACAATGACTCAGTTATTAAGGTCTATTATGATTGATCAGGATGATGGAAACGGAGGAGATGAACACCAACCACAAAGGAATGAACATGAACAGCGGGAGGCCGCCGCGCCGGCAAGTGTCCGGCCCCGTCCGCAAGATGCAGCTTGTCATTCATCACGGCCTACTGCGTCTGCAATAGTTGTGTTTACTTGTACTGTCCAGAGATATGACATTTGCATAGGGTGACACATTTGTTTTTCTGTAACTGAGTTTGTTTATCAGGAAATGACCAAGCCGATTTAGTCTCATTTTACATCCGCTCCCTTGTGGGATACAGTGGGTATAAACAATTCATTGGTATTTTAAAACACGAGCATACCGTGATGTTTTTTATTTGCACAAGTACACTGCAATGATTCTTTTTGCACTTCCCATCTTGCTCTCCTTTGACACCCACATATATACAGTGAAGCTTGGAGTCTGACCTCAGGGTCAACTGTCCATCTGGTGCCCCTAGAGCATGTTGGAGGTTAAGGGCCTTACGCATGGGCCCAATGGAGATGTGACTATTCTGCTGAGACTGGGACTCAAACAGGTGACCTACAGTACTGATCCCAGGCACTGAGGCTTAGCCCACTCAGCCACACGCCACTATATATGTTATTTATGACAAAAAATATTTTTCTTACCTTGAAATTAGTTATAACTGCCATTTTTTCATTAGTCTCTTGATTTCTGCAAATGCTGCTTTTTGACTGGGATAATACCAAGCAGGACATTTTAAGGGCTCCTGCTTTTCTGTGGCTCTAGTCTGTAGTGTGAAATCTAAAGCAAAAATACAAATGAAATAAAATAACAATAGTGAATAATGTGTTTAAAACTATAAACTACTATAAAAGGCATAGTGGAATGGTTTTGTATTCTTTTTTCTCGATTTGCAGTCATTGAAGGATGATCCAAAAGGAAAGAATCTTCATCCCCTTTCTCTGGTGATGGTCATGGTCACATCGCACTGAGCAGGTCACAGACAGCCTCTTTTCCATGGCAGAAGCCTCCAGCTTGTTCTGGGGATCCCTAAGCATGTCCTGGGTCTGCCCCAGGCCTCTGCCCAGTGAAAAATGCTGGATTCAGCTCCTCCAGTGGAATCTTTATACAGTAACAAGCCCAAAAAGCTCAGCTGATTCCTCTAAGCCAGCGAAGAACCTCACTGAAAAAAAAATCAAACCCTGTTCATTGAGGTCACCCTATTAGGTAAAATTTTCACAATTTACACAAATTGCCATGTAGGTTCCTTATAAATGTATGCAACACTTGAATATAAATCAAAGCTGATGAGATGTGGGTTTACCACAACCTGTAGCACAGTAAGACCTGTTGCAGCAGGGAAAATATGTCCTAAAATGCTGGCTAGAGTCTAGGGATGGTTTCAGGGCCGTCACTACGACGACGGATGTGACAGGAAGCTGGGCATTCTGCCAGCGAGGATGAGTGAGCGCACGGCCTCATTTAGTCGAGGGAGGCCTGTTTGTTTATCCATTAGCTGCCTCTGTGGTCCTGGCGTAATTATCTCCAGGTTACTTTCAGGGGGCTCTCTAGTTTACTTGTGTTCCTTGGTGCCTTAGATATTTGCTTTTGACCTTCAAGAGAATGAGCGCAATTTTATCAGCTGTTAGAAAAAATTAAGAACATGAAGTCTTCGCAATATTTCAGTGGAGCACGCTCCCAGGAGCGAAGCCATCTGGCAGCGATGCTCATCATCTATCCACCACATTTAATGTGTTCCTTTCCCTCCTGGTCAGGTGCTGCTTGTCTCCCCAGCAGGATGCTCAGCATCCTCATTTCTGCAGCACAAAACTGATTGTTAACTGAGAGTCCATGAGATAATTCCCTAACCTCCAGGAGGCGCTGTACCTAGGCTGAGCAGCATCGCTTAGGCCCACACGCAGGTCCCAGTGCATCTTACGTTTTAAATCGTAGGAAACCTTGTGGCTCACATTATTCTGGGATGTCAGCATTCATTTATTTGACAAATAGTTCAAAAAAACAAATGACATTAATAAACAATTCAGTGTAAGTCATCCAGTCATATATCTACTGAGCTGACATATAAATAGCTTTTTAAATAATTGATTATGTAATTGTATTTAATGTATAATGCAGCCGAACTATATACATGGTTCTTGATAAAGCATATGTTTAAGGCTCTTTGAGGTATTCATATTCAACTTATTGATGGTGATTGATAGAATCTAGCAAAAATAAGGAATTGCGGAATAAAAGAGGTCTACAAACGTACTTATTCAAATGGACTCCATTTTTCAAGCACATAAAATGTACACAGAAAGAAAATGTGTCAGATAAGAAAAATAAAGCTGGGATTTAGGGGACGTACTGTAGCAGATCATTGGGAGCGCATGCATTTTCCGGCGGAGGTGGAAAGGGCTGGAGGTGAGTCGGGAGCCCCCCCCCAGGATATTATTTCATATTAGAAGTGTCAAAGGACTGTCACGTAAAAAAGAAATAGACGATAAATAGTGAACAACAAATAACACAAGGCTGGTATTTATAGTAAGATAGATAAGGTGACGGTGTATGGATATTAAGTGGCAAGTGTAAAAGAATCAGGATTAAGACATGGACCCTTCCATGCTCCCCCCGTCAGGTAACACGGTGGACCAGTCCTGTTTTCTGGTTTTGGCACTTTTGAAAGCCAAGGCTCGCGGATGGACGGACCACTAGGTGACGGCGGATGGGAGCAGTAGGCCGGGGGTCATTCCCAGAGGGGCAGCCGTTACCAGCTCTGGCGGGGGCTTTGCAGAAAGCCGAGGTATATTCCCAGGTGTGCTTTGTTCGGCTCTTAATCCCGGTTTCAAGGAAAAAGGCACAAACACACTTTTTTTGTTCTGGTGTAGGAGCGTGTTTGCGGGAATGATGGCAGCTGTCTGTTATGGAGACAAGGCCAGGCACGGCGTTTTGCAAGCCATTTCTCTCCACCGGATAGAGAAACCTGCCAGCATATTAACATAAGAGCCTTTTATTCCTTCAAGTAGATAGATTTTTAGGACAAAATGACTGCCTCGTAAAGTGAGCTAGACTGTGTTTAAAAATGTGAAGTAATCAAAATTAGAAACCAGGCCAACTTTGGTCATCTGGCTGGAGTGAAATTTTCAGTTGGAGACAAGTCTGCACACACATGCACATGCATTTACATGTATGAAACAGTCTGGGTCTGATTACCTTGTAAATAGTCTGTAGGATTTGAAAATGACCGCAACGCTTTTGATGTAGCTAATTTTAGGTTCATAATGGAATTATATAGATTTGCCGTAAGACTCCTTGCGTGAGCGTCACGCCAGACGCGTGAGGGTTGGCACCCCTGAAAACAAAGGTGCAACGATCCACCGACAGAGATGGTGGTCTGAACCATAGCAGTGGAAAGAGGAGGCACGCTGCGTGTGATTCATGCTACGCCTCCTGCCCGATATCCTGCCTGGCGTGTGCCGAAGCTGGTCTGCTCCTCCACCTGTGCAACGTGATTGATTTGTGGGAGAGTTGGAGCTGTTCCTGCTGCTCCTGCATGTTTAATTATGATCTGTCTTCCTTTTGCGAAAATTGTGCGCGGGGGGGGGTTGGGGGGGGGTCACAGAGCCGAGGCCGTCGTCAATCGGGGGGCGGGGGGATTTTATAACACAGATGCTTGAGGTCAAACGCAAATTTTCGCGGTTGCTATGCAACCCTGGCGATGACAGGAAGAAACTTCTTTATTTCCTCACCTTCGGAGCTGTTTGGCGTGTTTACAGATGGAGGCTGAAAATATACGGGTCACTCCGGGGCATCTGGATTCCTAAATATGAAAAATATAACTGCAAACCTCATGAAGTTGTGTTCCATGGTGAGGTTTTTTTTTTCCCCTGTATCTTATTATGTCTCATGAATTCAGCAGCCCGGTGGTCTGTTTAGCAGCCTGTCAATTTGTGATTGAGCGTTGTGAGCAGGCAGTGTGACACTTGTGGAAGATACAGAAGGCGGGAAATAGACTGATTTCACGGTGAGACGTGTCAACTGCGAGTCCCTGGCAGATGGGGAGTGGTATTATGAATAAAGTAATAAGAATCAAAAGAAGTAAGATCTGGAATCTGGTGTGTTTCTCCTGTATCTTCTGGCTTCAGAGGGCGGGTCTAAGATGCTGGGAAGCTTGGGAAGGTCAACAGATAGTATGAAAGTATTACCCAGCCCTTTTATTTTATTTGGCAGATGCTTTTGCCCAAGTCAACCAGTCGCTGGAGCGTTCGGGGTTTAAGGGCCCTGATCAGAGAAACACGGGTGACGTCATTCTGCCGACCCTGGGATCTGAACCTGCAAATGTCTGTTCATGGGTCCAGGATCCTAATCTACTGAGTCACACAGCAGCCCACACAGTCAGGTGCTGAGGTGTGCTGGGTTTTGTGGATGATGTCCTGTCTTCAACCATTAGTCTCCTTCAGAGCAGGAATCACAAACTGTGATTCAACAGATATTGCTACTTTACCGGCAGGTAAATTACATTTGAAGGGTAACTGCACAGCCTGTATGGGCAGTTTGAGATACTGATGTGCGCGTGTGAACATGTAGGAATCAGAACGTGGGGAGTGCCCACAGAAAATGAGAGCATGCTGGGAAATATTTTCCTGGTTGGGGTCTCATGTGATCTGCTGCGTTGCAACTAGTACAAGTACAAGATCGAGAGAAGGCTTCAACAGCATAAAAGACAGACTCATTCTGTTGAGGATGTTTAATTCAGATCACTTCTTGTCATTTCTCTGAGTTCATAGCTTATATAGCTGTCATTTTAAAATTCACTGCCTCGGTTTTAATCATTCTGCTTTGTCTCCATATGTAAATTTCAGCTATGACATTACAAGATGCATATTTTTTGATTCATTATTTATGCATCTTATTCCATTCAAACGGAGCCATGCTTTTGATGGCAGTCCTTGTTGTCATTGTTTTTTCTTTTGTCTTTGGAAGAATGTAAAATGTGCTCCCATTGGTCACTGATTTTGCTGCCAAGGCTGAGGAACACTGGAGTCCAGGACACAGGGCCAATTAGGACGGGAACACATGGTCAGCTCACATCGGAGAAATGAGATGATAAAGCACCACCTAGAGGCGATTAATAGCATGGCAGACTGGGATCCAGAGGGAGATTATGGCGTTTTTTTTTTCCTTTTATCACTGGGTGAAGAAATTTCTGTCAGTGTTAATACACTTCAGAAAAAAATGTCAATGGGATAAAATGGTTTATGCTGAGGTGAATAATATAAAAAATCTCTGTTTTAGGGGTCCTTAAGCCTGAAATCTTTCGAGCAATGATTGACTGTTCCAGAGGATTAAAAGGTTTAATAATTATCTGATAGATTAGAGCAGTCAATGACTGGGTTTGAGAGCAGACAATCTGCCAATCCTGGAATGCGTAGAAAGCTTCCCTGCTGTTTCGGTTACAGCAGTACAGAATAGTGATTTTCGTGGAAACACCCATAACAGAGTTTAGAGGCTATACAGCCATTTATGTATGGTCATTAACTTTTTGTTTGCTGATTTTTGTATGAAAGATGTGACTTTGCTCTATACTGAGGCAGTTTCTTGTTACGTAAGGAGCCTACTGGTCTGTTTAGCACTGGGTCCAGGCTAGATATATGTGCGAGCCCTGAGTGTTAGCAGGGGGTGTAAAGCGCTCACATCATCTTCTGTCAGAGTCTCCTTTTCCCCTCTATGCCTTTCCCTGCATCAGAGAATGTTACGCATGGTTGAGGCATGACCGAAGCACATGGCCATAAAATGTGCTCACTGACTGAGGTGCATTGGGCTAAAGTGCGCTCTCCGACAGGATTGCATCGCAATAAAGTGTGCTGTCCGACTCGAGTGTGTCATGCTATTGTGAGCCCAGAGCGTGCTGCTCTGAAGTATGCTTTCTGACTGCAGCATGTGAAGCTAAAACGTGCTTCCTGTCCATGGCACGTTGCTATAATGCGTGCCCTCTGACCGCGGCATGTCACTGTAAAGCACGCCCTCTGACCGCAACGCATCTCTCTAAAGCATGCCCTCTGACCATAGCACGTCTCTCTGAAGCGCGCCCTCTGACCACGGCGCATCTCTCTAAAGGGTGCCCTCTGACCATGGTGCATCTCTCTAAAGCACACCTTCTGACCGCGGCACATCTCTCTGAAGCATGCCCTCTGACCACGGTGCATCTCTCTAAAGCATGCCTTCTGACCGCGGCTTGTCTCTCTGAAGTGCACCCTCTGACCGCGGCACGTCTCTCTGAGGCACACCCTCTGACCACAACGTGTCTCTTTTAAGCGCGCCCTCTGACCACGGCACGTCTCTCTAAAGTGCACCCTCTGACCGCAATTCTAAGGTGCACCTTCTGACTCCAGCACATCGCTCTAAGGTGGGTTCTCTGACCTTTGTGCTTCCCTCTATGGTGCGTCCTCTGACCCCAGTGCACCACTCTAAAGAGCGCCCTCTGACCCCAGTGCGTTGCTCTAGGATGAGTCCTCTGACCACAGTACATCGCTCTCAGGCAGGCCTTCTGACCACAGAATGTCACTCTAAGACATGCCTTCTGACCACAGTACATCCCGCTACAGTGCGCTCTCTGACTGCAGCGAGTTGCTTTAAAGTGTGCTCTCTAAGAGCCTCTCTGTCATGCTTCCTGAGATGCAGCACATGGTCTTCCGGGGAATCGGGCCCTGTGCCCCCAGGCCAGCTGTTGAGACTTTGAGGCAGGCATTTAAAGATGCTGTTGCATTGTGGCTCTATGAAATGGTCCACATTCAGACTCCTCCAAGTTCACAAAGAAGGTACCCAGGACATGCCTAACTAATACGAAGGGGGTGCCTTCCTCTTACTTACTGGAAGGGATTTCTGCTCACGACGTGACTGAGAACAGCTTCCCTCGTCTGGAGTTGGCTACAATATTGCATCATTGTTTACTTTTCGCCATTGGTGGTGGAGTTTAACATGACAGACTGTCAGTCCTCTCCCCTCACGCCTTGTTACATGTGGGAATCTGCTCTGAGGGGGGGGGAGATGGCTGCACTGAACTTGTCTGACTCGATGGAGACTTACTGCCCCAATGGGCAGACAGCGACTCCGCGACCCGAATACTCAAAAGCGATGACTTCCTTCAAAAACACTCAATAATGAAACTCATCTGAAGCTTACGATTTAAATTATGTTTAATTAGACTCTGTCTGCGGCTGCAGAGTGGCTCAGAGTGTAGTAGTGCTACGTCACACCTCCAGGGCTGGGGGTTTGAGTGCCTCCCCAGCTGTGTGTGGAGTTGTTGCATGTTCTCCTTCCATTGCTCAGGTTTCCTCTCACAATCTGAAGACAAGCAGTTTAAGTTGAAAACTATCTCTGCATTGTTGTATGCAAGTATGTGGCCTGTAACGGACTGGCTCCCAATCCAGGTTGGACCCCCCTGGCATTCCGTTAAAGCTGCACCCCTGTTTTTTACTCTAGGACCTCCATTTGGAAGGTGGACAGATGGATTAACTCCAGCAGTCTGTGTTTATGTTTTGTGGTGTGTGCTCAAGATTAGTACACATGAATATTATATTTTCAATCCAGGCTTGCAGTTTATTCTGGAAGCTGCAGCTTAATACAATGAGGCATGTCGTAGTTTATTTCTGAGCTGGTAATGAGCGCATGGGATTCACAGAGTGTCATGAGCCTGTCAGATGGTGGGATCACAGTTACGACAGCCCGCCCGCCTCGCCACCCTCAGAGTAACAGGGCCCTGTCTCAGAGTTAACCTGGCGTCATCAGATTAGCGGGATATCAGCACCTTCCAGAGGTGCTGCAGAAGTTTCTCGTCGTAGTGGAGACTAAGTTCGTCGTGCAGTGGCGGAGTTTTTAAAGGATATGTCGTCAGCTACTGCACTGTAGTCTCTGCGTGCAAAAATGCCTTTTTTATCTTGTGGTGTCTGAGCCGTGAATGTGTCTGACGCCACACGCGCGTTTCCACACCAATGCGACGGGATTTCCCCAAACGCAGTCATTAAATATTTAATCACAGAGAATGTCAAAGCGACACCTTCAGCTCTGACGGGGAGAACAAGGAACAGTCGTATGAAAATGTCTCCAGCTTCGGCTCAGCCATTGTGAGACAGGGAGCTCCTTTAATCACTTATTCAGAGAGGGGCTTTTTTAAGTCCCTCCCAGAGCTGTCCCATGGCAGGATTACAATAAACTGCCTCGTTTGCCCTCAAATCAGCATGACTCTAAACACACGTTCCTGCCTCACAAGGGAGTTAGAGCAGAGTGAGCATGAGGGGCTAGGGGAGACTTCCTCATGGAAACTGCCGCACAGGGGAGATGTATCCAAGGCAAGAGAGGGAGTGGCTAGCAGGCCCAGGAGGAGTATTGGACCTTAGAACCCACACCTGAGGCAATTCTCGCAAATCTTTGCTGTTGCCAGATATAACCTCATTACTCACCGTCTTTTTTGTTTCCCCAATGACCATCCTACCATATTTAAGTTTCTTCAAAAGAAACCATAGTAACTGAGGGAGTCATATTTATTACAATAATGCACATGGGCCTGCTAATGGTGGTGGGTAGTGGTGAGTGACAGAGAGATCAGCTGGGAGCTTTGTGGGGGGCCTGTTTATGCCGAGGCTGAACTGAGTCTGTGTGCTTTATTTGGCGGCGCCTGGCCAGCATGTGTTTAACAAGCCTGTGAATTTAATCTTACCTTAACGGGCAGCCTAGATGTTACTCTGGAACTGCATTCCAGGTCGAATCCCTCCAGGGGATCTGCTGTTGTGCCCTTGAAGGACTTGATAATTTTCTGCCAAATCAGCCTTATTTCTGGGTTAAGCTGTGCGCACTTTTTAATTAATTAACTTTAAATAGCTAACCTTTTTCAGTCTTTTTTGTATCTCTTCCATCCATGTGCTCTATTATTTGAAGGGACCTACATTGCCTACAATTTTATATTTCTCCCATGTATTCAGCTGTATGTTTATCCTTCTGGAAATCAGGTTAAGTACCACACTCTAAGGTACAATGACTGCAGTGATTCATGTCTCTCATTAATTATTGAGGCATAGGGTTGTTTCAGTTCTTAGCCTGAATAACAGCAGTACAGTCATACCATTGGTTAATGGTCTGTCTAGGTATACAAGCTGGTTTATTCAAAAACACCCATTACAAAATTATTTTAAATTAAATCTTGTATACACACACTTATTTTTGCAAAATATTGATGTTCTCTCATTTGTGTTTGTTTGCTTTTTTGCTCATAATGCATGCACACACATCTTGTTTCTGGCCAATAGGGACACCTCTCGCATTTGCACGTTTCACATTGGACGCTCTGATCCCAGCAAGGCAGGCATGCAGCCAGTGGCAGTAGCCCACAATGAAATGTCACACGATCACAGCAGGGCTTGAGATACAGGAATATGAACACCTCCAAAGAGTGAGCGCACAGCGGCAAGGTGTGTATGGCGCTGCTATAAATGCTATGCCATACAAAGCCCCTCCCCCGCCCGCCCGCCCCCACGCAGCCCTCCCGGATTCATTACATTGAACAGGAACATGGAGCAACTCCAGGCCAGTGATGCTTTACATGGGCCACCCATAATGAGGTTCAGATTGCGACAGGTGACAGATTCTTCTATAATCGTGCTATACCATGTTATACCATGAAACTGATAAACAGTGACCCGTTTTCCACACCTAAAGTCTAAAGGCGAATGTTAGTCACCACAGAAAATCTTTTGTTTCATGCATCAGACAGCCATCTGGTTTCAGGTCCTCATTTCCTCCCTCATTTTTCATTTCATTAATATTCCCTGAGCAGAGTCCTTATATGGTAGTGCACTTGTTCTCAGGAGTAAAAGCGGTGCCCCCCCCTGCTGGCCAGTCAATGGCACTGGTGGCTTCTGCTAAGAGATGCTTGTACACTGTGCTGCAGGAAAAATACAGAAAAGAGTCTGAGGGAAAACGAGGAAGAACGGGTGTCAGAATCGAGGCGATGTGAGCGTGGTTTACAGTGGTGTGTGTCTTATGAAATGCTTATGCGTTTGGCTGTAGGAGGACCATTCAGTTAAGGATCTTTGCGGTTCCCTTACTAATGACCGCTGACACAGACGGATTCCTCTGTCTTGTCCTGTCCCACAGTGCACTGAATATCACATAATTGCTGTCACGACCCATTCAGCTGTCCAGCGGCTGCCCGTAGCGATGGTCTCCTAGGGACAGTGAGGCACATGACAATTCTGCCACGTCATCATGAGATATGACAAATAACGTGCTATGTTGAGCTTCATCTGAATGAAGCCCAGGGACAGCAGGTGTAAGAGGTAAATAACAGAAGTGAAAAGTTCAGGTCCAGAAAGTACAAATCCAGACCAAGATTTCGTTTCAACCAACCAGCAGAGCATTCTGTGAATGTCACTCTTTATCCTCAACTAGTTGGTGGAAACAAAATCTTGGTCTGGGTTTGTATTTTCTCAAACCTGTACTTTCCATCTCTGGTAAATAAACATTTTTTGCTGTACCCTTCTATACCCTACCTTTTCCAGAACTTTCCAACATAGTGGAAATAAGACCTGACCTAGTTTTTTTTTTAATTCGTTTGTGGCAAAGTTTGGGCCATTTTATAGGTTTGTTAAGAATTATCAGGGGCATTCGTGAAAAACGTTCATGTCAGCTGGGGTGGAGAGGTCCTGCATCCTGTTAGCCTCCTGCATCCCTGTCCCGGTACCGTGATAGTGGTGTATACCCCGGGGGCCTGGGAAGCCTGCCTCTCTGCTGCTGCCCCATGTGCCCCCCAAATGGTCCAAAAACAGAACAAAAACATGCCCCCCCCCCCCTTCACGTTACCCTCAAGGGGAACAGGGAGTCCATGTAGAGAATCCAGCGACGTTACACGGCTTCATCCACCGTGGAACTTTCCATTCGGCGGAACATGAAAGTGACATTGAAAGACCCATCGAACAATGAGAACATTTGTAACACGGACTCAAATATGCACACTTTTATGTTCTGTGTACAATGTAAGAGAGTTCAGACCATCCACCCTCTGACCACTTAACCTGGTCAGGGAGGCTTGGGTTTATTTCAGGAAGCATAGGGCACAAGGCTGGGGTACACCCTGGATGGGCAGTGGTGCACGTACGCTTGGTAATGGAGGCCACCAGTCAGCCTAATGGTCTGTTGCTGTATCATGAGGGAAGCAAAAGCAACACTGGGAAAACATGCCAACTGCCCACACAGAGCCAACTTGCTACCTGTGCAAGAAATAAAGGTACAGTGATACTCTTACTACTTTTCTCTTTGGTTTGCTGCTATCACTGCAAACTTTGTTAGGGGCCATGATTACTGTATCACATGTACTGTACATGAAGCACAAGAAATTACACCGAACACAGCATTCGCATGTCGAACTCGGTCGAGAGGCACCGCGAGACTGACAGCGATTCAAAGGCATCAGCATCCCAGTCGGTCCGTCTGCCTTTATTTCAGCCTATCAGAGACGAGGCTCGGTCCGTACAACTTTTAGCAGGTCTGTTTTGTTTTGTCGTCTTCCGAGTTTTCCGAGAGTTGCAGATAGATTTTTCTTGACCAACCCATTTGAGGTCTGTATTGGTTGAATGCGTCTTGACCCATACAAGGTTTTGAAGGAATGGTTGAGTTCCAAAATTTCGGTCGAGGTACAAGTAAAAATAAAACATTCAACAGACCCGTTACATGTCCGAGTTAAGAGGTGTTCGAGTTCCAAGGTTCCACTGTAAATAAATAACTTAAACATAACTACTTAATGAATATTTAGCATTATTATAAAACACCTGTAAGACTTGCTCCAGGCAATCCAGAACCATGTGATGGAGCCACGTGACAGGAACGAGGGGTTGGTTGTCATGGTCAGTGCCCGTCTGATTCTGCCCTTCGTGTTTCTTCCCTGTTTGGCCAGTAGGTGTTGCTGGACATCCCAGCTTGTCGTTCCTTGTCTGATTATCCTTAGCGTGTTTTTCCTGCTCCCCAGACTGCTGTGTAGCTTAGTGAGTTGAGTGTACAGCCCTGAGACTATAAACCCACCAGTCATGAGTTTGAGGTTGGTGCCAGCCTCATTTGCAATTTAAGTATTATCAGTTTTTTTTTCTGTGTGTTTGCTATTGTATCTTTATCTTTGCTTTTTGTCCTCACTTTTGATTTACCTTGTGCCAGGTTTTACTCTGTTCTGCATAGCCTTATGTTCCTAGTCTTCCCTAGTGTTGATAAACCTTAGTGTTTGTAATGTTCCCTGGTTCCAGGTCTTCTTAATTGTAAATTATTCCACCTGTGCCTTGTTGTTCCATGGCCTTGTTGATTAGTTGCTCACACCTGCTCTCTGTTAGTCCTCTTCATCAGTGTATTTAAGTGCCTGCCTGTTCATTTCCCTAGTCAATCGTCGTTAAAGTTATGGTATGAGATGTTACCCTGGTTTCCTTGACCTAGTTTCCTTTGTAGGTTTGTACATTTGTTAATTATAATACTTCATAAGCTCGAAGAAGCTCTCGTCGATAATGCACTACAATTTCTTTCAATTCAATCTTCGATTCATTCGTATAGTACATTTTCATAACATTACCATGTCTCAAAGCGATGTACTTTATTCCTCCCAACAGCCCCGGGTGAGCAAGCCAGAGGCGACACTGGCAAGGAAAAGCTCCCTAGAAGGAAGAATCCTAGGAGGATTCAGGTGGACCAGCAGAGGAAGTCAAATAAACAAGGTAAGAAAATCCTAATTTAGAGTCCAAATTTTACGATTTGAGTTTCAACGCATCAGGAAGGTGATGGCAGGCAGGTGTTGGTGCTCCCTCTGATGGCAGGATGAACAGTGGTATAGCAGCAGGGCATGCAGGGAAGATCTCAGGCAGAAAGGTGTACAGGCCAGAAGGACGTCACAGGTAGTGGAGGCGTTGGAGGCAGCAGGGAAGGCAGGATATCTTGAGGTTTTTTTTTTTTTTTTTTTTTCTCTCCTGTGTTTAACATGATTTCTGATAATGTAACCATCTGGGTTTGGAATATTAATGTTATTTTTGTGAGTTTGGAAGCTTCATTGTTCACATGAACAAGCTGCTGATGATCAATTAAATAGGAGCAACACCAAAAGAGAGCTGTCCCCTTAATGCCAACCACAGGCCACCCAGCTTCTGCCCACTTTTCCTGGTCAGGAGGGGTTAAGTCTTTATCAAGAAGCATTGGGCACAAGTAGCATATATAAAGTGAACACTAGTGGGCACTAATCCTTGTGGGGCACTATATTTACGTTATGCATTATAATGCTTGGTATAAGAATGAAGGATGCTTTGTACTGCATTATGAAGGCATCTGTAGTACATTATAGACGAGGGCTTCATAAAGCATTGATAATGCCTAATAAAAATGCTTGTTGTGTCATGCCTTTTTATAAGTTTATAGCCATTTTTATAATGCATTATATGTTCTGAATATTTATGAATGTATTATAAAATGTTATGAATGTGTTCAGATTCTTATAGACATGGCATTCACAGAAAGTGATACTGAGGGGATTTATTTGGGTACCAGAGTATCGAGGGGAACTTTCAGTCTCCTTGTCAGGAACAGCAAACTGGTGGAGATGAAAATAGATCACGTCACTAGCAGAGGGGAAAAAGGAAAACAAAATGGTTATATCCCAGGAAGGGTGTGGGGCACCAGGGTCTAGGTATGTACTCGGGGACTGAGGGAAAACACTGAACCTTATATAACTGCTTTTACGGTACAAGTAAAGTGAACGAATGGGCTCATCACTTGTCTCCGCACTACATCCAGGATATCTGCATCCCTACTATCCATCAGGGGCCTGGCTTACCCTGAGTCCTGCATTTCTTGATGTCTAAACACCATCTGAAACAAGTCAGCTTAGGCAAAGCTTCTGCAGGGAACAGCCATGATTTACACTTTATTTCTTTAGCAGGCGCTTTTATCTAAAGCGACGTACAGTTGAGATGGGTCTTGCTCAAGGGCCCAACAGTGAAATTACTCTGCCAGCCACAGGATTTCAACTGGAAACTTTCTAATCGAAGGTACAGAGTCCTAACCTGCTGAACCACACACTGCCTCCCACGAGTGTGCCCGCTTTCTGTAAACGCAGTGAGAAGTCTGCTGTCATCGGCAATACATCCAAGTAAGTCGTGCGGATACAGTGCCGGCATAAAACTTTAAACAGGTCCTTCCCAGCTCCTGACAACACTCCTTTATTAGCGTGAATAGCAGTCAGTCCTGATATATTTATAAATCAGTTTTTGCCTTTAGAATCAAATAATGAAGGCAGACACCAGTGAAGTGCCACAGAAAACCAAAATGATGCCAAATGCATGTAAAAAAAAAAAAAATACAAAATCGAAATACTCTGTCACGTAATATTCACTGTAGGCACAATGTGCAAATAAAGTAAAAAAAACATTTGCAGGAGAATCCAAGGTTCAAGGCTGATGGAAAGGGAAGCTGTTACAGCTTGGGGGAATCTGGCATAGTTTGAAACCTACATCCTGCTTCAGTGCTGGCTAAGACACTAGCCTCCTTCAGGGACGTGGGCTTTTTTACCACCCCTCACACTGTCTGACTGTGTGGTGTTTACATTTGTACGCATTTAGACCATGTGGCAGATGGGTATCCCATCCCGGGTTATCGGTCAAGGTTACTCTGCCTCTGGTCTGGTCTTACTCAAGGTGACTCTTGACTATGATTGCGTCTTATTCAAGATTACTCTGCCTCGGATCTGTGCCTGTATTTATCAAGTGTCTCGGACTCCTATGAATTATGCTAAAAGCTCGACTAGGATAAGAATTTGTCTCAGAGTATGATGTGTGAAATAATTTTGAAGCATCCTACACCCACTTACAGTGTGTAGTGGAACTTTTAGTTTGAGAATGTCAATTTGTGACACCATTCAACTCACTTGGTCGCAAACAGGTAATGATTAGGGCTGCACAATATCACATGACGATCCTATGCCGCATGCACAATAATCACTTGGGCTTTAGATGACAGGTGTAAACATCTGTCCAAATGCCAATATTTCGGGGCTATACAAGCTGTTACATATGCAAAGAATTAGGTAAGCCGATGAGTAGTATCGCTTAATGAGTTATGTACCGGGCGCAACTGGGCTGGCGGATTTCATTGTGTTACAGCCTGTACTCACCTGGCACAGTTTGAAACTTAGGAACCGTTTATTTCTGGAATTTTCCCTTTTTTTTTTTTTTTTTTTTTTTTTTTTATTTTATTGTGGATAACTGGAACCGCAGATACCGGGTCCCACTGTACTATTACTAGTACTACATTACTAATACTAATAATAATGTTTATATTAATAATAATAATAGTATTAATAATTATAATAGACAATGTATAAAGAAATCTGGAAAATCAAGGGGTGTTGCTTGCTTTTGTTGAGATATACAGCCAGAAAACTGAATAAAAGTAACTTTTACCATGGTTTTGGAGTTAAGGTTTAAACCCGAACCTGCTCTTTGGGAATACCTCCCTTGTACTCCTTTTTGAAGATGTCATTAGGGATTATTAATTAATGATCCTTATTATTAATTGCACTCATTCCATTGACTATAAGCAGGCGACAGCTGGTTTTCCAGATTTCAGTATGGGGGAATTTTAATTTTATATTTTATGTTTGCATGTATCCATTTTCTGAAAGCACTTAATCCCAACTGGGGTCGTGGAACCAACCCTGGGCAGTCGCCAACACACCGCAGGGCGCACACACTCGCATAACTACAGGACCAATTTAGACTCACCAATCCACCTAACCTGCACGCTTTTGGACCATGGGAGGAAACCGGAGCCCCCGGTGAACAGCATGTGAACTCCACACAGAAAGGACCTGTGACCAAACCCAGGACCTTCTTCCTGTGAGGCAGCAGTGCTGGCCACTGCACCACCACGCCCCCCTATATAAAAAAAATATATAATTTAAAGTTATATGGTGTACATTGTCCCACAACGTTTAATGCATAAAGCACACTTTACTGGACATGTCTATCATTTATTTTTATAATTATTAGTTCATGCATTTCGCCTTTGTTGTTTGAACGGGCACAACATACAGGGTTCTCTCTAGCTTTTCAAAAGTATTATGCCCTCTGGCTAACTGCACTGCATTCTTTCACCACACATAAAATGCAAAAAGGTCAGATTTGTGAAGCTGTGATACTGTGTGTTTGTAGACAAGTAGCCAGCTGTTGTCTAGCAATGTTTCCATTGGTAGAATGTATTTTTTTTGTGCATGTTTTTCCTTCCTGACATACAAATCTCCCCAGTGCATCCCTTAGTTCTTAAATAACCTAGAGAGACCATAGAAGCATTAACGGGTTGATATCAAGTCTAGAATGTATAGATTGAAGTTCTGTATTATGCAGCCTTTGGTTCCTAATCACCCTCTATAACATGCTAATCTGCTTTGTAGCAGCTGCATTGTGAGCAGTATACAGTACGTTTTCAGCATAAAGTGGCTAATAAAACTCAAAAGATGTATGGAATAAAATACTGTTCTCATCGTTCAGACAATCATTTAAGAGACGAATCTTATGCTGCGTTCCATTGAAGTCGGAGGTTGTAATTTCCAAGTTGAAAAACCTGGGATCTGAGTTTCTCCACGAATCACAACAACGAATGTAAACAATCAACATGGCTGACATTAATAATAATATCAATCTCTCTGGCGTTTCCTTGATTTTTTTTTTTTTTTTTTTAGCATTAGCTCCTTTGAAGGTTACCATGTTGTCTGACATCACGGGACCTGCTTCTCGTTGAGGCCCGGTTATGTGAAATTGGCTCCGACTTCAACGAATTTACCACACCCATATTCAAGGTTACCCTGCCTCTGACCTGGTCTTATTCAAGGCTTCCCTGCCTCTCATCAGGTCTTGTTCAAAGCTGGCAGCTGAAGTGCCGTTTGCCTTCATTTCCCTCCGTTTTATACAGCGATCATCCCTGTCGTTGTTTTTAATATTCATTCGGAGGTCTCAGAGACGTGGGTCTGATTTCAGCATGATCATCGCCAGTCAGATCAAGCTCCAGTACACCATGCATATTTATCAAGCCTGATGAATAACTTAAAGGCCCGCAAATATGGAGGTCCACTTTTGTGTTAAGATTTTCCTATGAAATGGAGTTAGCCGGTAGCGACAGCTCTATTAGCTATTGGCCCAGTGGGATCCATCATGGAGCTCACGCCTGGCAGGCACGGCAATGAGGACGCCGGGGAGAGCAAGATTAGCACCGGGGACGGGGCCTGGAACCCAGGCCATTGTTTTTATAGGTCTACCCGCCCGGTGGGATTGCAATTTGGTTGATGTGGGATCTGGCAGAGTTTAATTAGATTCACACTTTGAGGAAACTGACACATTCTTACTCCTGCCTTCCAGAAGAGAAATTGCGGTCCTTGCATGTTTACAGTTTGCTAAATACCCTGCTGTATATCCAAAGTGAGCAGAGTGGGGAATCCGTCTGCAGGAGAGCAGTTCCAGATAGCACACACATGTTGAAATGACATTGATTCCATATCAGACAAAAAGGTTGAAACACCGTTGATCTTCAATGTTTCACTTTATATCTGCACTGAGTTAATATTTTGCCGCCATAAATTTTTCAATATTGAAAATCTGACCAAAAATCAATAATAATAATTGAACACTGACACATTTAACTATAATTCAACGTTGAAACAATAACATGGTGCTATCTGGGGTGGGACTGGGAAAAGGAATGGGATTGACAAGAAAAACGCTGGATTTGCACCCCCATGCAACTAATGGGCATGATGCTTGATCTGGCCTCTTTTTATTAATGGGGTGCTGTGTAGCTCATAGAAGGTCGCCAATTCGAAATTCATCTTCAGTAGAACAGTACCACCTCCACTGGTTCCTTGAAGATGCCCCCCCCCCCCACCTTGAAAAGTGCTCCAGGAACACTGGATGAATGGCTGACCTTGTTCTCAGACCTTAAGATGCGGTATATGAACACTAAAGAATTCCAGTGTACTCGTATGT
The DNA here is from genome assembly GCA_026777985.1 of Mormyrops attenuatus. NCBI lineage: Eukaryota > Metazoa > Chordata > Actinopteri > Osteoglossiformes > Mormyridae > Mormyrops > Mormyrops attenuatus. Next base: position 20,849,556 of record JAODKC010000021.1, on the reverse strand, counting down.
GTGCAAATAAAGAATTATTTTTCTTAATCATGGCCACGGTGGCAGACCCACACTTCAAGCTAAATGGCCTTTATTGCTACGTACGTGGGAGTTTCTGGTTCTGCCCAAGAAAGATGCATGGCCCCAGGCTCGCCAAACATCCCTGTCTGTTTCAGACGAGGCAGAATTAGCTGTCAGTCTCCCTGTCAGGAATGGCAAGGCATCTGTAGTCAGGACTAGCATGAGGCTAGCAGTCAATCTGGAAGCACCAGACGAGCCCTCGACCATATCTGCACCAACAATGTAAGCAAGGGGTGCTCCTCACAAGTTTTTTTTTTTTATGTATGTTTGTTTATGCATGTTTCGCCAGCCTTAAATGACTCCTAGCAAGGCAACTCCGACGTTACACACAAAATATTCAAAATACACACAGTTCTTGACCAACATAAGTAATCCGTTCCACAGACCCTTACGTAAATCATATTTCACTTAAGTCAGATTTACCGTCCATACCATTCAAGATACCTTATGGCGAAAAACATGCCAAAAATATGCTAGCATCATGGACCAAAGAACACATATTAAGTAAATAGAATCATAAAGCATTAATATAGGTGTGTATCATATTTTTGCATTAGTGTTTTTGTAAACTCAACAATCTCAGATTTTTTTGGTGTAAATCCGGATTTACGTGAGTTGGTTTGACTTAAGTCGAAAGCTGCCTGTAGTGTAGCCTCCTTTAAGGTCACCCCAAATTTGACCAAAACAAGGAAGAGCACCATCTTAGTCCTCTGGGGCCACCTAAGAAGGCACTTGGCAGGCTGCTATGGAGCACCCCCCTGAAAAGCAATCAAAATGGCCAGTCTTGGGATTAAACTGAAATTTCTGAATGGCTCCAGATCGATACCCGACGCCTTCAGAAGTCACACTGACCCCGGATCAGTCACCGAATTATATCCAGCTGGGCTCTCTAGACATTATTTTCATGACAGCCACAAAATTGCCAGTATCACAGTGCAAGCTGTACAGATGTGATCTCTGACTAGGAGGGGAAAAGTACTGACAGTTTGAGAAATGCTGGGGAGGTACAGAGAATGTAGGCTAATCCCTAATACAATACTAAGAAAAATACTCATGTCATGTCTCTCGTGATATTGATGCGGTAATTCATCTAAACGACCGGTTTTCTGTTAGTGGTACACCAATGTGGAAATTTTGGCCAATACTAATAACCGATATATATTTTTGTGTAATTTTGCCATTGGCAATAACCGGCAAACCTCTGAGATCCACAAATCTGTACAGCAGGGGTCACCAACATGGTGCCCGCGGGCATCAGGATGCCCCCAAGGACCACATGAGTCGTCCGCGGACCTGTTCTAAAAATAGCACAGCTCACCCCAGTGAGTAGCGTCTAAAATTTAATTTTATCCTGTTGTCATTCTTCTTTAATCACATTTGCATTTATATAGATTTGAAAATGACAATATCTAAAAAAAAAGCATTTAAAACATGTTTATTGTACATGAAGTTTAGATCAGTTTAGGAGGTGTTTCAAACTGGTAGCCCTTCGTATGGCTCAGTACCCGTGAAGTAGCTCTCGGTTTCAAAAAGGTTGGTGACCCCTGCTGTAGTGAAACTGATGTCAGTGATGTTACTTCATAAGATCCCGTGACTGTGTCGAACTCCCACATTATATGCTGCAGGCAGCTGCGCCGACCTGGGAACCTGTAGCAAGCAGTAAATGAACCAATGAAAACCATCTTCCTCCACTACGGAAAACGCAATCATCTTCATTATCTTAGTAGTTATGTCTTTAACTCTGCTCCAGCTAACTTAGAATATTGACTGAGGTGTAAATGTTGGCCGGCAATATCGACCCAGACTGACATATTGAGCCGATCCCAATATCTTGATTTTTAGCGGACGTAAGTACTTGTATATTAACCAATATATTGAGTGTATCTACTTTTTTGACATTGAGAAAATGGCGGCGTGGCGTGTGGCAGAATACCGATAAAGAGGGGCAGTGAGATTACTGGACCGTGTTTCGCTTCACCCATCGGTCCTCTTCTGTCTACGATTCAGCAGTGCTGATTATGCTGTCAGAACTTTGGTTTTATAACCTTCAGTTATAAAACTGTAAAACATTCTACGGTGTCATCTAGCTTCCAACTTCAGGCATATGACAAGGACAGAAGATGAAGAACAATAAATCTTAATTGCAGTCACGATCTAAATAGCTCCTGAAATTGCAGGATTGTTGACAGCCTTAAAATAAAATAGAGGCTTCACTTCCCAGACTGTTCGGAATGAAATCATCAGGCTGCTTGTTTATGGGTTGATTTTGCCCAAGTTAATCAGGTGGGGTTTTTGTGCAGCGAATGACAAATGGGAGCTCTCTTTCTGTACTTGCGGAGAGGAAGTTGCTGCGTGAGGTAGTCTCTTGTCCCACCAGGGGGGCTCCTGCCAGGGGTATGAAACGGCCCCAGCTGTGCACCTGACGAAGCAGCTCCCAGGTTTGCAGAACAGCATGTAGGAACACGGCAAACTGTTCCGGTAAGTTCCATCAACACCATTAGGCCTGTCTGTCACAGTGGCTTAGTGGGTTGAAATGTTCCAAAGACATGTCTATAAACTTCCCGTGCGGTCTATGCACCCTGTGATAGACCACATAGGGAATTCGGGATTTGAAATAATCAATGTATCTTGAAAGTATGTGGACTGTAAAAACTCATCTTCTTGCTGAAAGATACGAGAGCAGCATCCCACCCCAAGGATGTAAACCTTTGACTGTTTCAGGGCAGATTCCGACCACTTTGACAGCTTGACTGCCTAACATGTTCCGCATTCACTGCCCTGAAAAGCTGCTGCTTTGTTTTTATTATTACTATCATGGCGCCGCTGTAGGTAACCGGATAACACAGGCGCAAGGCAGACAGAGCTGTCAGTGATCTCGGTGCTAATGCCACACATTTTATTATTCAGTCTAGCAAGGCACGGCTGCGGAGCAGATTGAGTGCTTTCTTGCGGCTGTCTTGTGCTCCAGACTCCAGGGGAGCTGTGACGAGTGAGACATTAGTTTCTGTAATCTAATAGACAGCCGTCTCATGGACACATCAGGGCTTCCGGAGCTGTTAGTCCCAGCAGTCCTCGTTTCCATGGAGATAATATGTAAGAGATGTATTGATTTAAAAAAGTGGGTGGTCCGTCCCTGGGTCTGAGCAGAGAGCATTGCTGTATCTCTTTGAGATCAATCAGCCATCCCCAGAAGTGCATTCATAAACGCGCATCGAAACAAGTTCCGCAAACAGGTTCCTCAGGGATGTTACCAAGGGCATGATGTACCACAGTCTCCGGTGGGAAGTATGTGCGCCAATTAAATCTCCATCAATAGTAGCTCGGCATTAAAGCTCAGTAGAGAAGTCTCACATCGATCTGTTCTCAGTCTGAAACATGTGGTTCCCTTGTGCTAAGAAGCTGGGGCTGCTTTTGCAAAGCAAGACAGGACTGTCACCTCAACAGGCTCTGCACTGTACTTCAGAGGTGCCAAAAGGCCTTTGGTAGACCTATTTTTGTAGCCGACCAACGTTGAAGCAGATTTGAAAAAGAAGAATCCTTAATGCCTTTGTTCTTTTCCCTAGGAAGAAAAAAGTTTTGTTTTGTCCCAGAAAAAATAAAATGTCAGCGAACAGCATTTAGTCCATCTTCTTGAAGGAATCACCCAGATGCCCTAGATTTTGTCCTCTGGTGAAATTTTAGAGAAGCCCGACAAATCATTCAGAAAGAAACCTTTATCTTCATCTAATATTCATTAGTGCACCAGGTATTTCTAAAAAAAATCCTAAGTAGGTGCCCACGCTGGTGGTATGCAGGGTGAGGGCGGCACCTTCGCTCTGCACTATTAAGCAGAGCCACTAACCGCTACTAAGTCGCTGCTGTGCAGACGGAGCTTCCCAATTGCAGTATCAGGGGTGAATTCGCTTCTCTGGGGGCACTAGGCTGAAATGTTTAGGAGGCCCTCCAAGCTGGCCACTTGAGCTATTTTTGGAGCCGAAAGAGAAAATGTCAATAATCCACTAATCAGCATGCGAGGCTCTGGCTGTTAAATTCCCAAGCGGGGCAGGGGGGCGGTTTCTAGCAGATCGATCAGGACTCCTGAATTTTTTGCAGGTCTTACGGCATTAATCCTTCCCTATACATCATACTAGTGTAATTCGGGATCTTTAGGCAAGATCATCAGTGCGCTCGTGGAGATGAAGAACCCCCCCCCCACCCATCTCCATCCACACTCCATTTTCTCCCCAGTAAGCCGTGCAGAGCCCCGCCCTTTTAATGATCCCTCCCTTATTTCTTCCTGTTTCCCAGTACTTCTCAAAAGCCTGACCTTTCCCTGTGGAGATCAGTGCGGCTGAACATTGGTGGGATTTGGCTTGAAGCTCCTCCCATTTCCTTGGCCAATAGAAATGAAGCCTGACAGAAGCAAAAATAAATAAATAGCAGCCGACTCCCAGCTCCAACAGCCAGGGGAAATTCTAGGATTTTTTATGGTAGAGGGTATAAGAGGGGCCATAATTCATACAGATGGGCGAACTTTATCTTTAGCCAATGATGTTTTGAATCTGTGGTGACGGGGGAGGACTCCAGGGGCCAATCAGCTTTCAGCTGGGGCCAGTGCCCCTGTGGCTCCACCCCTGTATTGCCCCTGCCAGCAGCTCCCTATACATTCAAAGGTCTGGCCAGAGCTGTAGTGGAACATTGCCCCAGGTTTTTAAGCAGCAGTTGTAAGTAGTTGTAATGAACTTTTTGTTTGTAATTATCTAATCATCATTCAGAACTAGCTGTTAAAATAATTGGTTTCCCTACGGGTATAATTTACTTTTCACTTCAATCTTAAGATAAACTTGATTATCTCACAGCTGTTTGATCCGCTAAAGTCTACAGTCAAGCTATGACTGTCAGTGTAATTTTTTTTTCTCACTTTTGATGTTTTATTGAGAACTTTGTCTTAAGTATCGATGGATTTCAGAGCTTATTGGGAGGGCCAATAAGTCAAATTTAGCAGGTTTGTAAAATTTTTGTCCTCTTACCAAAATGAACCCTGAACTCGCTATATATATGTGTACATATGTGACCACTAAAAAAATACTCCTTAGTATTTAACCTGGGGACTGCTGGTACTCCAGTTTGCACAGTTGGAACATCCTAAAGATATTTACGGAATATCAGTCAGGAGTTGCATTCCTCTGTGGTCCCGCTTGGGATCGCTGTTGCTGGTGCAGTGATGAAGCCGGTTGGTGCAGTTCCTTGAGGCCCCACTGGGTGCTGAATGTCCGCTGCTGTTTCCCTTCCTGGTTCAGGAAGTTTGTGGCCGGGAAGTGGCTTCCGTGCCCCGGGGTTTAATCGTGAGCAGTGGGACGAGCGCTCCGGCTCATTGCAGGCGTGCGAGCTCAGCATGAAATCCCCTGCTGATATGGTGGGATTTTGACACTGTAGATGAAACATCCCTCAATGCTCTCATATCACAGTCCCATCTCAGTGGCCCTCGGGCTCTGCAAACATCCAGCACAAATGATATAGTGACAAACTGTGGTTCTCTGGCGGGGGGGCATGCCATGAAAAAGGGCCAGTGGGGGTATCCACACTGAGGAAAGATCACAGATAACGTAGATCGTAGCTCCACGGTGGATCATGTGACGGCCCAGATCACATGACGGCCCGTGAAGCCATATTTGTAAAATTTATTTCCAGCATGTTCCGTCTCATTTTCCAAGCCTTGGTTATTTCTGACAGATGATTAGCTGTCTGCTATTACTAGTTAAATATAGTGGTGTCTTTGCAATTACACCAGTAGTTGTAAGAAAAAAAGGCAAGTCATCTTCAATAAATGGGCTTTAATTATATACGTAATTAATCTGCGAGACGTTACATGCCTCTGACCTAAGGTATTAAAAAATCAATTAGCAGCAGTTGAGCTGGAAAATGTAGGGATGGGGGTGCACTGCTCGGTGGGGCCTGCACAGCATTGCAGGGGGGTGTGACATTTCAGATGAGGGGTGTGGTACTTGTCTGCTTCTGTTTTTCTTTTTGGCCAAAATGAACCACAGCCCGCCCCCCCTTCTCTTTACCTACAATGCCTTGTCTACAAGAGGACTGAGGAGCTGCCGGTCTTCAGGGCATGAAGAGCAGACCACCCTGCTCATCTTCTGAGACCTCCTCTACTTGGTGTGAGATCTTTCTGTCCTCCCTCCTAATGGCAGACCTAGTTGGTGGTCACTGAGCTATCCTTTGGTGCTCATTAATACTGTACTCCAATAATTATCAGTGCTGTTTTATAGCATTCATTCATACTGCAAACTTTGTTTTGATTCACCCAAATCTGGGACACAGAAGTGATCCATCCATTCAACTCATAGGAAATGCATGAGACACAGCGAATAACATGCACACACCCAGGGGGGAGGGTGGGCTCCAGCCCTGAGGTGTGAGGCAACCCCCACATTGTATTACATTTTCAGTGTAATAGTGTATTGATCAATTTCTCTGTAATATATCCCTGACTGTGAACCAAAGGTAAAGAATGCTTGAATATTTCTGAAAGGTCTGTACTTGGGATAGAGGACAGAATTATGTAATACAGCCCTGGCTGGTAACTGGGTCTTTATTGTCTTATTCTATACAAATAGGAAAATCAGCTCCTTTTGGTGGGAACTGGAAAGATGATAAAATGGGCAGGTTACTCCAGGAGAGCTGGGCGGACAGCTGACCCTGTGCTCAGACCCCAAGCTTCATTCTTACCCGTGTGTGTGTGTGTGTGTGTGTGTGTGTGTGTCAAGGACAGCAAGATGGGACATAAAGTTAACACATTCCAATGTACCTGTACTTGTTCAAATGTTAAATAAAGCTTAATTTCATATCTCTAAGGTCGAATTGAGTGATTCCGATTGTTTTAAGCAGCAAGCCCGACTATTTGGAGAGTACTAGACGAGAACGCCTTATCAGTAACAGGACACCCCATCTGCAGCTCAAGATCGTCCTTTTCAGAATCAGAATCCTTTTATTTGCCAAGTACAAAAAAATACAAGGAATTTATTTTGGTGCAAGTGGTGGCACGAAGTGTATAATTAAATATACAATCAAGACAAAAGTCAACAATAAATAGAATAAAATAAAAACAGAGATAGAAGCAATAATCAGCCGTCACTAATGTCATCAAGATGGTAATGTCATACCAAGAGCCAAATCATAATGACTACGTGTCTAATACACTGTTGGTCCTCTGTGTGCCACCAAAACAGCTGTGACCTATGGAGGCATGGATTCAGCTAGACCTCTGAAGGTGTCTTGTAGTATTTGGCACGAAGATGTCAGCAGCAGACCCTGTAAGCCCCTTAAGTTGCAAGGTGGAGCCGCTGCGGATTAGACTTGCAGTCCCAGTATATCGCATAGATGCTTGATAACACCCTGAACTCTTCATCATGTTCCGCCTTCCATTCCTGATCAGTTTGTGCAGTGTACCCTCCACATGAGTGGCCTAACCCAGGATTTCCCAGCAGAACATGGCCCAGAGCATCACTCCCACCACCGGCTTGTCTTCTTCCTACAGTGCAACCATGTACCATCTGTTGCCCAGAGAAATGGTGCGCGATCCTACCTGTTCACGTGTCAGTAGGTACCCACTACTGCTGACCAAGAGTTCCCCACGAACCATTCGGAGATGGCCCAGCACAGTTATCTGGCCATGAATTTCAATATTAGTTTAAATACTAGAACTCGTGGCCATAAGTGGAAATTAGTGGGAGAACATTTTAAAATGAAC
>JAODKC010000021.1:20826553-20840625 GCA_026777985.1 Mormyrops attenuatus | reverse complement strand
CACTTTTGCACTCAAAATGATGCCCCAGGCTTAAGTTGACACTATAGTCTTCTGATTTTCCATGTGTTGACTGAAGGCAGTCTGTCTGTCCTTTTGTGTGCCTGTATGTACATCCATCCCATAAATTATACTCTAATTGCAACTATGAAGTAGAGCCTGACCGATAATTTAGCATATCGATAACATTGGCCGATAAGAGCTAATTGGAGGTAAGTCGATACTGGCATTTATAACAGGTGATAAATGACAATTAATAATAACAGGAGAGATCTTTCAACCATGTAATCAGTGTTGTTGTTGCCAGTGTTGGTAGTACCGCGTCACAGAGTAACACATTACTGTAATTTCACTGCTTTTGGTGTTAACAAGTAATATAACTAATTATCTTTTCAAATTAAATAGCAGAATTAAATGTACTGAAATATTAAATGGGCTCGTTACTCATTACTTTGTCTTGCATGAAAATATTGTTTGAAAAATGCAGCCTATTATTCTAATATTCTGTTTGTGGTCTAAGGTCATCTTAAATATTAAATGAAGTGATAGATAAAATTTGATAGTTGTGCTGTCTCACAAGGTGGCACAGTGGTTAGCACTGTTGCCTCACACCTCTGGGAGCAGTGTTTGAGTCTCCGCCATGGTTCTGTGTGTGGAGTTTACATGTTCTCCCCGTGTCTTTGTGGGGTTTCGTTCGAGTACTGCTGTTTTCCCATAGTCAAAAACACACTGCCAAGAAAAGTAACATGTAAGTTACTCTTCCTAATTACTTTTATATGCAGTAATTGAATTACTTTTGAATGAAGTAGTTATGAGCGGCATGGTGGTGCAGTGGTTAGTGCTGGTTACCGCTGCTGCCTCACAGCAAGAAGGTTCTGGGTTTGGTCCCAGGTGTGGAGTTTGCATGGGTTTCTGCCAGGAGCTCCAGTTTCCTCCCACGGTCCAAAAGTGTGCAGGGCAGGTTGATTGATGAGTCTACATCGTGTGTGTGCCCTGCGCTGCGTTGGCGACTGCCTTGGGTTGGTTCCCGTCTGTGCCTCTTGTTCCTGGCACAGGCTCTAGTCCCCTACGACCCCAATTGGGGTTAAGTGGTGATCGATGAAGTATTTACTATAACTTGTTATGAATTTTCAAACTTGCACAAACCCGGTCAGCGACACCCCTGTCAGCAACACGTGACATTCCCCTCATGACATTTGAGTTATATTTATCAAACTTTAATTTAGCGGTGTAGGCGGAATCTGGCCGGCGGCCTGATGGGTTGGACCGATGCCAGCTTGAAATGAATGTAAATAGCTTAGTGTAGTCATCATCTATTGTGTTGTCATTGTGTTGTAAAGTAATGTCAGATACAGCATTTAATATTAAGTGTTATAAATAGTGGTGTGCATGGGGTAGGTAGCCGGGGTGACTTAACAGGAACTGCCACGGTGCAGGCATGCAGACATTTCCGTCCCTCCCTCTGCAGCCGGCAGTTCTGGTTGTGGACTGACCAGGTGTCCCTGCTGTGGCTCCTCAGCTTCCACAGTTCAGAGGGACAGCTGGTCCTCTGGTCAGAGGTGCAGGTGGAGTTTTGATTTGGAGGTCCATCATCACCCCGGGAAGCTGCACGGAAATGCAGGCACCCTTTCTTACCCGCCCTGCACCACCGAGACCTGCCGCCATTGTTGCTGGATGGAGGAGTGAGACCATCTCACTGTAGCAGTAGCTACCGCCCACCCAGCGCTGGACAACCAGGCCCACCGGGACTTTGATCATCGGCAGCTCATCGCAGAGCAGAACAGCGACCCTGTGCTATTCAAAGTAAGGGAGGGTTACCAGATTGGCACTGGTGATTGCTGGATGGCGCAGGGGAGCTGCTCCAGCTGCTGGTGCCCTGGAGCCTGTGAGGTCAGTACTCTGGGCACTTCGGGGTAAAAATGACGCTTGGGAAGCTGCAGCAGTGCTTCTACTGGCCCCACTGCCGATTGGACGCCAAACTATCTGTGCACTGATGCGACGCGTACACAGCCCGGAAGGGTCTCAGCCAGCAGTCCCGGGCTCCCTTGCAGCTCTACCTAGTGGGTGTCCCTATGGAGCGCGTGGGGGTGGATGTCCTGCATTGAGGCCGGGACCTACTACATATTCATGGCCACTGCTAAGCACCTTGAAGAGTTTTTTGTAGGGTTGGGGCCCCTAAGGAGCTACACAGTGACTAAGGGAGAAACTTGGAGGCGCAGGTGTTTGCCGAGGTCTACCGACGGAGCGGGATTGTGAAGACCCGCACTATCCCCCTTCACCCTCAAAGCAACAGGCTGGTGGAGCAGTTCCACAATACCCTTGCTGCACAACTGCTAATCCTCATTGCTGAGCACCAGCGCGACTGGCATGCCCACTTTCCCCTGGTCCTGTGAGCTTATGGTGTGGTGGCGCAGGAAAGCACTGGCTGCACCCCGGCTGTCCTCACGCTTGGCCGGCCAGATAGAAGAGGGCGTATGACATCCGCATGCCGGAGACAGGCTGTCCAGCCCGGGGACCCTGTATGGTTTCCTGCCTCACCAGGAAAAAGGAGCGGTCACCCAAACTCAACAGATGCTGGAGGGGCCCTGGAATGGGTCTCTGAGGTGGGGTACCGGGCGCGGATGCCAAAGCGGCGCAGGACTGTCATGCTTCATCGCAACTGCCTGGCTCCGTACCAGGCCCTTGTCCACTCGGAGCAGCCATCGCCAGAACCTGGGGTGAGTACCCCGGCAGTCAGGGCTTGGGGCCCTGCGACCGCTGAGGACTCGCCGCTGCCTGGAGCGTTTGTGGGACTATGTGGGGGTACCGAGACGGGTAACCCCCTGGCGGGGGACAGTGTGGCTGGCAGGATCCGGCAGGCAGCGTGACAGGTTGGACCGATGCCAGCTTGTAATTAATGTAAATAGCGTCTATTGTGTTCACAATGTGTTGTAAAGTAATGTCACATATAGCATTTTGTTGTATTTTTGTTCTAACTACTGTTTATGATTTTTAAACTGCGTTATGTCATGTTATCTTGGTGACGACTACAAATAATAAATGTTTATTATTGAAATTGGTATCAGAAAACACTGTGTTGGTCTGGCTCTACTATGAAGTCTGTCAGCCTTCTTGCTTCACACAGAAAGGCTCTCCTAGAGTCTTCTGACCAAACCTTTCAGAAGCATATTTCAGCTTTGTTAATACACATGAAAGACCTTCAAAGAAAAAAGATCCACAGCCCTGGTTATTAACAGCACGTGAACCATATAGGGTCACTGGTCTCTGTTCTCTGTGTTGGTGGTCTAGTGCTTACAGTAGGATGCTTGCCTCTGGCCCAAGCGATCACAGGTTTGAGTCCCACCTCTGGCACTACCATCATTATGTCCCTAAGCAAGACCCTTAACGCCACCTTGCTCCAGGGGGACTGTCCCTGAATTTAAAAAAATGGAAGTAGCTCTGGATAAGAGCGTCCGCTAAATGTAATGTTTTATTAGATAGTCTCAGCTGGCCGCTCGTATTTCACTGTTTCATAGCAGTTGGGGAAGCATCCCCAGTTAGGGAAATTCAGATATTTCAAGTTGTGCTGATGCTCCTCCTCAAATTCTTTCCCAAGGCTGGCAAACTCAGAAGTTCTTCTCCAGACGCAATGCCTGTAATTTACTGACTACGATGCTCTGAAGTGTATTCTATTGGTGTCTAATTGCTCTTTATGGCCGTCTTGATGCTCTGGATGTGGAGCAGCCAGATTAAGAGGGATTTAAGGTTGAATTAATTGAAGGGTGTTGTGAGCTTAGGAAGATGTGTGGGGGGGGGGGGATTGTCTGAGAAGCATCAGCAGAAAGCAAGGTGCATGGGAGTCAGGTACACTCATTGATGTGGGGGTGGGAGGGGGGCGGGGGAATTAAATGAAAGTGAACTTCACCAGACAGAGTTAAAATTCCCAGCCAAATAAACATCAGCAAGATCCACTTAAAAGCTTGACCTTTTCTTTATAGAGGCTGAATTTGCACTTTAACTGGCATGACGCATGCGTAATTTCACATGGAGTGCCCCCCAAGGCCGGCTGGCCTGCCTTTTCTCTGGAGTCAGTTGCCGAGAGGCACCATTTTCTGTATGAGGGTTTCCAGCTGAGCGACTGAGGTTCGATTATCAGTACAGGGGATACAGTGATAATCTGAACAATTTCAGAGGTGAGTGACTTCTTCTGTGAGGCTTGACCTTGAAATCCAGGCTCCATTTAACCTCACACCTTCCTGTGGGATGTCTGAAGCTACCATTTTTTTCTGTTGCCCGCTGTTTGAAATCCATAAAAATGTGCCTGGTGTGTCATGTTTCTGATTCCTGGACATAAATCAGATTGTTGATGGATCCTTGTGTTTCTCAGTGATGCTCGAAATGTGTCCTTGACTGTGATGATAAATTAGCTGTAAGCGCTACCTCTTGGGATTTCCTGAATTTTTAATTTTTTTTTCTTTCTCAAAAAAAAAATTCAATTCCATCTGTGTGTTTATCATTCTCTCTCAAATCTGTACATGTGCCAACCATTTGTAAGTGCACATAGCCTCAACCAAATGTGCCTAAAAAAGCAGACAAACTTTCGTTCCTGAAAATAATCTTCAGATAAGTTTAGCATTTCGCTGTTTGTTTTGAATGTAAGACGCTGCAAGTCCTTCTCTTGGTGAACTCCTCAATTCTAACTTATCTTGAAATTATCTTTAAAAAAAAAAAAAAAAAAACGTGAAATAATGACCACAGCACGTTTCCATTAGTTGGGAGGCTTGAATGTGCTCAGAAGTAGATGGGATCTCACTTTAAGAACCTTTGTGAAGATTCTATCGTGTGCTGAAAAGCACTGTAGGTCGGAAGCCCAACCACACTTCGGTTAAACACCCACAGCAGCTTGGGTTAGCGAACGGGATCATGGGTACATTTCCCAAGAGCTCATGTTAAGCAACTTACATAGCTGGAACTGTTCAGTGGCATTGTTCCAATTATATAAGTTGCTTATGTTGTTAGCAGCTATTTGTTTTGGAGATGTACCCAGTAATGGCTTTCTTTGTAGAATATGACCACACAGAGCATTATGGGAAAGTGGTGGTCAACCTGAAGGTGTCCATAACTCTGTTGGCGTTTGTGTTATTCCGTTGCGGTTATGTGAAGAGGAGTTATTCATTGGATGATTGATTTAGAGGAGAACAGTATTTGTTTTTGGCTTAAGTGTCACAACCTGGCTGTGTTTGTGCTGCCTTGTTGTGCTGGTGAAGCAATTTAAAATAAAACCAATCCCCTCAGAAGCAACGAGGGGCAGGGAAGCCAGATTTATTTCATTAATGGGCAGTGTGTAGCGCGGATGGTTATTGGGTTGAATCCTGTTTGCGGCAGAGTAATTATTTCACCATTATATCACCACTGGGTCCTTGAGCAAGGCCCTTCAGTTCAGCTACTCAAGTGGTGCTGGATGCCGGCCGACCCTGTCCTCTGACCCCAAGCTTTCCTCACTTCTGTGTCATTTTGGACAAATGTGTCTGGTAAATAAATGCATTAAAGTTCAGCGATTGCTCGCGGTAACAGCGTGTGGTAAATGAACAGGGACAGATCATGTTCTGCTCACATCCATCTCTGGTCAGGCAGGTGCGTGACCCTGTCCCCGCCCCAGGCCACTTTTGTAACTGTGGTAGGCTGACCATGAATCATCTACAGTGGAAAGAAGGAGGCTCCACTTGGCTAGAAGACCTGGACAGATATCAGGCTGCATTCTCCAAGCTTTATTCCTTCGTACTATGTCTTTCATATCCAAACCAACCCCAAGAGTTATTGCAAGAAATAAGGTACATTTATTTAGTAAAAGCTTTTATCCAAAGCAATGTACATTTCAGAGAGCAGGGTCAGCCGGTTCCTAGAGTAATTAGGGTTAAGAGGTTTTTCCTCAAGGGCCCAACAGTACACTGCCAACCGTGGGATTATGAATACAGCATCCTAACCCGCTGAGCCACAGACCACCCCTCGGTACCCCTCACTGAACAGGAACCAACCGCACCTTAGCTGAGCGTAATCATACTTGGAGCTTGAGGCTAGCCACACAGGGCACATCCAGAACCTCATGGTGCTGTCAGCTTGTGGCTTGGTTAAAATGAACTGGATTAATTAATGGTTGCGCTTATCAGCAGGCCCAGTGAGGTTTGGTGACGTTAGTCCAAACAGCATGGAAAAAACTTCCTAGAAACATTTAGCTGATGTTTTTCTATTAAGATGTCCCAATGGGGTAAACAATGAAACCTGAGACTGCCAGTCCCTCCAGTCATCAAAACAGCAGTGAAGATTTGCAGGATCAGTCTTCCTTCCCTGTTAGACATCTACGAAGAATGTCCAGATAGCCCTGGCATGATCACAGATCCTTTCCACCTCTTTCACAGTTTCTTTATCCCATTGCCATCTGTTAGGATGTTCTCCAGCCTCAACGCCAAGACAGTGTCAGCAGAAGTTGTTGCAATTGAGTTCCCCAAATCTGTAGAATGGCCTGTTGAGATGTTTTGTTGAGGTTGTTACTAAATAAGTAACAATAAGTAACTAAGGCCTCTGGGAAATACAGTATTAGTCTGAACACGCTTACTGAAAATCATTTTAGTTTTAACAAAATAGCGATCCTAATCACACCTCGAGGTTATGTGCTTCAGCCATGAAACCTAAACCTTGTAGAGCTGGTTTGGGATGAGTTGGATCAAAGAGTAAGAGCAAGGTAGCTAGCTTGTGCCCAGAACTCCTTCAGGACAGCTGAAGAGGCATTCCAGGTGCCTACATCTGGAACCTGGTTGAAAGAATGCAGAGTCTGCAGTGCTATGATTGAAGCAAAATGGGGCTATTTTAAGTTTTTGACGTGTTGAACACTCCTTTTGGTCTTTGCAATATTTGATAATCAAGGACGTTTACTATAAGGTGACTAACAGCTAAAATAGAGGCAAAGCAGGTGTGCCCAGATTTTCACTAGTACTGTACAGTGGGGGGTTAATTCGTAATTAAGGTTTGTATTTTATCCTTATACTCCTTATACCATACACTCTAAAAAACCAAGCTGAGCAAAATACTTTCTTGATTGCAGTCTGTCATTAATTCTTTGATTTTATTTGAATCTGCGGTTGAATCGAACGGCGCTACTTTAATCTCTAGGCAGTACTTCAGCACCCCCTACCAGTCACACAGGGGATGAAAAAACAGATCACTTTCATTCAACTTCTCATTTTCTCTCTTTTTTTTTTTCTCACCAAAGGTTGTAATAAGCAGGTTTCTTTGATACCGTGGTATCAGCTGGTATGAATGATGTGATTATTAGGCTGCCATTGCCTGAAAATGAAAGAGGAGATGGATGTTTGATCAGCAGATATGACCTCATGGTCATACCTGGATTGTAGCTCTCTGGGGAGCTGGTTCACAAGGAACCCAGCCCCTCCCCCACATGTACAAACCTCCTCCATGGGTTGCTCAGTCAGTGAAGGAGCTGGAAAAGGCAACCTGTGTACTGTCTGACCAATAGGAACAATGAGGGGGAAAGCTAATGTGCAAGATGTGTTCACAAATGAGAGCTAAAAGTGAACAAAGCACAGCTGTGTAAAAGAGGATACTGACTAATATTAAATCCATCCATCTTCTAACCTCTTCTCCTGGTCAGGTTGCTGGTAGGATAAACTTATACGGTTGTAGACATAAACTGCATGCAGAATTATTGGGCAAGTGTGTATTTTGCTCATATTTCCGTTCCAAACAATAGTATCAGGCCAGATTAATCTCCATTTAAGAATGGACTGTTTCAAAATAGAGCATACTCAGTGTTTGGGCTGAGTACTTTCTCTTTGAAGAGAAACGGGAAACTATAGATTCTTCCCTGTGAGAATTATTAAGAAATGTTTTATTACTATCAAAATGGACTGAAAAAGGACTTTATAGGGATTGAAAGGAACAAAACGGTAAAGTGCCAGAGAGAGGGATGCAAAACAATTAAAATCGAAACTTTTAAAATGTGATCACTGTACAACTTAGTGTTTTGTGGCCAGCAGCCAAAGAATATGGAAAAAGCATGTAGAGAGAAAACACTTAACTTCCAGAAATCTGTGTGAAATTGAAGGAGAGACTTCCAGAAAGTCCTTAGCATCAAATGCCACCATTTAAAACTGCAATCTGAAAAGAATCTCGAAGTATTAGGTACAGTGTGTTATGTGACACTGCTAACATCACAAAGGCTGAAACACAACTTCAACTCAATATGGCACACAAGCTAAAACATCAAGAATAGGCACACACATCTAATGACTGATTTTACAAAGGTTTTATGGAGAGATGAGAGTAACTTGCTGGAGCAGATGGATGGACCAATGAATGGACACCTTCCTCGAGCAAGGACAAGGTGATGGAGGAGTGATGATTTGAACTGTAATTATCAGTGATGAATGTGTCAGACCTTTCCAACTTGCAGATGGTGTAAAATTAACTACAAGATCTACTGCCAATTCCTAAATGATACCTTCTTCAAACACTGGTACAAGAATTCGGCAGCATTCAAAAAGCTTATGATATTGTAAGAGTTTAATTTGGTTATGCTGTGTTGATGGGGAAGAGGGTCTACTTCTCTGGGCTTGCAGATAAAGCGTGAGGGTGAGATGAGATGGCGGAGGAGAGTGGAGGAGAGTTGGCGTGGGAGCGGGGAGCAGCGGTGAATGTGTAGTGCCGGGCCGGGAGCTTGTATTTCCATTTTACTTTTTAAGGAGGGGAGTGTGTGTGTGTGTGTGTATGTATGTATGTGTGTATATATATATATATATGTATATATATATAATATAATATATTCCAATAAAATCTCCTGCCTCATTTATAATAAACAAGGAAGCCATAACGAACCCCAGTCGAAGGCATAAAGGTATACCCTTAAGTTCACCTGAAGTGAGCGCCACAATATTTATGCAGGAGAGTGCCCCTGTGCATCAAAGAATTGCACAGATTAGCCAAGAAAGACTCGAAAGGTGATTGACTTTTGACCTGATCCCAATCATTGTTTTACTGAACCCCATTGAGAACTATTGGACATTACTAAAGTACGAGATTTACCAAGATAGCAAGCAGTACACTTCTCAGAGCAGTGTCTGGGAGAAGATCCTATCTCAGCTAATATAAGATGGGATCAAGTCAGAAACTTGACTGGTTCTATGGGTAAAAGACTTGGGATGGTCATTGAGATGAAAGGTGGCTACACAGGACATTAAAGATTGTAAAGTGCACCGTATAGAACAGCCATTAATTTGTTATTCCTTATATAGACTGAATAACTCAAATTTTTTTTCTCTTGGTGCTGATTGCCCAATAATCATGCACAATTAAGTGTTTTTCTTTTTTGTGACAGGCAAAATTTTCTCTCTAAAAAAGTTTACTTGCATGTAGTAAAGAGAACTTCTGAATTCATTTCTATAGGCCTGCCCAAACATTGCTAAAATTTCTTCAGGAATAATACTTGCTTAATCATTCTGCACAGCATACTGCAATCATTACTCGAACTTTATTAACACCCAAGCATCTGTAAAGAATTTATAAAATGATGGATTAAAATGTCTGTTTCATCATGACCACCTCACATATGCATCCTGCAAAAGAAAAGTGTTAAACTCAGGAAATCTGTATTTGAATTTTTTAATCCACTCAATCATTTTCAGACAAAGAATCTCCTTTACAGGTGCAACATTCTTAGTGCCAAACGATGCAGGAGCTCAATTCCAGTAGCAGAACTTTGTTCCGGAGCAGATTGTGGAACAGATCTGGATCTTCTTATGAGAAAGACCGTAGTGAAGTTGAAACGGAACAATAAGACCTTCTGACCACCAAGAAATTACCTGGAGGACATACCCATTCAATGGGGGGAAAAGCAATTCCAGATCTGGACCTATTAGATACAGGACCAGAGGAACTGTGGATGGAATTCAAAGATCATCCATCAGGAACCTGTGTAAATAGGTCAAGGCTGGACAATGAGGAAACTTTGGTTCTGCTGAAGACTTATGAAGTCTGTGGAAAAAAAATATCAAGCCTACATTTGCAAAAAACTCAACTGGGGTGTATTATGAGAAGACTCGGAACTTTAGAGAAGATTCTTGGAAAAGTTTAAGAACGTAAAAAAGGATGAGGATGACGAGCAACAGGATGGGTGGACTCGATTTGCTACAATGATGAACCAGATGGAAGACAGAACATTCTGGAGTAATTCCAACTGTAAGCTTGCCAAGAGTCAGCATCAACTTGATGGCACCTATAATAATAAAATGTCCATAACAGCGATCTTATGTACCATGTCTCTCCCTCTCACCACTCAATTTTTGTCCCAGTTTGCAGTTTGTTGGTGCTTATTAAACATCTCCCTTTTCTGCACTTTTATGATATGGAACGTGTGTCAGCATTATGGGAACAATGTCCATCTGCCACGTAATGGTTTATTTAACGGAGCTGTTTTACTGGCCAGTGAGTGGACAAGCTGTTGCTGAATGTCGAAAGCTGAATGTTTTTGATGACACCGATGTACCGGGACTCCTTTCCAAACCCAGCTTTTTGAAAGCATGACTGGAGTGTAAAGAAGCCGCTGCTGCTTGGCCACCCATAGTGGCGTTTCTGATGACCTAGGCTTTGCGCATTTTGTAGATGCGAACTGAAATACCCTCAAATTTAAAAAGCCCTCAGATATCACAAAACAGTTTCATGTTCACTTCAGGAACGGAATTTGCGAATTACCAGATATTTACGAAAGACGTGCATTAGCATCTGTTTTCGCTAACCAAAAGAAATTCAAAGAGGAATTTCGGGTACAAGCGAAAATAACCTTTAGTGTTTATTATATAGATATGCTGTCACGCGCCGCATAGCAGCGTCTTGGTTAACGACGGACCACATATACGACAGTAGTGCGGTAAGATTATAATAGAGCTGAAAATGACTTTTCTAGCAAGGTCAGAATCGTCGTAACATCGTAGGGGGACGCATTACTCTCATTATTGTGGTGGTGCTGGTGTAAACAAACTGCCAGTCGTATAAAAGTATAGCGCATACAATTATGTGCAGTACATTTAACTTGATAATGACAATACATAACTATATTACTGATTTATGTGTTTGGTGTACTGTAGTTTTTTTATCGTTATTTAGTGTGTACCCTATAGCCTAGGTGTGTAGGAGGTTATACCATCTAGGTTTGTGTAAGTACACTGTACGATCTTCTCACAATGACGAAATCGCCTAACGATTTATTTCTCAGAACGTATCCCTGTCGATATAAGCACCGCATGACTATTAATCCTGGTAAATAAAACTACACTGATGCATTATTTCTACTTTATGTAGGCTGTGTATCGATTATATCATTTCTGCTTTTACTATATGTTAGTGTTTTTTTTTTAGATTTTATGTGTTATTTGGTATTATTTGTGGGTTATTTTTTCCCATATAAATTAATGGTAATTGCCTCTCGCTTTATGCCGTTTTGGATACCTGTACTAACTCATGGAAATCCCGCTTCATGCTGAAGTACAAGGCATGGGTCTTTACCTGCAGGGTAATATATGATATGTATTATTTACATGACATCCATTAATGGAAACCCTTTTCACAACATAACTTGGTCACTTAAAATTTGCGCTAAACTGTATTGGAAACTCAGCTAGACTGTCCGAGAGCGCCGCCTGGAGGATATTATAATGAGTAGCCCTTTAATTTTAGCTGAGACTGTGAGGCTGCTGCTTAAATCCGGTACTTACGAGCAGGCAGTGACTGGCAGTTTAAGGGATTTTCTCAGTTGCACATTAGAAAATTTAATAGCTAGTGGTTTGGAGAGTACGGTAAGATGGGGTGTTGCGAGAACGTGGTCTACCTCTTCAAAATGCTCGTTCCCGCGTAGGTTTCATAACGCAGTTTTTCATTTTAAGTTACTGGGAAGAAGGCCAGTGCAGCTGCTATACTTACTTATTTAGCAAACGGCTTTTATCCAAAGCAAAATACATTTTTGAGAAAACAGAATCAGTCAGTCCATGGAACAACTGAGGTTAAGGGCCTTGCTGAACGGCCCGACAGTGAAATCACTCTGCCCACAGAACCTCACACCGCTAGTGCAGGACATGAGGGGCTTCAGTGAGAAATGTCTAACTGTGATTACAAGACTGAAGTACTGAAGCTCAAAATCTGTCAAGTGGGTTAAGAGCGCGATGTGTGCTGGGTACATATCTCGCTGCGATGGTCCCAAAACTGAAACTCTCTGGCATGTCAAATCCCGAAGCCTTTCTCCAGCCCCCCACCCCCCCGATTCATGCGGTGGTCCGCAAGTGCTTAGAGCTACTGCTAGGCCTGGCCACGTCGATTACATGCGGTGCATGATGCTCGAGTTCTCTAAACACCGAGGCTTCTCCATTAGTAATTACTGCCGTCTTGAGAGATAATTTTCCCTTTGATCAGCATCCCAAGGAGCCATAGTTTATCATCAAATATGGAGCATCTCTGCCCCAAATGTTGTACTGGTTCACACAGGACACGACTCTCTGTTGCTAGAGTTCAAACTCCAGGATCTTAATTTGCCCCACTGGGACTCTCCCGCTTTATACAGCAGCAGGCCATACTTGGAGGCAGCTTGTCGCCTCCAGCATCTTCCAGAACTTCAGCCTGAGCAGCCTGTTGCTCAGAGTGCTGTGGACATAGCTGATGTAACCAAGGGTTAATGATGCCTTTGGTGTATAGATTTACAGATCATCAGGCAATGAACTGACCACGTATTGGAAATATACCTCCATCCATCTTTCGTATTTGCTTTTGCAGTGCTGTATTCATATTTGTATGCCTTGAATCACTATTGAGCTCCCTGTAGCGTGGCATGGTGGCTGCATTGGTAGTGTCATGCCAATCGGTCCTCTAAGTAGTAATGTAATTTGAGAGTTGTGGCGAAAACCTGCATACCCAATGGCCCTTTCTGGATAAGATTGCCTACCCCTGAGTTAGGCTAACTGATATTTCTAAATTGGCCATAGCATGCTAGGCTAGCATCCTGTCTGGCATGTACCCCAACCTTGTACCCTATGATGAGTGGTGGATGGATGGATTTCTTCTGTGTCCTCTAACCCAAACCATCCATCCATCCATTTTCTGTAACCACAGAAAATCACACCTACTTATGTGTATTACCATAGAGGAACAGTATTTCTATACACTATATCGCTGTGCATGGATACGACAAAAAAAAAGAACTCTTATTGAGGGAATATATCCAGATGTTTAATAAAGTGGCCACCAGGTGTCACCCTTGCACAGACTGTGCCTGCTGCGTGGAGCCTTTCTGTCTACGCACCTGTCATCTGTCATGTATCGCTGGGGGGTACCTGTGCGTGTGAGCCGTGTTGTTTTTGGAAATGGTTATTAAAAAGGCCTGAAAAACAAGCAAGCCTGGCATTCTGCTGATGTCATGTGACACCAGGAATTTATGTCAATGTGCCCAAGAGCTTGCCAGAATTAGACCTATAATCTAAATAAAACGCTGTCTTTGCAAACTTGGCATGGAATGAGTGCTTTACCGAGGTCTGCTAACTTGATTACTTTTGTTTTACATCCTTTTAACATGGATCTGTCCACTTATCCTTGCATTTTTCTAGTTAACCTTTTTATTTGCACACATTTTTTGTTGAATTGCATGTTTTTCATGGAATGTACACACTCTTTTATCTTGCTCTCCTTTTTAAAAGCAAAGCTTGGGGTTTGAGCGCAGGGTCAGACATTCATCCAGCGCCCCTGGAGCATTTTTCGGGTGGGGTTGAGGACCTTGCTCCAGGGCCCTTTGGGCCAAACACCGTCATCTTCCTACAACCAGAGACCTACAAAGTAATGTGCATCTGAGGGATCTTCCAAGAGTTCTGTGTCTTATATCCATCGTTCCTGTTAATGAACTCTGCTTTTCACCCCAAACTTCTCTATCTAGCCAAGGGTTGGGGGGGTGTCATACTGAGCAGGCCCCCCCACAGCGCATCATTCTCGATGTAGGGACATAGTGGTCTCAATGGGATGGGGAAAAAAAAAAGAGAAAACAGTGCATCCTC
>JAODKC010000021.1:20802155-20815037 GCA_026777985.1 Mormyrops attenuatus | reverse complement strand
TGCTGTGGGGGGTGCGGGCCCGGGGGGGGGGGGGGGGGGGCGGCCGCCCCCCCCCCCCGGGCGGGGGAGTTCTTCACCCATTTATTATATACAGGCACTGACAACTGAATAGTGTTTGCAAAGCAGTGCTTTTCAACAAATACAAAGTTTGCTAACGCCTACAGCAGCTGCTGACTGACACATTACTCCAGATGGGGCTTCCTTAGTCCCTAGCTACCTGGTTGGCATTCGGCAGTGTACTGTTTGACCCAGTTACATCTTTACATTTTATTTAGTGGCAGATACCGTAATCCACGTTTTTTTGTGTGTGTGTGAAAGCAGGGTCAGACAGTCCCTGGATCAATTGGGGGTTAAGGGTCTAGCAGTGACATCACTCTGCCAACCTGGAATTTGATCTGGCGACCTCAATACAGGTACAGTGTCCTAATCTGCTGAGCCATACATTGCCACTCAAGTTATGGTGAAAATGGGCCCTATTCAGACCATCCCAGGTCCATGCTGGTTTGGAGGGAAGGGGGCAATAGGATAATAAGATATTTCCTGTACCTTGAGGTGCGATTTCTCCCCGAACACGTAGAGAGATGCCTGGCGGCTTGGGAGGCGTGCCTGCGAGGGGGGCAGCCCATGCAAAAAGTCCTTCCCGGCGAGCCTGGCACCAACCTCGGCCGCGGTCGGGTGCAGGCTGATCCGGTTGCTAGAGCGAAGGCTGGACCAAACACCTGCAGGGGGGGGTCGTGGGTTATAGGAGAAGCATATAAGCGGCGGGGCAGTCGCGGAGAAGTGCCTGATGATGATCTACTGAGCCAGCAAGCTTTCAGCTGGATAAACATGCTCATGCAGGCTCTTATCAAATGAGTTTCACTTGCACCTGTTCCAGCCTACTCAGCTTAGTGCGAATGACACAGCGCCCCAGGTATGCTCAACAACACAGCGTCCCCCTCCCAGCTCCACCCAATGACACACACTAGGCCATTGTGTATTAGGGGGCTTAACTGCGGCACGCCAACACACGCTGCGAGCTGGCCGACACACTCCCTAACACACGCCAGCATAACAAACACAGACACACATGCAGAACGGGATCTGCAACCTCTCGCTATTACTGTTAGTGGGAACACAGACAGGTGACACTGGTAGAGAGGGTTAGCATACAGACAAGAGGGATGATAAAGGGAGAAAGAGCACAGCGCACCCTGGTTGTGGATTCTCCCTTTCGATGTTGCTTTCGGGTTGGAGTGAGTGAACAGTTTGTCCTTGTATCCAAGCACTAGGAGAAAGAGGGAGCAAGTGAGGATGGGAACAGAGAGAATAGGAATCTAAGTCAGGGGTAGGCAATCATATCCAGAACGGGCTGTTGTATATGCAGGTTTTCGCTGCATCTCCCTAATTAGATTACTGATTAGAGGACTGATTGGCTGAAGAGTCCACACACCTGGGTTTGAACAGCTGACCTAAAAGTTATCCCAAAAACTTGCATACACACCGGCCCTTTGCGGATATGATTCAGCAAATTACCAACACACACAATACACCAACCAAACAATCTCTATCTGTCAGTGGTTTATTCGGGCAATAGTTGCTCAACCGTCTTGAGCGGAGGACATCAAGTAGTACACCTTGATCACAATGAAAATCGCAAGATTATCACGAGGGATTCTGCTCTAAGTCAACGGCTAAGATGCTTATTTCAAAACAAACTTCTCATCTATCGAAGTGATGCAAGAGGCCACCTGCTCAGATCATATCCTAGCTGAGATTATGGCTAGGTCTGGGATATTCCTTTGGATAAAGGACCCTGCCAAATAAATTAGAATGTAAGTATCAAACTGGGGTAAAAACATTAAAGAAAAAATGGAGGATCAAACATAACTGTTGATTCTACTGACAAGATGGAATTATTCCTCTGGTGTGAACTGTGTTTAATGTGTATTATAGTACATTTCAACTCCACATACTTGTCTAGAAGGTGCCATTGTTTGGGAATCATATGTCACTTTATCATAAAGCTGCACAAATTAAAGAGGTTGGGTTTCAGTGCCAGGGTGCATTGGCCAGGCTCAGATCACACGTACCAGGAAGGGCGATGGGGTTTGGGGGGTGGGGGGTGGTTGATTCCCAGCCTCCATGCCCCCAGCTAGTCCGAGATCCCCAAACAGTGCAACCAAACACTTAGCTCAGACTCCATGCAGCCATGTTCCATAACCGCTTGTCCTATTCAGGGTCATGGGTGGTCTGAAGTCTATCCCGGATACTATGGGTGCAAGGCAGGGAACAACCCAGGATGGGGTGCCAACTCATCGCAGGGCACACTCACATAACATTCACACAGAAACGCACACAACATTCACACTAGGGGTGTGCAAAGCAGCCGGTATTTGTATCTGTATTTGCATTTGTTGAGGGGGGGAAAGTATTTCTATTTGTATTCGAGTGAAATTCAAAATAGGCGTAAAAATCCAACCTTTTTAACCGAAAGTTAACGTTACTCTGTCAACAGCATATTGTCTAAATTACCGAGCTAGCAGAGCTACGTAAACAGAGCGAACATGAGAACACCCGACTGCAGACGTCAATAATGCAGCGTAATGGAATAATCTCCCGATCAAACTCCGCTTCCCGAAAGTTATAAACTGCCTCCGGAACCCAGTTAAGGTACAAAAATCTATTCAACAAAAACAGTGATGCAGTTAAGTCTTTTTTGGCTCAGCCGAGCCTTCTCTGTTGCTGTGTGGAGCAGCCTGTGTCAGTCACCTCTGAACGTCACTCACTCACTCATCCCGGCATGCACTGCGGTCTCAGGAGGAAACGCAGCTTTTTCATATAAAGTTTTTCTTGTTCCCGAATACAAATATTTTTTAAAGTATTTGTTCGAAAGAAGTATTCGTAAAAAACACGTTATTTGTGCCTTTCCGAATACCGTATTCGGGTTCGGCTCCACCCCTAATTCACACACACACACACACACACACACACACACAAACCCTCACACACCACACACACACAGGTTTGTAATTATATCTTTGTGACGACCTTAACCCCCACCCAGCCCTAACCTTAACCATAAGTAACCAAACAAAATACGAGACTTTTGGCATTTTTACTCTTTTGATTGCATTCACAGATCTTTGTGGGGACCTGAAAAATTATCCCCACAATGTCAAAATAACAGGTTTTTATTACATTGTGGGGGACATTTTGGTCCCCAGAAGGTAACATAAACATAATCCACACACACACACACACACACACACGCACTCATATGGGCAATTTGGAAACTCCAAGGAACCTCAGCATGTTTTTTGGACTGTGGGGGGAAACCAGAGTACCCACAATAGTAATAGTAACCAGTGTAACCCCACAATGACACGGGGAGAACATCCAAGCTCCACACACACTGTGCCGCCATACCGCTCACTCAGACTTTGGCCTGATATTTAGATGACAGTCTCATCCAGAGTCATATACGAGGCCACGATGGAAAGAAATACATCACAATCAGCAGAACGCAGACCTTGAAAAAAAGGAGTCAACACCATGTTCTACTTGAAAACAGGCCAGCCTGGCACAGCAGAACTGCAGGACCCTACTCTGAATCGGCTTCCTACCAGGGGTGATCCTGGAGGTCCATCAGGGTTCATTTGGACCAGTACAGTGTTGGAAAGCAGTGCACCATTATCCATGGCATCTCAAGCATGAAGAACATCTGGTGAAGTCTCACATCTCAGAAGCGTCTGACATCTTTGAAGTCATTGTCGTGAATCCCTGATGCAATAAAAATGGACAGTATCCCATGCATGCACAGAGTCCCGAGCTAGCGTGGCAAGCTGCACATATTAGATATTTACACAGCCACGGCTCCTGAGAGCTGAAGCGGCTTGACCCAGAGCCGGCTGGCCACGCTCACTTGACGGAATGTGGTCTTCCTAGATCTGGCCGCTCTGGCAGATCACGCACCGGGCCAAAACAGGCAGGGATTGTACCGTAATGTGGCCCATGGGGTGGCAAGACAGAGTTACATCCTTCACACGACATGCCAAACTGGATCAAGAATGGTGGAGAGCACAATAAGCTGCTCGTAAAAGCCCCATTTCAGCTTTTCTCTGTTTCCAGCTACTGGCCATAGTGTAATATCTCTGAGCAATCCACCAATACACCTGGACGGCATGCATGAATCTCCACTCACCGCCTTTGGCAAAGCTGTTGGAGAATGGAGCCTCCAGGTGAACGGGAGTGACCTTGGGTATTCTTGACACCCGTCTCTCACTGGCTGGATTGATGCCATTGAGGGATGGGAGGGAAAAACAAAACACAATGAGGCTCAAAGAAGAGACAACAGCATGTTTGACAAATGGTTCAGGCCAGATGAGGGATCCTATTACCGACACCCCACATTCTGCAGGCAAGCTGTTGGCATTTCCTATCAGGGCGAAACTCTATCACCATGGGGATGGCGTCACCAGCCCCCACATGGATCTTTGAAGTTAAGCTCAGCTTAGGTCAGCCTTGTGCAACTGAGGATTTGGAGCTGGATGAGTCAGGTACAGGTTAAGTTACACTGCCAGGAAAGTACAGAACAGGATCTATAAATTAAGGCATCAGCCCTGCAAGTGCTCTCAATGTCCGGGATCACTATTTCTGCTATTCCACTTTACCCATACTCCTTCACTGATCTAAATGAGGGTCAGAATGATTCCATGACATAAGATGCTAGCAGCAGTGGTGGCATGAGGCTTTGGGCCAGACCAGTGGTCACCAACTGGTGGAAACTGAACTGATATGTAATTGAATTTGGAGCATGTGATCGATCTCTCCTCAGGCTGAAGTGACCATGGCTTTGTGTTGCTGATGAAATTTGGCCCTCCGGGAAAAATAGTTAGGGACCCCTGGGCTAGATAAAAGCATATTGAGCCTTTTGTCCCCTATGTGAAGCCCCTAGGGTATCACCACTACCCTACCCCCCATGCCAAGAAAACAAGGAAATAAGACAGCCCACATGGCAAGGAAACTTAAGGAGCTGCACAACAAAGTAGGTGACAAGAAAAGTACGAGCTCGGTGAAAGAGCAGGTGCCGTGGCGATTGGACTGGCGACAGGCTGTACCTGGGGAAAGACCAGCTAGGGAGCGTGCATTCAGGATGCTGTGACCACTCGCTTTCGGCTGATTCGGGATGGCGCTCAAGATGGCCTGGAGGTACTTCTCCTGTTCTAGGCTGGAGGACTCAGATGATGAAGCTGGCGCTGGAGAGCAGGAGCAGATTATTCTGATTTAACGCCCACACACGCCATACACCAAGCAGTGTTGATTTTCCACCTCTGAAACCACACTTTGCTTGGGGCCCCCAAGGCAACCTCCTGCTGGCCACAAACAGCCACTACACTAGGAGGGGCCCTCAAAGTGGCTTAAGTGGTGCCCCAGAAACAACAAACCGGCCCCTACCAGCACCTGCTATACATCAACATCGCCCCCTAGGCTGCATGGCGGAGTCAGGCACCTATACCGACAGAGATACACACCTGCAGAGGAGGGGTTCTGGGACTTGAAGAGGCTGACCACACCCTTGCCGTGGAAGCCACCGGAGCGCATTAGCAGGGCCTTGGTCTGAGGGTGCTTCCAGCTCACCACGGGCAGCCGGTTGTGACGGTAGCAGCGGGCCACCTTCTGCAGACTGCTGTCCGGCACGGACTGCGGCACCACGAGCAGTGCGGGATAACTGCGAGTAACATGGAGCGTTTCTTAATACCAACAACAAGAAGATCGTACTTGTGGTCATGGCAAGACTGGTCTTGCTAACGAGTCAACCAAGAATGAACTTGGGACACGATGAATCAGGGGCTAGGTCTCGTTTGGCGAGGATGCAACCAATGTATCCTTGATATTTGAAGCAGGGCAAGAACGACATCTGGGGACTTTTACCATCCTCTGTACTTCTGTTCTTAGTACTGGAACTGGTCTTTGGCATTGGAAGATGATGTAAAATGGGTACAAGTATGGTCAAGTACGCATATTGAGAAGTACCCACGGGCAACACGCGAAACACTTAGGCTAGAACCTTGCAGCTCCTATCAGACTTCCAACAACTAACACGTGCACTGTGCTGAGAATGCAGTAGGAGTAATATATTTGTAAGGACTGTCCTGCGGTGATGATCGGAGAAGTTGTGTTATAGCTGTCAGACCTCCCGACGTGATGGTTACAGATTACAGACTATCTAATGCGATGGTCCCTGCTTATCTGATGCTAACTGGTGGTCACATGATCTGGTGACACAGAAACAGGAGTGGCGTTCCTGGGGCTGACCTGCGACAGAGCGAGTACATCCTGTTGACAGCAGTGGTGCGGAATTGCTCGCCGCTCTTGGAGCGCGTCGAGCTGCCGGTGATGGTGCCAAGGCCCAGGCGATGGTAGTCCCGGAAGCAGGCGTGCTCCACCAGCTCCTCCATGGTGGACTTCTCCGAGGCCCTCAGGGTCGTGGCTGAGGGCATCTCCCCATCGTCTGACACTGCAACGTACAAGGAATGGGACCAGGAAGTTCCCAAAAGGGCGGCGTCCCCTTTAGCCCCACCCGCTGCCTTGCGTCCCCACCTGAGACATCATCGTCCTCGTTCCACGTCGACCGGCTCCCTCGCTCATTTCGCCTGATCACACTCTGACGGCCGATGGTTATCTTTCCAGCCTTCTTGGCTCCTTTAACAATGGTCTTCGAAATAGTGCTTTGGATGCATAATTAAATAATGAAATTATTTTTATTTTCCTTTTGCACAGATACAGGCACACTGGAGCACCACTGGAGCATTTTGGGGAGTTACGCGCTTTGCCCGCAGCTACGACTCACCGAAAGCCCGTGTTCCTCTCCTTGTGCTTGGTGGGGAGCTGGGGTGTGGCCTGCCCAGCGGCAAAGGCGAAGGTGCTGAAGATAGACTGCGGGAATCGCATGTGCTGAAGGTGCTTCTTGAAGATCTCCACCATCTCTGAGCTCACCTCCTCATCGAAGGCCACCTTGATCAGCTGTAAATGAAATGAAAATGAAATTAAGCTTTACTTGCCTTTTGTACGGAATGTGCTTTCTCAAATCCCATCATGCTCTCCTTTGAGACCCACACAAACATATCGAAGTGATAGTGAAGCTTGGGGTCTGTGCGCAGGGTCAGCCGTTTATCCAGCAGCCCAGAAGTTTATTTCATTTGAGGTAAAGATAACAAACAAGTCCAACATTAAAAATGCGACCATTTGGCCCTAGAACCCACGCTACCTCTATCCAGATCCACAGCTCAGTGCCTCAAAACAGTGTCCAAACAGGACAGGTGACCCCGCACAGACTGCATAAATCCCAACCACCCTCTCCTGAATCTGTTTTTATCAGCAGTTTCACAAAAAAGTTAGGAATGTATTATAAAATCTTCACAACGCTATATCTTTGTGAGTCTCAGCACATGTTTTAGCTGGGAAATTTCCTTCCTCTGTTTAAAACCTTTTTTTCTAATTCTTATGTATATTCCACTCTACCCTTCCTTCAAAATAACACACAACAGATTCATTTTCAGAATGTTAGGAAAGTGGATTTATTAAGACAAGACTGCATTGAAACCGAAGCTGGTTTATACACTTTATTTTGGACTCTTTGGCATTTTTAAACAAATTCCACAATTTTTACTATTCATTTATTTGAGTTGCTTAGCAGATGTTTTTTATCTGAATGGACTTTCGTGCCTTACGTACCTAGCTAAACATCCATCCAGAAGTAACGGGTTTTAAATATCCCACCTGAGGGTACAACAGCTAGTCCCACCTAGGGACCGAACCCAGCAGGCACAGCAAAAGTACTACCTGGAATGAGGCGGACCGCATCTGCAGCCCCTCTTGCATGTTTTGCTGCAGCTGGTTTTGGACGGTGATCTTCTTCTCCTTGGTCAGGGTGGAGATGGGGAAGCTCCTGATGACCACCTGCTCTCCCACTGCCCCAAGAAGCAGAGAAACGCAGAGCTACTTACTGTATGTGAGAATCTAAAGGACGGAGTTTATTTTTAAAGGGTAGAAATACCATTATAAAAGCCAGCATCTGAGGAATTCAAAACTAAAGAGACACGGCTGTTTAAGGAAGCAAACTTACAAACTAGGCCAATCACTCGAGGTACATAGAAAAACCTATAGTGTATGAAGGAGGTTTTTCTGCATAAACACTCTGCAAAGTCTGCCTTTGGCATCACTTCCCTAGCAGATGCAGTACTATGTAATTACATATTGTACCAAAATATACATGAAGTAGCCTGCACTAAACAGGCTTACCTCAAAAGCTGACGTGTCTTTTACATAATTTAATTTAATTACACAAAATGTCTATTTACCTGTTTATACCATCACACTTAAACAAGTTCAGCTTCTTAAATACCATGCAACCTGCTGGCCGTAACAAACCAGACAGGGCATTAGGACATACCCAGCGGGTCGTGAGGGCTGCCCTTGAAGATGACACGGTAGCTGGTGAGGAAAAGCGCCCCCTCAGCGGGCAGGATGTGTGGACCCGCCAAGGCCCCTTCCCGTCCATCGGGGTCCAGCACTGCACGCAGCCCCTCCGACACAAACTCCTCCCCCGGAAGCAGCATTGGCTTAAGGATCTTGGGCTGCAGGGCAGAGGAGAGTCCTACCTGTCTGATTGGTCCCATGAGAATATCACATGACCTAGGCCACACCCCCCCCATGCAAGACACATGACACACACGCCATCACTGTCACGGATGCCAGTGCTGGTGTACATGTCCTGTCAGTTAAAATAACCTCAAATATTATGTGGCTCTTAAAACTATACTTCTAACAGCAGCATCTTGTTTTTCTAAAGGGTACACTTAAGGATTGAACGGTAAGGGTTTTTCCTCTCTTCGCTGCATTCAAACTGAAAGACATGAACTTCAGTGTGTTAAATTTCCTTTCGGTGAACCCTGAAATGACTGTTTACATAAGAAATTAAAGACCACCGTGGAAATTCCAAAAGCCAGATGACTGACAGCCAGCGACGATGCCAAGGCAAACATCATTCTGGCACCCCACGGCTGGACGGGTAGAGGAGGTTATACTCCGGATCAGCGCCGGTGGAACAAAGGAACACAGGCACGCTGTAGGAATCGACCCTTGCCCTCTCCCTAGCGGCATTAGCATGGTGTTAACACTGTTCTACCGTTGGCTCGGCCACATCTCCCCCCTAACCCCCAAGCTAGCATAACCACATTAGCACAGTGCTAAAATTTGTCTTTAGCCACAAATTGTTAAGCTGTACTAGCATGATCGCTCTATAATTAACACTGGGCCAGTCCCTAGGTGGGGGGCCCTTACCTTCTGGATGGGGGGAAGTCTCCTGCTTTCCCCGTGGACAGCCTCCACGGCCTCCATCTGCATGGCCACAATTCCTGCATGACGTAAGTGACATATCTGAGCGCACATTATAAGAGATATGGGCTCTGCATGACTACAGGGGCCGCAGCTGGGGCTCGCACCTGGGATCATGCTGTGCAGGGTCTTGATGTGCTCCTGAGTGACGGAGCTCTCCGTGCACACCTTGTCCACGAAGCGGGCCACGAAGCGCGTCACCGCATTGGCCGTGTCGCTGCCCTCCGCATCCTCGAAGCCACTTTCTGCGTCGAAGCTGTCCGCCACGCTGCCGGCGATGCTGTGGGGCAGAGGAGGGGGGGGTCGGATGAGGCCGTGGGCGGCACACGCTTTGCCACACTCCCCGGCTCACTGGAGGCGTGCCCGGCCTGATGCCAGAGCTGCCCTCACATGCTGCCACACACACAAAGTGCTGCAGATCCACATGTGGCATCGTAGCATCTTTTCTGAGGCTTAAATCAAGTCAAAATGCTGTTACTGGCAATAAAAGTAAAACCCTCAGTAACTCAGTAACATTCCCCTAAATTCCGTGTTGTTATCAACTCCGGGCCAGGATTATGATCTCATCAATATGCTGTTCTGGGGGCTCCCTGACTCGCTGCCTCCCAGAGAGCATCCAACAGGCAACCCTGTCCCCAAAGTATTCCTTTCTGAGTCAGATGCACTCATTCCTGCTGTCACACTGCATATTAGTCAGACTAATACAAAAGTTCCCAAATTTTTCTACCCACCACTCCCAAAATAACCGTTCCAGAGATTCACAAATAGGTTTATATCAATGGTCTTTAACCCTTTTCTTTGCAGTGTGAGCTACTTTTACAAAAAAAATAATCTGGGGAGCTGCTGACACTCGGTTGTATGAATAATTGAAAAATGAGGCTATGCCAATCATAATGTGGAGAGCCGGGTAATTCAGGTCCAGACCAACCAGTTGAGCATAAAGAGTCACAGTCACAGAGTACTCAACTGGTTGATTGAAACTAAATCCTGGTCTGGAATTTTACTCTCTGGATCTGAATTACCCAACCCTGATAATAGGAAAAACTCCCTCTGTCTTCCACTGAATGGTTTAACTCATTTTCTATTGGTAGAGACTGACAGTCCAAGGTAAATAAATAATGCCTTTTGCAGCCTTTTTAGCCTGATTTTTAACATAACTATATATAATCTAGTTAACAGTACTTAAAGAGTCGAAAATTCCTACAGTGAAAAATCATACAGTGAGTCCTCCTGGCCTCTAGGTGGCACTTGCCTGTTGGTGATGATGCTATTGCTGCCACTCTCCCAATCAGCTCCAGGCCCAGAGCGCAGCAACTTGTTCTTGCTG
Organism: Mormyrops attenuatus; assembly: GCA_026777985.1. Taxonomy (NCBI): domain Eukaryota; kingdom Metazoa; phylum Chordata; class Actinopteri; order Osteoglossiformes; family Mormyridae; genus Mormyrops; species Mormyrops attenuatus. The sequence continues at coordinate 20,804,332 of JAODKC010000021.1, read as the reverse complement.
GCATCCAAAGGCACCAGCAGGTAGACCATGAGGCTGGCATAATGTATAGCCTGGCTGAAGACTGTGCTCTCCTCATTCTTGACCAGTTCCTGCTGTTTCTCCTTGCTGAGGCTTGGCCAGGCACGCAGCTGTTCTGCCGCCAGGTCCATGGCGGTGGGCTCTGAGTCAGCACTTGCAGCTGGGACAGAGGAACCCCCATCCTGATGGAGAAGGTGCAAGAGCATTAAGCTTCTTTCCATAATATCTGGAGGAACATAATGAATACCCAGCATCAGGGTGCTGCACATGATGTTCAAAAACTACAATGATCAGGAGGTGCACTGTCACCTTCATCTTGGACATCATGCCCGGCTTCTCCTCAGGTGAATTAAGATAGAGGGCACGGATTTGATTCTGGACTTCATGGTAGAAGGTGGCCTCCCAGAACTGCTGGTTTGTCCAAATGGGATGATCTTGTACACAAGTGTAGGCAAACTGGTTCACCCCTGGCGCCAGTTTCTTGTTGATGACAGATGGAGTGGAAGATGAGTAGCGGCACGGTGATATCTACTACACAAAGCTTTATATTCCATTCCAACCCCCCACTAGAGAGATTAACTAAGCAAGCATGGAAAGATCCAGGCTGTGGAACAGGTCTAGCCACAAGGCAGCTAAATGTTAACAGTCCCTGAAAATCACAACTTGTTTTTGTATTCTGCTCTGGCCACCCCGGCCCCAGACCACCAGACTCACTCCCCAGAACAGCTCTGACAGAACGCTCCAATTTTCCAAGAGCTGGAGTACCGGCACGTTGCTGTTGGTACACCAAAGGGGGGTAAACCCATGTAGGTCTGACAAACAGGGATATGTGGCTGGGCTCTTTACTGCAGTGTTCAGTAGGAGCAAATCACAGAGGCCAACCAAAACAGAGGTGAGGCATCATCTGAGTCCCAGAATCCCCTGCTGCATGGCTATTAGAACAGCCCAATTGTACCTTATAAAGTAACCAGTGGTAATCAGGATTATTTAATGGGTGAATGACAGTAACACAATAACACTATCTGCTGTGTTTTGAGACACCACCAGCTCTACTCACAGGCACACAGGGCCATAACACGTTCTGCAGCTACCCTCCCACTAGGGGGCAACGTCGGACCGCCTGAGGCCACTGCTGGACAGAACAGGCACCAGGCTGTCATCCTTGCTATGTAAGCTATGCTCACAAGGGCATTATAGGCCAAGCGTGATATCAGCAGGGAATTAAAGGGGTAACTTTTACTCCAATGCCAGACATCCTGTGGGCTTTACAGAATGCGTATAAATTATCAGCTTAAAGATCAGACAAGGTGACAATCCGACCCCATAATGTCAGAACAAAAACATGTAGGGCCAGGCTCTCTACTTTCATTCTGTTTAACATGCATATGACAAACTTGTTAATCTTAATCTAAGGCCAGATTTAGGAGGCCTGTGCTCTGCACAAGCATCCACACAGTGAACACACCACACACACGCTTCTATACAGTGAACACACCACACACATGCTTCCACACAGTGAACACACCACACACATTATTCTACACAGTGAACAAACCACACACATGCTTCAACACGGTAAACACACCACACACATTATTCTACACAGTGAACACACAGCACACATGATTCCCCACAGTGAACACACCACGCACATGCTTCTACATAGTGAACACACCACGCACATACTTCTACACAGTGAACGCACCACGCACATGCTTCTACACAGTGAACACACCACACACATGCTTCTACATAGTGAACACACAACGCACATGCTTCAACACAGTGAACGCACCACGCACGTGCTTCAACATGGTTAATACACCGCACGCAATTTTCCACACAGTGAACACACCACGCACGTGCTTCAACGCAGTACACACACCACACACACACGCTTCCACACAGTGAACACACCATGCACATGCTTCAACACAGTGAACACACCACGCGCACGCTTCCACTGTATAAATACACCACACGTATGCTTCCAAACAGCCAACACACCACGCGCACGCTTCTGCACCATGAATACACCAGGCACACGCTTCCACACAGTGAACACACCAAACACGTGCTTCCACACAGTGAACACACCACGCGCACGCTTCCACTGTATAAATACACCACACGTATGCTTCCAAACAGCCAACACACCA
>JAODKC010000021.1:20778798-20792824 GCA_026777985.1 Mormyrops attenuatus | reverse complement strand
TCCGCCCTGTCGGCAGGCTTCCTGATTTTTGACCCTAATAAGTGGTGACAGGCCAGCCCCCCCCCCCCCCCCCCCCCAGCCCGGCCTGGGTCCATACCCTGGGGCAGTTACCAACCTGTCGACAGCATGCAAACACCCCCCCCTCCTCCATCTGGTAGGGGTGCAGAGGACCAGAAATAGCAGGAATGTGTAAGTAATGGAATAGGATCTGGAAATTAGCAAAGCCCCCAGCATCGATGGCATGTTAATGCGGATGTTTACGCCTCGCCCCCGGTTTTTACCAGACCATCGCTCACACGGCTGGATGTGCAGCTTAACACCCCCACCCCTCCTGGGCCTGGAACAGACAACCCTCCGGGTACGAGTCCAGGTCTGTAACCCGCCAGCCAAAAGGCCGCAGCAGGAACCAGAGGAACAGTGTGGGGGCACTCCACACAAAGCAGGCTGGGGGTTCTGCCACAGCACTGCAAATAAACACAACAATAAAAGTCCGACATGCTCTTAAGTCAAAAAAGCATGTAGCTGCTCCCTTTTGTTTCCCCACTTACACTTATTCCCCATTTACTTAAGTCTGAGGTTTAATGCACACTTAGGCTAGATACACGCTTTGGGTGGAGAAACACCAAAATAAGGACATGTCGCATATTTTGGCGCATTTTGCCACTGCCTTAAGTGCATTTAACTGCATTATTAACTACGTGCTGTATTAAGTCATGCGCCTCCACATGGCCAAACGCAATATCGCAGTGTTCAGAAAGCCGAACATGTAACAAAACGTAATTTTCTAAAATGTATCTTACATGTAAAAATAAACATTATAGTCGAAAACCCATATGAATAATTCATATAATTATATAAGAATTACATAACAACAGTATATAAAAATATGTAAGAATTTACAAGTATATTACCATTAGGCAGGATTCAGGCCTTGTCCACATGCATAATAGGCAAATCAATAACGGAAATGGAACTTTCCGGAGCAACATACTCGTATAATTGGTGACCATGCTACGCTTAATGAGGTAGATGTGTGGGTTTTTAGTGGCAGTGACTAGCAACTGATTTGAAATAATATATCAGTTTACACTGTAGTGTACACTATGCAGTTGATAGCATTATTATTTCATTAGCAATACATTCTAAACATTCAGTCCATGCTACTAACATGTACATCATATCTGTTGGTTAGTCATATTTGCTTGTACAGAATTGTTCTGAATGAAGAGCGGAAAAATTATATGGACTCATCCTTAAACAATACTTATTACCGTATCAGCTTTCTCAATTTTTTAAAAACTAGTTTGACGACAGAATCACAGAATGTATTATTATGCAAAATTTCAATTTTGCCTCTTGGGGTAGTTAATCAGTTGCAGAGTAGAACAACTGACAATACAAAACAAAATACAATACAGAAGTGATTAAATTAACATACTTCTTATTGTATTAATTGATTGTCTGTTGTGGAGTATTTGCAATAAAGTTGAAAGACTTATCTAGTTTGTGCAGTTTGCTACGGTAGAGCCTATTTGGGGAAAATGGTTGAGGAATCATTAAATAAGAGCGACACCTAATAAGGAAATGTCAGTTGCTCTTCAGAAAATTCTAAAGCTGTAACATTTGGTTTCTTGTTGACAGATTCTCACGATGACCAAACATAAGTGTAGTGCAGCTGGAGGAAAAGCTGTTAGTATTACAGCATATTATAGCAACACAACAAAAACCAACCACAAATGGCGTGAAAAGATTGGGCATTACTTGTTATTAGTTGTTAACAGAGGTGAAGATTTCAAGTCCAGAGAGTAAAAGTCCAGACTGGGATTTTGTTTCAACCAACCAGTTGAGTACTCTGTGACTGTGACTCTTTATACTCAACTGGTTAGTTGAAGCAAAGTATTGGTCTGGATTTATACTCTCTGGACTTGAAATCTCCACCTCTGCTTATTAAACCCAGTAAATACCAGTAAAGGGTAGCAGAGGTGTTCTGAAGGATCCCAACTGGCCAGAACGGTAAACTGTAAAGCCACATAATCACCACATTACTGCCACCCAGCCACAAATACCACAAATATACAAGTACTTATAAGTACTACTGCAAATGCACACATCAACATTGGCAAAAGCAGCCGACAGATTAGATCTTTCTACATGTGTTCAAATCATGGAATCAATGTAATACGCACAGGCGTTTAATTTCCAAAGTTCCAATGCATAGCCTCACTTCATTCTGTTTATATGTAAAGATGATGTATAAAGGCTTAACCTACAGGTGCATTATGTAGAATACTTGTGTATTAAATTAACAATCAATAATTAAGAAATTGAAGGTGATTCAAATCATCAAAATCACATTTTGTCATAATTTATTGAAATTATTCTCTTATATGAAACTGAATCAGAATTTTATGTACTGAAATCATTGGATAGAGTTAATGGTATAAATAAATTAGTCCACGGTTAAATATCACTCAGGAAAAACAGCTGTAAGTGCCATTTGGCAGATTATGGGTTATTTACAAGTATTCAGATACTCCACATAAATGGAATATAAATACATAATCATGAATTTGAGTGAAGTCTAATTAATTAAGGTAAGTCTGAATATGCCTATTTATAAAAGGTGCGGGGTGTTTAGTATTTTATTGACTTTCAGGACAATGACCTACCTGTAAAGCACAGTTCATCATGCGCACAACATAGTCGAATTGCTGGTGGTCCAAGATGACCCGGTTCTGTTGTACATGCTGGCCCAGCTCATCAGTCAGGCACTGGCAAGCCACCTTACCCTTCAGGGCACGGAGAGCTGCAGGAAGGATCTGGAGGAGGAGATACCGTCACACACCGACACACTAAGGACAATGTGAAACTCGTTTATTCCCTGTCTCTGACCTCTGGCCTGTAGGAGCCCTGTAGGTACTACTGACATCACACTGTGACACCAGCCAAATGTTCAAATGTGGAGAACATCCATGAAAAGGGGAATGGAGAACTCAAATACTCAGGAACACAGTACTAAGCGAGGACGTCACCTTCTCCGTCTCCAGAGTCTTGTTGTCGAAGATGGATGCAATGCAGGTTCTCATCACCTCCAGTCTTCGGGCACTGTTGAAGACAGAACCCACCTTGCCAAGGATTGGCACTGTGCAAAGAAGACAAAAAAGGTCAACTGCGACAAACTACTCGGAAACTAGTGCCATTCTTAGGTAGCCAATAAATCCATTTAACACCAAGCTTCTGCAGCTTGAGAACAACCACTGAAAGGATGAACTGGACTCAAGGTAGATGGAACCTGACACCCCATTAAAAGTACTGAAAAGATCCACCTTTGAGAAGATGGTAGTTACCTGTCATACGCAGGTGGAGGACTTACCCACAGGTTGGCCAGCAGGTACCACACACTTCCTCATGGGACGACTACAGGGAACAGGGGCACCATTATTCTTGACCAATCCTTGCTGTAGAAAGGCCTCAACACGCTCTGGGTCCAGCCTAGGGAAGGGTACCACGTGAACCCGCAAGTGTGATCCCTCGGAGGGTCGCGGAACCTTCTGGAAAGCTGTATGGGGGCTGGGGTTCTCCTGTCAGGCAGAAAAATATTCACAGCTAGTCAATGAGCCTCAATGAAATTAGGGAGAATGGATGGAAGTTGGGTGCTCTCAGTAGACCACAAACAATATGACATTAAGAGGACATTCTCCCTATCACTCACATTCTTGTAAAGATGCTCAGCGAGCTCACGGATGTGCTTCTGAAGCTTAACTGGGCTCTCCTCATCCTCCTTAAACCGGTCAAAGTCAAAGGCGACCAGCTGCATGGAGAAAGAAAAGCATTTATTCTAGTCTTCTGACCTTCGACTAATGAGAAACTTGCAAGGACCATCTTAAGATGGACAATAAAGGAAACCCATCTCTTTCTGAACAGGGGAAGTGTATATACCTCATCAAAAATGTCGCATGCCCTGTAGGGGGAGCCCCTCTCAGAAATGAAGCCACTGAAGGCCATGCTATCAAGCACTTTGGTGAGTAGGTCATTCTCGATCAAGCCCCTTTGGCACAGGAAGGCCGTCTGTGAGAACAGACATGGAGGAAACAGAAGAGACACATGGGTTATCACAGAGGCATAGCTGGAAGACAGAAAGGTTGAGATCAAGTCAAGATAGGTAGATGGATTCTTCATTAATGCCAAAGAAAACTGCAGAGGTCAAGTGAGAGCTCATATTACAGCTCAATTAAACCATGGAGGACCAAAGTACTGAGTCCATGCAAAGCCTTTAAAGCCGAATAAGTAGCATTCTAAAATCCATCCATCGAAATGTGTATCCTGGACAGGGGTGGCGGGGTATTCCAGGCAGCATAGTGCATAAGTCAGTTCCAAATCCAGTTTTCCGTTGTTTATACCACAGAAATGCTCTGTATCTACTCACTATGGAAAAAAACATGGACATACTTCTACTCCACAATCTATCACCGGCACAGAACCAGCTTTATTCCACACAAGAATCTCAATCAGCTAAGAAAAATACAAACAGCAATTAGCAAATCCTTCCCATTAAGCCGGGCCACAAAAGCAGACAAATGCCACATCAAAGCCTCGTGCATGTGCTAAAACAGGCAGGGCTGGGGGCCGTGGCAACAAGCGGCTGGATCTCGAGCTCTGCCCAGAGCCCCCGCCAGACCTGGGGGGTGACTTGCGTGTACACACACACATTACCAAGGATGTGCTCACATAAACAAAGGGAAACAAACACGTCGCTGGGGGAAAAGGCCAGCCCGGTCCAGGAACATCCATGAGACGCATGTCTTACCTTGTGGAAGTGGATGACCGGCTCAGTGTGGATGCGGGTGAGCTGCAGGCAGGACCTGTAGCCCTGGAAGAGCTGCGCAAACAGTCTGAGGAAGACGGCACGTACCTCCTTGTCCTGCAAAACACAGGGCGGAAAGTTAGACAGTACCAGAGGGGAGGGGCGGGAACCGAGTAAGATCAGAAGGACGGAAACTGATGTATCTATCTGTCTTTGAGTGACTAAGGTAGAGATGGATGGATGGATGGACAGAGAGATAAACAGTGACAGTGCAAAGAATTTTAGAGATAATAGTACACAACATTTCATTTTTAAATAAACAGAAAAGTCTAACAGAACTCACAAAACAAAATACAACAGAGGTTAGCTGTATAGGCTTTTAACTCATGTACTGAGCAACAAACAACGTGTTAGATAGCACCAGAAGCCAAACTGTACATCTTAAAATGGCCACAGCAAAAAGGTACATTTGCTTATGACTCCTGCAGTTTTTTTTTCGTTTGTTTTTAAAGGCCAAACACATTAATTTCCACATCATTAGCTCCAGATGCAAGTGTGATCATGACCGACAGCCTACCAGAAGTTTCATATTGGAGGAGGCTGCCAGGGGAGGGGGGAAGGCCTTATCAGCCATCTCGAGGTCTGGGTGCAGAACCTTGCAGGACAGGAGAAACATTCGAATGGTAACACTCAAGCACAATTACAATTTAATTTTTTTACTCTCACATTCACATGTTGGAACAACACGATGCCTTGGAGATAGAGACTGTATGTTGAGAGGCAAACACCTGGGTTCTTTCTGGGGTTCCAGCCAGCAAATATTTATTCCTGCCATTAACTGCCATGCTACCTGCTGACACCAGCAACAGAACTCGCTCTCTCCAAAAGAGGAGTGAAGTGCATGCTGGGACATTACCATCGACAGGGCCGCCTGGGTCTGATTCAGCAGGGGCTCAGGGAGGTGGGACAAGTGGATGCACTCTGGGATCTTGATGGTCCCTCCATCCAGGTCAGCAATGATGACATCCAGCTGAGAATAACACAGAAGGATACATCTGAGTAACATCTCAAAATCCATGCAAATTACTGCGTCAACTTTTCCATTTTTCTACATTACGTTTCACTGTATACGCAGGTCATAATGAGAAACAGCACAAGACCTGCATCAAATATAAACATGAACTGAAATACATCCAGTTCAACTCAACCCAACTCAACTCAACTCAACTCAAATCTAATCCAACTAAATCCAACCCAACCCAGCTATAATGAATCCAACCAGTACCAGAATAAAATGTTTTCATAGGAAGTTGGATCACAACAACGTGGCATAATAACTTCAACAGGCAAACCTTCAAAATGACTTTTTACTTTTGGTCTTGCACTCTAATGACTCAAGGGAACCTAAGAATGCATTTGACACTATAACAAAGCTGTCTGAGCCCTTGGCCCTGGAACAAAAGCCATCAAGCCTATAGGATTATTTTGTACACACCACACATGGACATATCTGCTTGTGGAAAAAAAAAGGAGACGGGTGATTCATCTGAGCATATTCTTCCAATGCGGTCAGGTCATTTTGAGTTGTGTGTTCAGCCTTGATTAGCCAGTGCTCAGATGCCACGGGCTTTTGCCCACAGTTGCCCAAAGTCCAGCATCATCATTTCCACTGTTTCTTGTGAGACATTAGCAGCTCAAGCAGTCCTGGTCACTAAAGCTCCTGCCAAACATGGTACACTATGTAAGCCTCTCTCGAAGTTACTGAGATGCCCAGAATCCTTATACATGCTTGATGGAATATTCACTGCTTCCTCAGCTCAGATATGTGAAAGTGCCTGATTTAAAGTTACAGTTTCTATCTAACCATGTACTAAAATGTCTCGCTCAAGTTGAGTTCCCTGTAGGCAGAGGTGTAAATTTCAGGTCCAGAAAGTAAAAATCCAGACCAAAATTTTGTTTCAGCCAACCAGTTGAGTACTCTGTGACCGTCACTTTGTATGCTCAACTGGTTGGTTGACACAAATTCTTGGGTCTGGGTTTTTACTTTCTGGGCCTGAAATGTACAGCTCTGCCTGTAAGTTAACCTAGTTCATTCATGACACTATGATGAAACAAAGCCTGCACTGCTCTAGGAGGTCTTACCAGGTCCTGGATCTCACTCTGGAAGACAGAATGCACCCCAATGATGAAGGGGGTCGGTGAGCTTAGCATCTCCAGCAGGCAGGAAGGGAGAATGGGAATGTAGGGGTAACTGGGAGCACAAATCAGAGAGAGAGCACGTTCAGACCCCATGTCAATGAACAAATTCTCTCCAGGGCGTTAGCTAACCAACAGACACGCAAATGCAAAATACACAAAAACGTATTCTCAATACCCATTTAGTTTTCAAATAGTATTAGTCAATATAGATTACTGACAGTAGAAATAATAACGGCTTAGGTCTCATACGCGACTAAAGAGACCACAAACTTTTGTTTTGGGTTAGGGTAAAGTTTTACATAAATCTTGAACAGATTGGGAAAGAGCCAAGGATGGATTAAGGAAGTATTTTTGAGCTCCCCTCATGCCACACGGGTATAGCATGTTTGCCTAATAGCGCAGGCAGCTCTCGACCGACGGAAGTAATCCGTTCCACAGACGATTACGCAAGTCAAAAAGTCGGATTTACCTCCCCCCCATACCATTCAAGACTCTATAGCAAAAAACACATTAGCCAAAAATACATATTAAAGAACACATATTAAGTCAATAAAAAGATAAAGTGTGAATTTAGGTATATGCATTTATCGTCTTTTTACATCTATGCTGCCATAATCTCTTTGTATCTTGGATCTTTTTTTTGTCTAAGTCCACATTTAACATAGTCGGTTTTATATAAGTCGAGAGCTACCTGTGTTCCATTTGGGTCATCTGAACTGAGGTGGCCCTCTGTAACCCAGAACCAGGTCTAGCCTTAAACCTAACCACTAGGGGGTGATATACTGAGTCTCAGACTTTATAAAAGGGCCACTCACCTGTACTTGAGTGGGAACATGAGGGACTCCAGAGCCCTACAGGCGTCGCTAAGGCGCTGGGAGCTGGTGGAGTGAAACAGAACCCGGTGTTCCGTCAGGACAGCGGAAAAGAGGCTGAGAACATTCTGGATCCCTGACATGTGGAAGAGGCGGAGAAGCAGTGGTTGAGCAACAGACGCTGTTATTGCACACGATATTATCAAGAACGTTCTCCGATGGAGAAGACAGAATGACACAATGTTTATTTTTAACATCAATGTAAAATTTCACTTTCGCCAAATTCAAAAGCCCGAAGCTGGAAATCCGTGCAGAGATCATCAGTATCAACATGAAAGATAAACAGATAATACAATAAAGATGTTAAACAAAAGATCCTAGACTAACCAACATCCCAAGCATTAGTTTGGATAAAGTTCACTTCATACTGGAAATACACATCAGAGTGTCTCTCAAAATATTTCTCACATTCTTTCGATACAAAATAAACCTTGAAAAAAAGCAAATACCAAAATGGTAATGAAAATGAATTTCAGGTCTTGCCTTGTATCATACTGTCAGTGGGGTTAATTAGCAAACAAAAATACAGAAGGATACAGGAGATTACAAACAGAGAAATATCTGTACAATTACTGTGTTTCTAGGCTACATTATATCTGTGTCAGGCTTGACATTTACAATACAAATAAATTGGGACTTTTGTGTTCATTTGGTAACTAGGGGATAATTAGCCTAACAAGACCCCTGCCTTTATTCTGCTCTCTATAGGTCAAGGCTTAAGAACTGAGCTAACAAAACAGTCTGAGGGTACAGAAGAAGGTAAATATTGCTAACACGAGCACTGCTAAGCTCCCCAAAACCCTTGAGGGAAAGAAAGTTTTCATTGCTCTGATCTAAAGTGCTCCATATGTGGCTTTGTGTTCGTGAATCAGTGCTACCGGAAAACCAGCGACTTTCTCTTGTCCTTGAAATGTTGTGTGCTTGGATTACATCACTTCCTTTCCGCAGATATCCATCAGCTCACAGGAGGATGGTTGATGCTATACACAAGTTCTCATTTCCAAGCAGTTTGGTTTTTCACCAATTTGTCGTGTTGAGACTGAATCCATTGCGTATGTGAACATTCCTACTTTCATCATTAATTACTTTGAATTCATCCTTCTTGAGCTTCCTCTTCCACTAGTCTGTCCAGTTTCATTTCAGACCTTTTCATGCCTGATACTGGGAATTTAGTCAAAATGAAACCTTTGACCTTTACCAAGGGTAAGGCTAACTATTTAGCACAATTCATTTCATCTCCTCATTTTGGTAGTTTCTGGTCATATTTATTGTTTTCTAATCTGCCAAAAAGGCCTGTGTCCACTTTGAAAGATAAATACTGCATAGCTCAACATTTAGCTAGACGACTTCCATCTCCAACCGGTCCCCTAGATTTGTTTGTTTGCTGAATCCTTTATTTCATCACCCCAATATTAATAAACAGACAGTTTGCTAAACTGCATTACTGTCCGATTTCCCAGAAACAGCTATTTAAAACAACAACAATGTATGAAATTAAAGTAGCAACAACTGATTCTAAAGACTTATTCAGTAACTAAGGGTTCCACCAGACAGGTTGTGGAATGGTAACTGTTCTGCATGTCCAGTGAGGCATTTTGTATAAGGCAAAAAAAGCTATTTAATGGGGTCATACGTTTTTAGTGTCCTGGAGATTATTTCAAAGTAAGGGATGAAGGTCTGTGTGGTTTGCTGAAAAGAATGAGGGCTATTGGGGGGGGGGGGGGCATTAACATACAGGTGACAGAGACCTAGTTCATTTCACCAGTTGCTCCTAATGGCTATTCAGGTGTCCCTTCTTGGATTTGTTTAGAGTAGCGGGATCTGTGTATATCAGGGGGTCTCAAACTCAAATAACCTGGTGGCCATTGGCTAGAAGGGCTTCGGCTCAAACGGGTCACTTGAGGTCTTTCGGAGCCAAAAGAGGAACAAAAGAATTAAATAATCTTACATCAGTGATCCGTTAATTGGTGGCACTGCTGCCGGCGGTGAAACTTGCGGGGGAGGGGGGTGGGGGGGAGTGTCAGCACTGATTAGTGAAATGACGTTACATCGTTTCATATTCTCCATGGATAACAAAAGATCGATCTGCAGGCCAAGTTTAATAATGGATTAAAAACATGTAGCGGGCTATATGGAACCATCTCACGGGCCAGATCTGGCCTGCAGGCTGATACTTCGAGGCCTTCGAATCTATATTATAGTAGTAACAGAACATAGTCTTGCTATTTACTACAAACGTCTGAAGATGGGCAGATGGGTTAAAGCAATGATTGTGGATTACAAAGTGACCAGAGTTCTGTAAAGTAATAATACTCTAAGCCAAATATTTCATCATTAATCACTGAAAAGGATGCCCACTTTCATCATGGAGTTAAACCCTATTCAGCAGAGCTTCAAACCCATACTTGTGCTGGTTGCCATGGTGCCCAAAGCAAGGTCGAGAAAGCATGACATGTGACCAGGTGACCAGACCCCTTCTTTCACAAAAACATTTCTTCTTGTCCTACCTTTTACTGCAAAACTCATTAATTCCATCAAATTACTAAATTCCACTCTGAGCTGTTTGGGTTTAATGTGTGGGTCTAAAAACAATCGAGTTCTAGAGCCAAGGAATGAAGGAGGTATCAGCTGAACAGTCTGTGGGAGCAGAGGCACGGGACATGGCATGCCTCACGGACCTCCGGCAGGAGGCACGGATGCCCGGTAAGGCGGGCTGCCCTGTATCCTGTCCAACCAATCGCACGCTTCGCATGGGGCTCATCGCAGATCCAGTGAGGGGTCGCAGCCTCTGCACCAAGGCGTGTTTGAAAACAAAAACCAAATCTATCACACACACATGTGTAGTTAGGGGTGGAACTACTAGCCAACTGGGCTACTTCAGTAAAAAAATGCATTCCAACATGCAATTTTTTCTAGACAGGAAGCTGGTGTCGAATTATTGGTACTCGCCTTTTGACCAAATTCAGTAAAGCGGGTGAGCTTAATTTCCAGCCCTGTGTGTATTATTAAAAACACACAAAAATATTGCCTTTTTTCAAGATGACAGAATACGTAACCCAAAGTATGCAGACCCTGTCCAAATACAACAAAGTCTATGTCTGTATCACACCGAACTTCAAACAAAGCTGTGACCTTTTCACCATGCCAGTTGACAAAAATGGGGGTGGGGGGAATTCAAGAATGAAATCAACTTCCAGCATTTGCACCTCATCCTAACCCAGCCGAAATGACCAGCCTGTGGTCATCACCAGCATGTGGCTCAGTGGGCTAAGCCTCTGTGTCTGTGATCGGAAGGTCGCTGGTTCAAGCCCGGCCTTGGCACATCTGTGGATCCTTGAGTGAGAACCTTAACCCCCAGCTCCCTAGGTGCTGCTATGGGTAGCTGCCCTTCACAGCCAGCTTGCTCTGACCCACAGAGAGCAAGTGGGGGGTGGGTGCAAAAAGAATTGCCCCACGGGGATCAATAAAGGTATCTATTAATATTATTAACAGCATTTACACTGCACCATGTTCTCATGTGGGTTTACCGCTCTTTCTGACCGGCGTTTACAGAGAAGCTCTTCCCTGCAAGAAGGACAAGGACCAATTAAATAGTGAGGCAAGACACGTGAAAAAGCAATTTATAAATGCACCAAATCCATCAGAACAACAAAACACCACACTTTCAAAAATCAAAACAAAACAAAAAAAACCCACAAAGTTGAAAATGAAACCTCCCCCCCCCCCACTTGAAAAACTTAAGTCCTTTTCTGTGGAAATGCTGACAGATCTATGACTAAATAAACACATTACTGTTGCCTGGCTCCAACCTGCATACAGTTCCACCACAGTGGCAAGAAAAATGAAATCCAGCCTTCACTGCACTACTGCAGTTAGAAATATTCATTTGAAAACCGCAGATTACCACAACCCAGCGACGGGTAAGTGGTTATGGAAAATGGACAGATTGATGTACATCTGAAACTATTCATTCAGAGACAATAGACACAACATACAGCCATTTAAAATAAGATACAAAGACACTCACTGTAAACCATGTCAAATCTTTAGCATAACACTGTCATCCGATGCAGAAGTGTGTCTGTTTCAATACTCTGTGAGTATGTTTCAGTACTCTGCGTGAACATGTTTCAGTACTCTGTGTGTGTTTCAGTACTCTGCGTGAACATGTTTCAATACCGTGCACAAATTTGTTTCAGGTCTCTGCTTATGTGTCAGTATTCTGGATGAGCATGTTTCAGTCCTTTGAACATGTGTCCGTGGGTTGCAGACCCACCTAGCTGCTGGAAGAGCAGGCTGACAGTCCTACCGCTGACCGGCAGGTTGCAGTTCTGTGGCGTCTGGATCAGCTGCCGGTCTCCCGCCCCCAGGGAGAAGAGTTTCTGTGATGAGAGACCCAGCAGCATCCATTAGAAAGCAGGCAGTCTGCTGAGGTCCCCCTGACAGCTGAGAGTTTCAGGAAAGCCCACTGCTGGTGCTTGGTTATAGTAACACTGCATGCAAACAACAAGAGTTTTATTCCCTGTCCATAATCAGTCAGTACAGCTGTGTACTGGGTACTGCTCCCTCTGACTTGTGAGCACGGGCTGATCTCATTCTTAAAGGCGATGGGTTAGTGTGTGAACGCCTCCCAAGCCCATTACTGTCCAGATCAGACACAAAAGTACAGTGAAAATAATGACTCATCTTTGAGTGAAAGGCAGAGGATCAGTGGACAAGGAAGACCTGACTAATGGACAACTCTATTTCTGACAAACAAAACAACTAGTAATATATGAGTCTACTGCTTCACTCAAATTTAAAAAAATTTATAGCACCACATATGTAGTTAATTGTACCAACTTTGAGCAAAGTGCAACCAAACACATACTTGGAATTACTTTTTAGTTAGGGCCTCAGAGTCTGCTGACTGTTTTCTGAGTCGAATCATTTTAATTATTTCAGTAGCACCCCAGGACAGATAATCGGAGCCATTCTTGATTAGTCAGTCACGAATGTGTTTTTGGTAGGTGGTTTAGAAACAGAGTTTAAGAGTTTGCAAACTCATTACAGAACGCTAAATCCAAGATGGCGGCCCGATAATACTCAGCCATACCTGGAACATTGTACTAGACCTCTCTGAAGTTTACGCATGATCACACATGTTTACACTTCCCGACTGGTTTTCCAGTTACATGATGTCTCATAGCGTAATGCTGAGGGTATGGCTCACAGCCATTTCATTCTGTAGAGCACAGTGAAATTAACTTTGCAGTTTAAGGTTCTCATTTTGGTAATTAAACAGGAGGTTGTCAGTTTGAATCCCGTAATAGGCAGAATAATCACTTCCCCATTGGGGCCTTGAGCAAGGTACTTAACCCCCTGAAAAATGCTCCAGGGATGTAAGATAAATGGCTTCCGCTCAGACCCCAAGCTTCACTATCTATGTGTGTGTGTGCACTTTAGAAAAGAGAGCATTATGGGATATGTGAAAACTAAAGCATTTCAATGTACTTGTGCAAATAAAGAGTCATTATTTAATTTTTAATAAAGGTTTCATGGCTGTAGAGTAAACCACCAAGGAGGAGGAACAGTGGAACACTGCAGTTCAGGGTGACAGCTATAGCATGTGACCTACAAAACATCAGTATGACAGGAGACTGCAACCCATAATGAACTGCTGACGCAGACTAAGGGAGAGAGAGCAGTCAGAATAGGTGACCTGTGGGGGGGACAGGGGGACACAGGACCCCACCCTCAAATGCCCCTTTCACATGGTCAGCAAAACCCTGCATGGTTCAGCTGGAAAGAGGTCCCCAGGGCAATGCAACAAGGACTGAACAGCTGGGCTGCACGCCACAATCGCTAGCGAATGACACATCCTTTCAGAAAGGCCAGCCCTAACCAGAACTGGCCCTTTTTCAAAGAATCTTGGCTCTGGGGGGTAAAGGGGGGCGGGGGTGTTTGGTTTAGAAGAAATAACTGATGTGGCTGCAGGACATTCTTCCCATCCAGCAATCAGAGCTAATTTTAGAGTCAAGCACGCCGCCCCCCCCGCCCCCCGCCCCCGGCCGGGGGGGGGGGGGGCGGCGAGCGCTAGAACAGACATTGAGTGAATTACAGCATAACGGCATGATGGAGGAGAAGGAGCCCAAATCCGAAGGGTGGGGGA
>JAODKC010000021.1:20716417-20773677 GCA_026777985.1 Mormyrops attenuatus | reverse complement strand
CCCCCCCCCCCCCCCCCCCCCCCCCCCCCCCCCCCCCCCCCCCCCCCCCCCCCCCCCCCCCCCCCCCCCCGTAAAAAAGTGGAAAACTCTGTGCGGCTATGTTGCCATGGCGACACTTACAGGTCCTAAGTGCTCCAGGTCATCTGGGCCAAATGTTCACTTAAAGCCAGTTAAGCATCTTTTATGGCCAATGACATTTATTTTTACCATTTTTGTTTTTTGCGTTCACATCCTCCCCCCCCACCCTTGCTTCCTTTAACTACCCAACAATGATGGGAAATGAGATATCAGCCACTTAACAGCAAGTATTTCACCAAGCAGCATCTCAAGGATGTTCCTGACTCATCCCTATTAGTATGCGTACTCCTTGTCATGTTCTGGGAACTAAATCTTGGCTTGCATTCTTCTCCCTGTAGATGGCGTACGTGTGCCTGCCGCACCCACCTGAAGGTTGATGTCGGCCTCATAGAAGGTCAGGCAGGAGCAGTAGTGGCGGTCAGAGTCGCTGTCGGTCAGCACCGTGGTGAAGAAGGTGGGCTGCTTCCTCTCACGGGAGAGCCTCCAGCCACTGGGCTGGCAGAACTGGAACCAGAGAGACCAGAGAGAGAGGCATCAGTGAGGGTGCGCAGAACACCTGTTTTTGTGTGGGCCCCCAAGGTTTGGGGCCCCCTGTTGGCCACAAGCAGTCACTACACTGAATATTAAACGCACACATTCCTTATTTAGGAGATGCTGAAGCAGCATGTTCTACTAACCAGCTAGCTAGCTATGATCTTCTGACTCTATGCGCTGGCTATTTATTTCGTTTTCTCAAACGTCTGGGGGGGGGGCAAACTGACTTTTTGAGAGGGGTCCCAGAAACAACATATGCGTCCACGCACACGGATGCGGGTTTATAGCCAGTGCTGTATTGCTGAACATCATTTATGCCTGTTAACGGCACAATAAAACATCCAGCTGTACAGATGGGTCAAGCGGAAAGCTGATGAATGAAGGACAAAACAACGAAAGGAATGTAGCACAGTGACCCGACGCTTTAAGGAAGAAATCAAATGACCCGGCAAGCACAAATAGGCACTTAACATCTGCGAGCACGGCACCCCGCCTGCGAATGTGACATCACCTGCCAAGTGAATTCTGGGAAACAAAAGGTTTGACCGGGAGGGCGTGGCACAGCCAGAGCACATGTCACTCTTCCGCATTTCCACTTCCTCCCGGGGACTCCGGAATGCCACCCTCTGACGCAGACCTCTATGGCACTTGCCATAAAGACAAAACAAGGTTTTACGACATTCTGGGAAGTGGACAAAAAGAAAAACAAAAGCATCCGGTTAGTGCCGTTAACCAGACAATCTCTGGGGGGCCTTCACAAGGACCCCCCGTGTCCTCTGACAAAGAAGGTTAAGAGAAGGAAGGTTACTCAGCACATCGTTCTGGTAAAAACTTTCAGACAGACACTGACAGTCTGTACATCACTGCATTATCTCAGTGCCAGACGGCAGTAACGCCCAAAGGGGACCACTGCTCTACACCAGCAGTCCAGTTCAGTATATTTCAGTCTCACATTTTTATAATTCTATAGTTTCATATTTAAAAGAGAGATGTACAATACATCAGTTTACATATCGGTATCAGGCCTTCTTCATTCAAAACCAAGACATCAGCATAGGTCCAATGTGTCGATCTTGGTCGATATTGCTGGCTGATATTTAGAGTTTAGTTAATGAGGCCCTATTATCCTTTTCTGCTTTTTCCCTTTCCTTCAGTGTGTTATATGGCCTTATGTGCACGTAAAGCCTGCAAAGCCTTAAGGCCCAAAGTACACGCCAAAGGGAGGAACGCTCACCACAGGGAGTAACTCTCACTTCTGAGCTGCCTGAAAATCCTCATTCGATTTCCAGCCCTTTCTTCCATGACATGGTGAGGGCAGCAGGCTAAATTAAGCCCTGAGCCAATGGGAGCCAACGGAAGGAGCCTCATTCCTTCTGGCACACCTACCCGCAAGGATCTGTCTGCAGACTGCAAGACAGGGGCAGAACATGTAGAGCAAGCTGACCAATCAGAACACACTGGGCTCATTGGAGGTGGGACTTAAAGCTTTAACAAATAATTTGAAAGTTATAGACATGTACAATGTACATGAATAGAGATGTACAATGTGAGAAAAATAATGTCTTTGGAACATTGAAACATGTCAATCTATTCTAGTACACCCCAAAAATAACACCAACAGTGAAAGCATAGTAGGGTCCTTTCGATATTAAAAATTAACAGCACCAGAACTAACGACATTACTAAAATAATGGAAACATCTGCAATGGACGATCAGCCATGCTCCGTAATGGAGGACGAGGGATTCTGTCGCCTCGTTCACCACTTAGAACATCCCTACAGGCTCCCAGGTCAGCACTGTCTCACTGGCATCTCACTGCCTGCAGTATATGATGTGGGAGCTAAACACAATCATGGGATCTTAAGAAGTAACTTCACTGACGTCAGTTTCACTACAGAACCACGGAGCTCAGTTATCAGTATTAGTAATATTAGACAAAAATATATAAGTTTTCTGTATCAGCCAGAATATCAGTGCACCCCTATACTAACTTTAATGGGTCTGTTGGTTCGGTTTGCTTTTATGTGCTCTTCCTCTCATTGTCTTCCTCAAACCATGCAGCTGATCTGCTGGTGTCAAGCACAACAGTGAATGACTAAAACCGGGTGCCTTTCAACTCAGCTGCCTCTTACAACGTGAGCAGCGCCCAGGAGGAATGAAGCTCCTCCCACTGGCTCCCATTGGCTCAGGGTTTATTTATCCCGCTGGCGTCTGTAACTCTGTTTCTGTGAAACCCGGATCCCGCCGGTCTGATCGAGTGTCTTTGACCCATGTTGTGTATGTTGGTTAGCAAAAGTTGGAGATGATGCACCTATAGTCACCCATCAGGAATGTCAGAGTTTACTCCATATGATGATGTTTTTTAGGCTGAAGAAAGAGACCAAGAGACAGAGCGAGACAGGAAATCACATTAGGACCACAAGGTGGAGTGGTGTGCGGCTCAGCGGGTCAGGTCTTCGTGTCTATGATCGGAAGGCTGCTGGAGTCCTGAGCAGAATAGTCACATCTCTGTTGTGCTTTTGAGCAAGGCCCTTAACCCTCTAAAATGCTCCAGGGATGCCTGCGTTCCAACCCCAAGCTTCATTCTCACCTGTGTGTATGTGTGTGTCTCAAAGGAGAGCAAGATGTGAAATCGAAAGCATTCCAATGTAACTGTGCTACCATGAGAAAAACAGCTATCAATTACTCTGGAAAGACAGTGAAAGCCATACAGCAGCTCCCCACTTCGATAACGATCAACCAGGCTGAAGGTCTTTAGGCAGGTCTGGACAGCCAAGCGTCATGACTGAGCAATTATGATTCTAGAGAGAAGAATGTCACAATGAAGGACTGTGTGCCACACAAGCAGGCCAGCAGGACACAAGCAGGTGTTCAGCAAGTGAAAAATCGTACAGGTGTCTTTGAGGATGTAGTTCCAAAATGAGCCACTAAAGCAGATTCATGCCCAGACAAGTCTCTCTAAGTGTGATATTTCCTTGGGGGGGGGGGGGGGTGGAGACAAGCAACGTAATGAAGTAGACTTGGCATGGTGCACCAGACACAGGAGAGCTTCGATGAACAGGCTTACCCAGGCTTAAGCACTACAGACCTTGACTAACCTTGTTTGATACAACTTTTACCGCCACCCCCCCCCTTTCCTGCACGACAACGACACCATCATAGAGTCTGACAACTCAAATAGCCCAGGGGCCTCTGACCATTTTAATGTGCCTCTGTCCGAACATCTGGAGCCTGCAAACTATCACACTGTGTCCAGTAGCAGGGTGGGTTTAGCAAGACTCATCCAATCAGAACCAGACTGAGACAGGTGGGGTTTTTAAAACCGGGAGCCTGACCCCTGACCCCCAAGCCCGACCCGCCGGGTTCCACGGCACTCAGTCATGCCTCTCCAGATGTGACCCGTTTTGTGCTTACTCAGGCCCTCACCAGCAGAACAACACCATACATGCCGGCACCGATGAAAGGTCAGGAAACGCTGAGGGAAACACCAGGAACACAGTTTGCGTCATCCTCGATTTAATCACTTTTTAGGCATGCTTGTAGGAATGGGATTTTATAAAAAATGATGATCCGTACTCCAGGGGAATCCATCCTAATTACACTGGAATATCCGGATAAACGATCATGAGCCCTAAGCCATCATTGACCTTGGTGACAGCTGAGAGTCACTCCTTCAAACCAAGGAGAGGTCATCGATCCAGGGTAAAGCTCACTGTATGCTGAAGAACAAGATCCTGCAGCGGAACCAATGGTGAACGGCATGCTCACATAACATGGGGGAGCTACTCAGGCCATGCAGATCTAAGGAATGTCCCGGGAATATCCATGGAATGCTGTTCACAATTACACACAATCCACAAGGCGACTGAAACTGCAGAGGCTTATTAAATACCAGTCATGGACGGGAAGTGGGAATGGAATGCGTTTACAAGGGAAAGAAATAAATTGTGAAAACGTAAGGAAATACGATGGGGGGGGGGAATTTCCCACAATACTCACAAAGCCTCCCAAAAACCTATTCCCACTCATCACAAGAGCATTTAGCACAGCCCAGAGGGCCCTAAACCAGTCCCCAATTCATTCAACCCCTTCCACACCCCTCAGAACACCAGAGAACCAGGCAGCAAAGACCCCCGCAGATCACTCACAGCCCACTGACGGTGCTGACAGGACAAAATAACAATTTATGGATTATCCATGTTGATAAGAGCCTATCTACCTTCAGGAGGCAGAGAAGCTCCTCACCAACAGCCCTTGCTGTTTACGAAGCACCACGCGCCGCGATATTTGGTTCAGCACGGAATAGCAGCATAACAGCATAATTACAGGTAAAACAGAAGGATCGTCTGGTGATTTTGCCTGAAATTTGAAATTCCCCTCGTAGACCTACATTACGGACAGACTGAGGACGTGAGTGTTTAGACGTGAGCCTAATCTGCCTCAGGTTTAAAAACATCCCCATTATATCAGACAGGCTTTCAGGATCAGCCAATTAGGCCCTGGCTTTCCTGATAAAAGTGCGAGAACAACACGGCCATATCTGTGCACTCTGCTCTGAAGACTCTGGCTCCAGCCTCCTCCCAGTCCTCATCGGCCCTTTCCCACGTTACCACATCAGCAGCACCATCATGATGTGCCATGGCGATGGGCTCAGCATACTCCAGGCGACCCCTGATACTGCAATGCATTCGGGAAATGCTTTATAGGGGGAAAGCACCAATATCGATGTCCCAATAAGACATCTGAGAGTGTTGGATGGTGAGCTGGTCCGGAAGAGACCGTGATTCAGAGGAGAGGCATGCAGGGGAGGACAGCCCGAAGACCCCCCCAGGACCATCAGTCATGCTGGGGAGCCAAAGAGATGGAAGCCAGCCAATCAGGGCGGGCGAACCCCCAGATATGGCGGGAGCTGGCACATACCGACCATAAAGAGGAAGGGAGCTGGGGGTCTATTCCGGGACTCGGGGGGAGTGACTAGTGATGCGATGTTGCTTCCTTAAAACGCCTCCACAATCGGCAGGAAATCTGCAAGATTCGGAGGACGCAGCAAAACAAAAACAAACCAAAAAACCAGTTGTTAGAGGGGCATCACCTCCTGAACCTCGGGGCCTGGACCTCATAGAAACAAAGTGACTGGCACACTGAGACCTCATCCCCTCCTGCCCCCTCTACAATCCCTACCAAACTGTTTCTACCATCAGCCCAAGGCCTGCTTATTTCTCACAAGGCTCGCCCAGCACACTCAGGACCAGCCCATTCTTTACAGGACCCACCCATCACTCACAGAATCCGCTTATCCTTCCAATGTCCCACTTATCCCTCACAGGACCCACCCATCACTCACAGAACCCATCCATCCTTCACAGGGTCCACACTTGACTCACAGGACCTGCCCATTCCTTACAGGGCCTGCCCATCACTCACAGGACCAGCTCATGCTCACAGAACCTGCCCATCACACCTATCCTTTATAAGACAGACCCATCCTTCACAGGGCTTGCCTTCACAGGACCCGGATCATCACTCACAGGTCCTACCCATCTTTCTCAGACCCACTGTGCAAATTCGTTAGGTATCTGCCTGCTGCTTCCAACCACAGTCCATATAGGAGTAATGAATAACCTAAAAGTAAAATATAAACATAGTATAGAGAGGGAACCGGAGCAAAACCAAAAGCAGAAAAAAAAAAAAAAAAAAACATGTGACACACAGGTTCCCACCCTCGAATACCAAGCAGCCAATTAAAATGAAAAAGACGGGTCAACTCCATCCCCTCTAGCTCTCAAATGCTCTGATCTGGAGTTCATGAATTGCCAATAAATATAAACTTTAACATTTCATTTCAGAAAGCACTTATTTACACAGCATGTAGTTTAGAGTATGGAATAATCTTCTTGTTAGTGCAGTGCAGGCTAAAATCTTGGGTTCCTTTAAATCAAAGCTACATAAGAGATTAACAACAATGAGCTATTGGTTGAGTTCTCCCCAAATGCTTCATGGGCTGAATGGCCTCTTCTCGTTTGCAAATTTCTTATGTCCTTATTTTTAGTACATTCTGTGAATAACCCATCCTCCAGAGGACAGCTCAGAGTAGCCAGCCACAGAAACCACCTGGACGTGAATTCAAACACAACCAGGGCTGGAACCCAAAAGATCAAAAACACGTTGTAGGAGGGTCAGGAGCCAGGAAAGGGGTCGATCTCCTTCGGTACCTCTAGACGGTAACATCGCAATCATGTCCAGCTTGCATGGACTCACTAAGATCCACCACCGTAGATCATCTCAAAGGCTCTTTAAAGCTTTTTAGATACTGATGATGCACAACTGACCCACACAGACCGGCATTAGGACATTAGCATTAGGAAATGTGACTTTAACATGGTTGGATCAGTGCACCAGAGGACAGCGTGGATTTTATCAAGTGGTGTATCTGAGCGCTTACAGTAGTTACTACAGTAGAAGGTTACAATTTATAAGTGTTCCCTGGGATACACACAGACAGACACACACACACGGACACACATTCATACATTTTGGGTAATTTAGAGACATCAATTAGTCAGACTGGATGCTTTTCAACTACAGGAGGAAACTGGAGTACCTGGAGGAAACCCACATGACATGGGGAGGACATGAAAATTCCACACATAATAGTAATACACCCCCCCCCCGCCACCCTCTTTAAAGGTCTGGCACAGACACACACTGCTGCCCAGCAGCAGCAGTCCCTGGCTTCTCCCTCTGGGCTTCTAGGGAAAAAAAAGAGGAAAAATTCCTGAAATATCCTGATCTTCACAGTATAATCACTATTTTCCAGAGAGCCATAAAACTCAAGGCAAAGGGGTCTGTTTATCACCTGCAAACATGTTACATAATTCCATGCCTGGAAGAAGACATTACTGTATAATATGGATTCGTCATAAAATCAGTGTTAATGTCTCACAGAAGCAGTTTTGACCAAAACTACAGAACATTCCCTTGACCCCACAAGAATATTTGCAAAATTTTGGATAGTAGGGAATTGGAGAATTGAGGTGGCCAACACAGAGTACTCACCATGTCACGCAAACTCTAAACAACTGAACGATAAACAGATAGTTAGAGCATAGTCAGAGTATGGCCAAGCTGACCTTCGACAGCGGAGGTTACTGATACTTTAAAGGCTGCGTCAGAAATTTGTTCAAAGTCTTCCAAGATAAAGATGCCTTTCAAGGTGGAGGTTATCCCCAGTTTAATTTGTATTCACTACTACTGATGACACACGCAACCAAAAAAACACTTCTCAGAAATAGCACCTACACTAAACAGCCACATGCCTGATGAATCAGTCAATCAGGCAGAGATTAAATCGCTTTCATGATACCAAAGTATCGAGCCATTGAGAAGTTGCCACTTCTGCGCGGCGTACAGGGGGTCACCGCGTGATTCGCCACTGCGTTTTAGCTCAGTTTTTGTTTTTCCCTCAGCGAGAGCCTTGCCGACAGCTAGCCGTCTCTATGAAAACAGAGCGAAAACCCCTGTGCTGCTTTGCCAGTATCCCGCTGCAGCTTACATCAGCACGCGGCTTTGTCCCAACCTGCGACCATGCAAGCCTGCTGCGGCAGGTGCTTCCTGCAGGCCGCTCCCAGATTAGCTACAAACAAGCCGTCACTTTCTTTGCTGTTTTTTGTAGTCTGTACGGGTTAAAAGGAAGATAAACAAAACTATAGCAAAGCATGGATGAATCCTTCAGAAACCAGAAGCCCGGAAAAAAAAACAGGCAATCGGAGTGCACAACAGCCTGGGGATTACCTCGTGTTACCCTGTAAGGGTGCTGCCCCGTTTCGCAAAGCTATGGCCTGCTCTCGTTCGTGTGCCAATATGCAGCAGACTAGGTCATTTGTTGACTAAGCAAGCAACCCTGGCTGGGGACCCTTTAGCCTTCAGCCTGACTGGAACCAGTGGCACTGACTGGATTCTCCACCCCGCATAATTTTTATCGCTTTTCTGGATAACCAGCAGAGGCCGTTTTAGCTTAGAATGCCACCCTGATTTCCCAGAAGGGCCACAGTGCCCTGACATGTCCAAAAGAAAAAATAAAACACCACCTGGGGGGGGGGGAGCAAATTAGAAGGGTGAAAGGGTCAGGACAGTTCAGTTTGCGGGAGACAATACAGAGGAGATTTATATTTATTTAGCAAACACTTTCATCCAAAGCAACACATATTTTTTTTCTTTGGAGAAAGTTAAGGGTCTTGCTCAAGAGCCCAGTGGTGAAATCACTCTGTTGACCCTGGGATTTGAACCAGCGACCTACTGATTACAAGCACAAGCACCCAGACCCATTGAGCCACACCCCACATAAACGGTACAGCTTGTGGGCCCTGGTATAATTCTTACCCACGTTACAGCTGGCGAGCGCAGAAGGAAGCACAACACAGAGCAGCAGAGGGGAAAGAGGCTCATGATGGGTGACACCTCTGACTTCAGGGAAACACGAGGATAGACATATTACACAAGAGTGGGAACGTTCCCCAGACCAAACAGGACTCTTTCAAAGCGCTCCTCTCAAACGCACTCTCTGGGAGGTTTGTTGTTCCTCGAGAATAAACATGATGAAAGCATAGTCGGCCCCTTGGCCAGACAGTCCGTAGAAGGAATCGCGAGAAAACGCTGAGCCTGTCAGGCCCGAGGCACCCCCCCCCCCCCGTGTTATTGTCCCCCAAGTCCCCCCCACTCCCCAAAGCAGTGAGGTGTTTATGTCTCGCTCCAGTCTATGTTGTTTTGACCCAGGCATTGGCTCACGCCCCCCTGAGGCAATTTCCCTTCCGTAGCCATGACATTAAACCGCAGGAAATAGTGTTTCACGCCACACACCTCCCTTCTCCCACTCTTTGTTTGGATTCATCATCTCCCTCCACCCCCAAATGGCTACACTCCAGCCCCAGGACTTTCCCCTCCAGGTCACAGTGTCCAGCCTGAGATTGTTCTCCTCAGAGCATCTCTGAGGACATGCTGTCCTGCTCAAGTCAAAATATGATGATGGCTATAATAACCTATTTTTAATAATAAACTACTCATGATGAACCACTCCCATTAAAAAGATTACTCCACAGAACTGGGACGTGGTCTAGGCTGGGTGGGGGGCATTAGAGTAATCAAGCAGTAGAAACTAGGCTGGGTGGGGTCATCGGACTAATGCTGGGTGTAAGCGTTAGACTAATCACAGGGTAGGAATTAGGCTGGGCGTGGTCATTAGACTAATCGCGGGCTAGAAACTAGGCTGGGTGTGGCCATTAGACTAATCACAGGGTAGGAACTAGGCTGGTTGTGGTCATTAGACTAATCACAGGGTAGGAACTAGGATAGGTGTGGTCATTAGACTAATCACAGGGTAGGAACTAGGATAGGTGTGGTCATTAGACTAATCGCTGGGTAAAAACTAGGCTGGGTGTGGCCATTAGACTAATCACGGGGTAGAAACTAGGCTGGGTATGGTCATTAGACTAAATCACAGCGTAGAAACTAGGCTGGATGTGGCCATTAGACTAATCACGGGGTGAGGACTAGGTAGACTGCAGTCATTAGACTAATCACAAGGTAGGAACCAGGCTGGGTGTAGTTAGACTAATCAAGGAGTAGGAACTAGGCTGGGTGTGGTCATTAGACTAATCACAGGGTAGAAACTAGGCTGGGTGTGGTCATTAACCTAATCATGGGGTACGCATGATGTCAAACTAAACCTTCAGAATATAAGTACCTGCCTGTTGAA
Source organism: Mormyrops attenuatus (assembly GCA_026777985.1). Taxonomy (NCBI): domain Eukaryota; kingdom Metazoa; phylum Chordata; class Actinopteri; order Osteoglossiformes; family Mormyridae; genus Mormyrops; species Mormyrops attenuatus. The sequence goes on along the minus strand of JAODKC010000021.1, from coordinate 20,763,313 downwards.
GAAGATGTCAGTTTGACAGTGACTATGATCAAAAATTCATACAAGGGATGCCTGTGGTGTGGGGCCCCACACTAAGGGACAGTGTGGAAGGTGTGTGCATGTAGATCTTTTCAGTGAATGTGACTGAGTGGGTGTGTGTTTGTGTTTATGTGTGTGTTTGAGGGTGCAGAGGAACAGTATGCGCAGGCATATATTGTGTGAGAGAGTGTGTGGGTGTGTTTGTGCATGACAGTGGACCCCTCCCTATCTCACCAGCATCAGGACCTAAAGTGAAAGCCTTTCCCCTCCCTCATAAACCCCCCCTTCCATGACCCATTCTATCCATCCATCCATCCATCCATGAAACATCCTCAGGTGGTGCCAGCATGCAAGTCCATTAAACAAACGAGCATTACCAGAAGTCTGACACCGATTACCAGAAAGTATTCTTTCCTGACTCGGCACGTTCCTGCCAGGGTGGATGTCCATGCCTACATCTATCAGGTGAGCTCACCATTGGGATTACCTCAGAGAACCCCTCCCCCCACCCCATTTGTGTCTCAAGTACTCAAAGCGTCAAAGCCATCCGAACAACCACACTGTCTATTCACTCTGACATGAAAGGTGTTCCAGCTGCCGGAATGTGGCAGTTTGTTTTAGCGCGTTTCATGTTACACAAACATGATGGAACAGACGTGCCATGAGTCACATCGGCTCTTGTTGCTCCTGACGCAGCCCCCGGTCACCTAAAGGAGGTGCTCATCTTTCCACACGTAGCCCTACTCTGCACCCAGCAAGTTTTGCACATCAAACATCTTCTGGCACCGTTGCATCGAAAGCGCAGGTGGGAGATCTGCTTTCAGGTGGCTCCAGCTAAGCTTTGAAAGTCCTAGGGACCTGAGCCTACCTAAAATCAGCACAACTCAGAGAAGATCAAGCAAAGAAAGCCTTCTCATTTCATCTGTTTGCGTGATGCCAAGGAATGAGTTAAAGTTATAGTGGCCTGAGATCTTTTCAGGGCAAACCCAAGCAAAAAGTTTTTTGAAGTCTTCTCAATCGTGAAGGACACTGACTTGGTCTCGAGCTTCAAGATGCGAAAATTCAAGAATCAGCAGCTTGTACTGGCATGAACTGCCCAGACTCTGAACATGTTGTTCAGTGTCCTGAAAATATAGCAATGGAATTCAGAAGGATCAATTGAGGTTAAAACTAACATTCTCCTGTCTTTGGGGAGAATATTATTCACAAAATGTTATCCGACATTAGAAGGTTCCAAATGATACGGACAATTTGACACAATAATATATATATATATATATATATATATTTTAATTTAGGGTTGTGTAGCTTGTCATATTTCTGCCATAAGTGAACACAAACTCATTGCATTTTCCCACTGATAAATTTACTTGTATATGTTTTTATAATCATGAAGCAGATGTTCTTCATTTCTGGGGCTGAAGTAACGCCAGCCGGAATGTCGCAACTTTTACACCTGACCAAATATCCACTACGTGACAGCGGCGTTCTCATTCCTGATTGGTGGAGTCCTCCTGCCAGCTGATAGCGATCCCCGATGCAGCCTGTTGATCACAGCCGACTCTTTGTGAATCACGCTTCCGTGGATCTGGGCCCTCCAGTGGCTGCACACAATGCACCACGTGCTCTCATTGTCTTTAACATGTAACAATGGGAGCGGTTTTCCCCCCCATTTTCCTGGCCTTGAATCAAAGGATTCAAAAGCAAGACCTTGAGCAAACTTCAAAATAATGCATGTAAAGGAGCAGTCAGCAGCAGTGCAGGGGCAGGTGAGGACCTTCCAGACTGAAACTGAAACGAGACGGTCGCCAGGCCATGCAGAAGTGTCAGGACAACGTTGCCCAGAAGGTGGCAATAAAGAGGACCCTGGATTAGAGGATGCATCCCCCTTCCTTGTGTGACGTCAGCTCAGTCCTCACAGGCAGGCCTCCCATGCTGGTTGGCCTTGTATTTCGGCAGGAAGTTACATTGTTTGTATCCTGAAAGAGACTCTGCTATGCTGCTGGGATCCGAGTGGGCGGATGCACTGACAAAACGGCCCATTTGGTGCCTCGGCATGCTAACCGGCACCACAAAGTAATTGGCCAAGCCGCTTTCCCAATAAAACAGGCATTTCCCATAGGAGACACATTTTAATGTGAGGACTCCTCAAGATGAGCAGAGGAGATCGCCCTCTACAGCCACGTATATGTCCTGCCTATGGTGAGAAGGATGCACATGCAGGGTGGTACTTAGAACTTAACATAGGACCACAGTGCAACACACTTCTGGTATCAGCAGGTTAGGCTGCTGTGCCTGTGACTGGAAGGTCGCTGGTTCGAATTCCAGTTTTTGGCAGCATGATGTCACTGTTGGGCCCTTGAGCAAGACCCTTGCAGCCAAAATGGTTCCCTGGACTGGCTGACCTGCCTTACATCAACTGTACATCACTTTGCATAAAGGCATTGGCTAAAAAAGATTAACCACAATGTAACAAACAAACCGCAAGTGACAAAGGAAGGATTTTCACAATACTTAAAGTGTGAAGGACAAACAGCAAGTGGCAAAGGAAGGATTTTCACAATACTTAAAGTGTGAAGGACAAACAGCAAGTGGCAAAGGAAGGATCTTCACAATACTTAAAGTGTGAAGGACAAACCACAAGTAGCAGAGGAAGGATTTTCACAATACTTAAAGTGTGAAGGACAGTATGAAACGGGGTCGAACACATGGGTTTATAGACATAATGCAACCATCAGCAAAACAAATCGCCACCATTTGCCGACGGAGCAATTCTTCACTCAAGCCCCTCAACTGGCTCTGATCCCAGTAGCTCTGTTGTTCAGCCAGGTACCCCAGGGTGCTGATTGCCACGACTACGAGTTACGGTTCTCCTGCGATTGGTGCTCAGGGCGTCCGCAAGGCGCCGTGCGATAAGCGTGTGCATGGGAACATTGGAATGGACATCCATCAGCTACAGTCTAATAAATAAACAAAGGAGAAATTTCCCTGCTCACTCTGATACAGATGCAAATCAGACAGCGCCGTCACGTAAAGCTTTCAGCTGGCCTCCGCGGGGGGTTGTTTCAAATTAAATTGGCATGTTGGAGATCAGCTAATGAACATCAAAAGAATTCCAAGCACGCCGGTCTAATTTATGTAAGACATTCCCCATGTTGCGTGCATTTGACGAGTGGACAGTGAGTTCAAATGGCGAAAAGGGGCCACTGATGGGGGCGGTGTTCGAGTTATAAAAAGACTTACAGAAACAAGTCTAAGCAAAACCCTTGTAGCAGACTGAAACTGTCATGAATGCCTCGATCCAAAATGTCCCGCTTTCCCTCTAATAGTAACCACATTTCCATTCAAGAGCGGTCATCGAAGGCTTTATTTATAATTGTACAAGTTTGAGAACAGCTACATTGGGATGTGCTCATTTTCTCATATCCCATCATGCTCTCTTTTGTGACACAATTACACACAAGCTTGGGGTCCGAGTGCAGGGTCAGCTGTCCATCTAGCGCACTTGGAGGGAGTGTTGGGAACCTTGCTCAAACAGAGACCCAACAGAGACATGGCTACATTGCCAAGCAAGGGATTTGAACCGGTTAACATCCAGCCACAGAAACAGGCCTAATCTGCTAGGCCCCCACACACACAGGCCCCCATAGATATTCTCCATGAATAGACCAGTAAATCTGTGTTGACTATTTGGTCTTGGACACAAAGGAGATGCCACAAGGCACAGGTATGACCTAAACAAGAAGCTTCTGGAAAATTACTGTGGTGTTTGCAAATTCTAACTACAGCTCAGGCTCACCGCAAACGTGGAGACCCTGACTGAAGCATGAGAAAGGCTGGGCTGTATAATGTGAAAGAGAGCCACACAAGGTCAGTGCAAACCCCATTCCTGCATCATTACAGAATAATTCAAGGGGAGTTTAAAAGCCCCAAAGGACCAGACATGACTCCTAGAGGTCAGACCCCAAAACAGAAAAAACTGTTTATGGAAGCTGGGGTCTGTTTTTTTCTGCGCTGCGACAGCTCCTCACCGAAGGAGGACAGACTGAACATTTACATAACCGAGTCCGCTAATCCATCACTGGTTCTGACATCATCTGTCAGTTTGACAAAGTGGCATCCTGCACGACATATCCTGCGACGCATGTGACGTGTTTGTTTAGTAGTGTAACAGCTTGGGAATCTGAGATGCTTATCACAGCACGAGAGCAACACACACCAGAAGACAGGATGGTAGGGGAAGAAAGGAAACCCAGAATGTTCCTCGTCTACAAATAAAAGCGAAATCGTAGAAAGAGGCTGTATGTTGTGGGATGGACACGCGCCGAGGACTCGCCTATACACAGGCGGCCTGCCAGAATACACTCGGGGCTTCACTATTCTTAGTAAAACGTGCAGTTGTTATTTTTGAAAGGACTCGGGAGAGGTTTTCTGGCCGTACATAAGAGGGAGTGTAGGCGGTGCTCACCCGGGGACAGTGCACATGGGGCATTTGCTATGCTTATGGAAAAAGAGCTGAAATGGCTTTTTCGGTTAAGGTAACAATGTTCCCATCCTTAAAGGTGACCAACTGAAATCATGTGAAATCACCGGCACCTCAGCGGAATGAAGGCCTATGGCAGGAGCTGTGGAAATCAATCGCTTGGTCCCACCAGACTTACACCTCCCTCCGCCCCGTACCCTGGCCTCCAACCACCTCCTTCAAACCTACATCATGTGGAATTATAGACAGACACAGAACAAAGGCACCCCAAGGGGACTCTGACCCTGACTGGGAATAAGTCAATACCCGGTGGCCACGTGCATTGCCCAGGGCTAGGCAATCTGCAGCTTGGTTTTGGGTCATATTCAGATTAGAATATTTGGTCATTACCAGGGATGATTTGTGACAGCAACCAACCACCATTGGCAGTCCGCACACCCTCTGTCCCCCCCAGAAAAAAAAAAAAAAATCGCTAATGAAAATTAAACAGTAGCAAGACCAATACTGAGTAGGTTAATCTATTTAAGTTACGGGGGGGGGGTCTCTCAAATATAAATGAGGTTTAAACAAGATCTCCTATAAACAACCATTATGCATTTGTTGACACAGGAAATGCCAATGTCAGCTATGGGTAGCCAGCGCAGGAAGCACATTCCTGATGGCATGGGAAGCCCCCCGGTTGCCATGGAAACCGTCCCACCCCATCCCTGTCCCCAAACACGCAACATGCTGGTACATCTCGACAATAACTTTCACATCGACTGAACATCTCAACCCATCACCAACAATCCAAGACATAGACAAGCTCTCATCCATGTCGCTCTAACGTACCACACCGCCTGATCCATTCCACTTCCTCCACAGCTCTGGAGGTGCCATCCACCCAAGAGTTCACACTATGACAGAAAGACCATATGACCCAGCTGGCATACAACAGCACTGCTCCTCCAGGCCAGCCTCATGTCCAGGACTTTCTTCCCCAGACACTCACCATTTCCAGTCCCTGAGGGCAGGGCGTGCCATCCCAGTCCTTCTCTGGGAAGCGTTGCAGAATCTTCCCATGTCCTTCTCCAAGTCCTAGAAAGAGAACAGACACAAACTGGATCAATGCAGAATCTCATCAGTGCCACACACTGATGCAGACACAAACACACGCATTGTGTTGCTCTGCCTATTGCTGTCTATTAATGTCGCCGCTGATTTCATCAAACAAAAATCAAATGGCAGTGAAAACCACTCACTAAGTGTCCTCACTAAAGGCTAAGTATGACTTCACAAGCAGCCGTTAGCATGCGGGTGAAAGTGGACTTGCATTTGGCAAATAAATTCTGGAGGGCAAGGGAATCTACCAAGGGAGAGGACGGCATGGGCTGATCCTTGAGTTGTGAGGCAAAGTAGTCTTCTAAACAGTGAGTTAACCTGCAGCGACCCTTGACCGCTTAGCAAATGGAAGGGAAGAGCAGCATGCTGGCAGGCTAACAGCGTTCCTAGTGAACAGAAACCCTCCAGGGGTGCAATGGTGACTCTGTGGCATGTGAACAGCCGGCCGGACAGAGAGTACAATCTTTTATGTGAAGTACCCCTAAATCCTTGACAGTTGCCATCCAAAAGAAAGATGGATACGTAATAGATAACTAGATCAGTAATGCGGGGAAAAAAACTAGGTTTTCAGAGGATACACACACCTAGAACACATAGTGAACAGAAAAAGTCAAAAGTCAAAAGGTAGGAAGCTGGCAAGAAAAAGCAACTGTGGGCCCAGTGCCCAGATTGAGTCAAGCTATTTGCAGGGACTACAGTCAGAGCTGAGGTGTGAGGGAGAGGAAGAAGAAAACGGGACAGAGGCTATGCGTTCTCCAGCAATTCGCCTAACAAGCTGAAACTGTGTAGGACATCGATCCCCAGGGCCTGACAGGGGAGGGGGGGGCTCGGGGGTTACTATTTCACCCGCTCGCCAAGCGCCATTCCCTCAAGGAGGTTGTCAGGCACTCGACAAAATATAATATCAGAGGCGATAACTTTCCCCCGAAGGGCTTATGCCTTGCATGTCATTGCACAGGGCCCGTCTCACCAGCATTTGGCTGAGAACCACAAGTGATCGTCCTCCACTAGGGCGGCAGTGCAGGGAGGTGCCTCCGGCTAGACGGAAGGCGGGACGCTGCCTCCCACGAACACCCCAATCTGGATTTGGAACCAAACAGCAGATCTAGAGAGATACCAAATTATAACCATGTTTCCCCTAAGAATGTGAGGTCAGTGTGTTGTTTTATACAAACTATCATTATAGTATTAAATAAATTACTTATTGTAATGCAGAAAATACTTCCCAATCTTATTCTATCCCAACAAAAATGTAATGAATTGCAAAAGTGCAAAAATTTTTCACACTATTTAGAAGTAAAACTAATCGCACAACAAGAGGCCAGCCAAACGCCATCTCAGAAGCATGCTTCATCAGTGAACTGGAGACATAATAAATGGAAAACATTTATTTGCAGGCCTAAAAAGAATTTCTTTAGCAAAAGGCCAACAACAACATCATGGAGCTGTTTTTCGACCAAGCACATACGGACCTAGTTTGACACCAAGAGCTCGCACATGGTCAAACTCCCCCTGAGTCACGCAGACCATCTTACAACTTCTGAGTGGCCCTGTGTGTTGGAGGCGGATAGTGTTTGACTGGAGAAACGAGGTTCAAAAACCTGTGACAGGTGGAATTAGCAAGCACGGTTAATCACTGACTCGATTAAACTGATAGCAACCCAAATGGATCCAATGGGAATCCAGAAGAAACTCCACAAGAACCAATGGGAAACCCAATGATGAACAAATCAAAGGGAAGGGGGTTAAACCTAGTGATGACAGGTACTGCACAGGAATTCTATTTACACCAGGTTCTGAAGCACTGCTTCTCATTTTTAATCAACACCAGGGTTCAGCAGGGTTATTCACGGAGTGGCCAGAGGACACAGACGTACTGAGATAACACAACAATCCCTTGCACACCATTGCACACACTCTCACATGCAAACCACAAACTCATCAGAAGCAATCAATAGTTCATTCTGCATTCCTTACACTAAACTCCAAACCTGGTCTCCGTTTCACCTTGGACTCGCAAAAGGTGTCAGATGAGCTGACAGTCTGGAACCAGGTGGCCTCCATTTGACATTACTTGAGGGTCGCCGCTGCATCCTCAACTGCAAACCTTCTCACTGAAGGAGCCTGTATGGTGGCATGAGTCTGAATACCACCATCCACGCAAAATACCAATGTTTCAGGCTCCGCCATGGGGCAGTGACAGGAGGCATTGTTTGGACCTCTGGAGGACAAGAGAACACAGTGTTCAGAAGCGACAGCAGGGCCGAAGCGTGAGACACTGCTCCAGTGTGGTCTGTGAATGCTGACACTCCAGATGAACACCGTTGCAGGCTCTTGCCTATTATTCTTTGGGCCTGAAGCTGTGGAGGAGACAAAACGCTCTGCTGCTCATTTCCTCCTCCTCTTATGCACCCCCTGTCTGCTTGTTTGCTCAGAACTTGGCCACTGTGGTGTTCTGATCCCCCAGGGTGACGTCTATGACGCGCATTCCACTTCCAGCCGGTGGCCGGGCATCAGCGGACAGCAGGGATAGGGTCTGGAAAAACAGAATTCCACTGTGTTCCCCACTGCGTAAGGAAAACATATCAGCTGGTGGGGGGGGGAGGGGTCTGGGGGCTCAGTAAACAAACTTCGAGGAAATCATTATTTGAGGCTCAGGATGGTGAAAAATTTAGATATTGAACAGCGGCATATAGGAAGAAGGAATGTGTCGAGCACGGAAATGTTTGGATGTCAAATAAAACAAATTCTGTTTGGCCTGAAAAGTGCTCCAGATTTTGGGAGACATAAGAAACTGACCTAAAATCAACACCATTGAACTCACAGCTCTCATGGGAAAAGAAGCATGGTTGACCTGCAGAAGGGGACCCCCCCCCCCTCCAACCCCACAGTAGTTCACTGGCAGCCCAGCACCAGGGAAATCAAGCAGCCTGTCAGCAGACTCCTCAAACTCTGACCTCTGGCAGGTATTTAGAAAAGCGCTGGGTAATTAATCTTCCGTAGCCCATGCATTGCGGTGCCGTGGGGCGGGGGTCGGGGGGGGCATCCCACCACATACTCGCAGGCATCAGGTGTCACTGAACTGCAAGCTAATCAAAATCACATTGCCTGGAATCCCAAAATAAGCACAAGCTCCGGTTTAAGTCACCAACGACAATCATAAAGGACAGAATTCCAGGCATTCCGGCAGCCTGAACAATTAAACCCGGCCCCTCTGCCAGCTATTATCACCCCCAAGATAACAATTAATTGCCCCGGTTACCACTGGCTTTGAGCTCCACATCAAAGCAGACACTGGCAAAACTGAAGATTCCCCTTAGAATAACAGGCTGAGGGCACTTACAAACAACTAGGATTTTCCACCGATTTTTCAACCTTTTCTGGCTCGAAACCCTTTTAGCTCCAGAGCCAAAATACCATCAAAAAAATTCCACTAATCCTAACTGAACAACACTGTATGGAATTTACACAGCAGCTCAGCCTTGTGTATTACACTTCTTATAATTCACATAAATAATATAGCTTGTCTGAGGAAGACAAGATGATATTCTTAGAATTTGAAGATTCTTAATTTTAAAAAACACTTAAATGCAGGAATATCATGGGGAAGAGGATAACTAAGGCCATATTCTCAAGATTTTATGGGCTGTCAAACTTCACTAAAAAAAGATTAGGTCTCATAGGACACTACTTTTGAGCTAGACTTTTGGGGTATTGCCTGAGGAGAGCTGAAATACACAGAGAACAACACTGAGACTAGACCTCATGGTATATATGCAGTATATTTAGCTTTCACTTTACATTTGGCAGATGTATGACTACAAGACCAGATCACAGATGTTTGGAAAAAGGATGAGATCACTGCAGACCCATAGTACGAATCTACAGCTATGTAACTGTTCCTTGAACATTCCTTACAAAATGACAGGCTTGTGGAGGTCACCTCTTTAGAGTTAAGCTGTGGATAATTTGCACAAATCAGAGTATAAAAAAGATTAATGCATTTAATCTACTGTTTCCTAGAATAATATCTGAGGTCATCATTATGTCACCAGTGAGGGCCAGTTGGGCTAGGTAAACCTTGGTCCAGGTACAAAATCACCCTAACAGTGTACCTGCTTCACTGGGAATTCCAGGGCCATTACAAAAGACAAAGCAATACAGGGACTGCCCTGGACCCACATCCTGCATCCCAGTCAGAAGCCAAACCAAACCAACTGGGCTGTGTTTCAGGCAACTGAAAACCTTGAGAACCCTTGCATCCCCCTCATTTTCCACTCTCCAGGAACTGATCATAGGAATCAGACGACAGGGATCATCTTTCAAGGAGGTCGAGATGCAAAGGAAACACAACAGGTCCCACCCAGTTTCTCCATGTCTCTTCAGGTCTCTCTGAAGGGTTCCCTAATCCACACATGTATCTCAGTGGTACATCCTTACAGGCCTAATCAACTATAACGCAAGCTGGTCTTTGTTCAGGTGTGACAACCTGACAATCCTAAATCAGATGTCTGCAGAGAAGCCTACAATCAATGTCCTGACACCCACCTGCCAAAACAGAAGGGGTGGAAGACCCCACCTGTGCCCTCATGATGCTTCCCATCTTGTGCATATCTGTCATTTTCGCAGTTACACACAAACATGATTTTATTATGATTTTAAGTCCAAAGGCAAATACACTGTGTAGTCCAAATGCTTACATTCATAAATCTTCCGTCCACCTGAGAAACAATGTGCAATGATATTAAGATGAAGTGCAATGCCACAGAACATAATCTACAGAAGAAAACAAATGAAATATCTCCACCTTTACGAGTTAAAAGCAAAAAAAAGCAGCTTTGATATCCCATGCCAGCACTCTTTTCCACCTCACTTGGCACAGAGCTTGTAAACATTTCCTCTACACCTTCCGATGTTCTTATGAAACCAAGTGCCCACAAGGATGAACAGACAGTAGCCTGGGCCTCTGAGGTTCCCCAGTAAGCACCACTGGTATCACAGTCCAGGATGTGCAGAATGTGGTCAACAGGAACCATGCAGGGACAGAGGCCAGAAGGCCCTAAGCTCAAAGTCTCATTCAGAAACAAGCCAACTAGGAAGAGTGGAGTTCCTGAATATTACAAAATATATTTTTATCAAAACAGTCGACTTCATGTTATGCCAAATGAAAGACTACGCTCTAAATCAGCCAACACTGCATAGTTATGTTCTACGGCAAGAGCACCAAGTCAACCTCAATTCCAGACAAATAAATGGTATAAATAAATGCTTTTTCAAAAAGCATATATACATATTTGGTTTCCCATTGGGCTAGCTTACAGAGATCTTGCCCGTGCATATGGAAAAGATGAAAGTTGACAGAAATGTAATTGATTCTTTATTGATGCATAAAGGGCAGTGAGACTCATCTGTCCACACTTTACCGCTCGGAACTAGACTGGTTCGCTTTCATGTTCCACATGGGGGTCGAGAGATAGCAGTGCATTCCAAAGCTCTCGGGTCAGATCTGGAGACAATCATCCATATTAAAGTGAAGCAGGAGACAGGCTTGTGCATGTGAGACAAAGGGGTCCAAAGACAGAAAAAAAATAAATATAACAAGGGAAGTCTGGTTGGAAGACAAAGTGAAATAGTAGGATGTGACTGTGATGGAGATTTTGAAATGAGTGACCAGATTAGACTACATGCCATAACATGTCACAACTACAGTAAAGGGACCCATACAAAGTACACATTATTCTGACATTAAGCACCAGATTACAACCAAAGAATGAACTGTCACAGAAGAACCCAAAGAGATGTTCTGAGGCGAATCCAAGTGATAAATGATAATCCAGGATTCAGGCCAACATCCAAAATTTGTGGAGATGGCCAGAGATTACAAGAGATGGTTCTAGAACAAACACCTACAGAACCATCAGAACAAGTCAGTAAACTTCAGGCTAGAAGATATGAGAGTCCAAGGCCATGAGGGCACCAAAGGGAATGAAAGGCCCTCATTCAAATAGCCTTTTAATGCCAAACGTATCTAGAGAACACTCAGCCCATGCTGCAGGTTCCTTTGCTCTGTGCCAGAAAGCCAGTTCAGACAGAATGAAGCACTTCAACCTGCAAATTCCCGACTGGTCTGTAGGAGGAACTGTAGTCGTCTGTGGTCCCAGAAATGCTGCAGATCTCTTCCACCTGAACTTGGAAGCCTTTACTGGCTAAACGCTGTCAGACAGCAGCACGTTTCGTTGGTTTTCAAAAGTGTGGTCGTGCAAAAATAATGAGGAAAAATATTAATTCACAAAGAGATCAAGAAGCAAATGGAATCAGTTTGCTAGTCCCTGGTTCCTTAGATTTCATGGTCATACATGAGCATGCGGTTATTCTGTTTCAGATATCCTTTGACGTTTGAAACTAACCAGTGACAAATAAGGCTGAATGATATCACATTGTGATTATCTGAAACATTTGTGCTTAATATTGCCTATATATAAAACAAAATAAACTATAGCCAAACAGAACTTATCTACCAATAATGTCTGTCAAAGAAGTTGGTGGTGTTACTGCAAGTTGTGATAACAGACTTTAAACTGCAAAAAGTACCTCCACACCACCAACGTCTTTTTACCTAATTTATCCACAATATCTCCTCTCTTAAAAGATGTGTCTGCAGAGCTGTCCCTCTCTTCATCATGACTTCAGTGCTTATTGCTTCCATAATATAGCAAAACATTAGCATGTAGTGTGTTCTGCTAACTGAATTTAATAACCATAAGGATACACCAAATTTATACAGATCACAATACGCCTTGCTTTAATATTTTAGGCATACAACAAATCTGCTTATCAAATTTTGGGCATAAGTAAACATTCATATAGTACCATAAAGCTGACATCTGGACCCATTTTTACACCCATCATATAAAGCCCTGGTGATTACTGTGCATGTGCACATATCACAATTATATTGCAGCGTGATATTGTGCAGCCTTAGTGACAAACAGCACACTCTATGGCAGCAGCCAATTCCTGCCGGTCTGTTATAAATAAAACCTCAAACTGATACCCTGTAACCATATCTTTGTAGGGACTGCTCATTCAGGAAACTGGTCCCCATAAGGTAAAAAAATAAATAATTGGTATTCATCACATCGTGGGACATTTGTTCCCCAAAAGGTAAGGTATATCTGGACCACACACACACACACACACACAAAGCTGGGACCGAGAATCATTTTCACAACCATGGAGGTGTGAGGCCACAGTGCAATACTACTGAGTCACCATGCCACCCACAGTAAAAATACACAACGATAAAATTTTGAGAGAAAAAAAAAAAAATCTCACCCATTAAAAGAAAAGCCAAAGAATCAGAAAGGTCAAGACAAATAAGCTTAAATCTTGAGAGACAAGGAACTAAGAATGGTTTTGTTTACAAAGACATCCCATAATAAGTACCTAACAAAAAAGGCCTGGGTTAAAAGCATTAATCAGCCAAAATGTCGAAATTGAAGAGCGGGCAAAATCGAAACCATGCTGATGTAAGGAGCATGGAATGTTATCGGGGACTTGTAGAATTCCCAGGATACGGGCCTTTGTAATTACAGCACTTTCCGTAATAACCATGCTTTACTGAAACGCCGTGTCAGACAATGCTGGTGAAGTCATGTGGCCCAACAAAGAGCAAGGAGGAATCCAGGGAACTCGCAGAAAAAGTGCTTTCAGCTCAGTGACTAACAGCACGTTCTCCAAGGTTTTCAGGACAAATGCTTCTGAAAGATAGTGAAAGTTGACTTTTCACCGCAGGAACCTGCACAAGTGTGCCCTCCATGTGCTGACCATGCGGTCAGTGGAGAGGGCCACAGCTCTGTCGATGCTTCCCCCATCTGATCTGAAGTCCCTCCCCGGAAAGAACAAATGCGGGGGGAAGCACGTGTGGATATCCGCCGTCTGATAGATGAGGCTTGTCAAATAGTATTGTTTTCCATGAATATGATGTAGGGTGATATTTCTTATGTGGGGGCCCAGTACCATAGCACAGCCCTGGCACCAGCAAACCACACAGGGGTTGATGCTGAGGTAAAGCTGCATCGCATGGGATGGAATGGGATGGGACTGGAAGATACAAAGGACCAACCACCACATGACTTATCACATGACCTTTGCATCACGTGACCTGTAAGTGAAAGACCCTGAAGGATTCAAGGGGAACTGCTGTTGTAACCTTACATGTGCAATAACCTGTGATGGACTGTCACTTGTCACTCCTGTATTTGATGTTAGTCTGTCTTTGTGTAATTTAATTCTTTAATAGTATGACTACCTACATATATTGTTTACTTTTCTATATTGTTTACTTCTTTTGTATATTGCTTGTTTATTTATCGGTTTACCAATTGTATCTGTTGCTTGCTTCATACTTTAGATTGAATCACTTTGGGCGTTCCCAGTGGATCACAATGACAATTAAACCTTGGAAAACCAATCTCTACATCACTTGCAACAGAAACAATGGCCAAACAACAAGGGACACCTGAGAAGAGAATCAGGAATGGGAAACAAAACCAAAGAAATCATCTCGGCATTCCATCACAGTCCCGTGACCTGGAACCCACTGTCCACAGATGACAGGACTTTGCAACATAGCAAATGGAATGCAATTATGTAAAAACGCTACGGAACATTACATCTAAAAGGCTTTGTTGACCTGAAGCCCCTGAAGTGAACTCGGAGGAAGGGGCCTTATGACGTGTTTGCGGTGAGAATAATAAAAGGGGCCTCAGAGTTGGACAGAGAACACACTGGTTCATTGGACTGGAGAGAATACAGGGCTGTTCTGCTTTTAATTCCTCTTAGCACACAATCCTGCTGTTTATGCTAAAAAGGAGAGAAAAAATGCATACACTCTCTGACCCACATTAACCTTCACTGATAGCCTCCTTACATAATTGTACCACCCCAGTGGGGTTTATCCATAATCACGCCACAGAGAAGCTGAATAAGTACCATGTGCACTGAGGACCTTCCAATAAACTGGACAGTGATTCCTGTAAACCGGACACTGAAGCCACAGGCACAATTCTCCCAGCACCACGAGAGGAAGCAAACAGTCGTCACATGTGGGAGAGGAATGTTTCATGCGAAGCACAAATTGGCCTCAAATTTTTAAAAACTTATTTAGCAGGACAATTTTATCCAAAGCGACGTACAATTTTTTAGAAAGTAGGGGCCCAGCAGTGAAACAATTTTGCTGACCTACCGGGACACACACTGCCCCCAAAAATATTTACCTAAATGAAAATTTATTTAGCAGACGCTTTCATCCAAAGAGGTGTGTAATTGAGAAAGCAGGGTCAGACAGGTCTAGGAGCAATTTAGGGTTAAGGGCCCCAACGGTGCCGACCCTGGGATTTAAACTGATAGCCTTCCAATCACAGTCCTAACCGGCTGAGCCACACACTGCCCCCCCCAAATGACAAATGACTTGAATACTGCAGCACACACACATAAACCTGTATGCAGACACATTGAAAAGAAATGTTTCATGATTCATGATGTTTGATCTGGAAGGTCAAAGTAAACCAACTGCTGCGTGTATGCTGCCCACTACTGGGACGTCGGTGACTTCCTGTCATCTCCACATCCGCCCCACCTACTTCCTACGCGGCTCGTAAACTGGGGATCACGCGCACCCCAGCCACTCCCAAAAAGGATAGGCTAAACATCCTTAGCTCTGTTATTTCGGGGATATTTCATATCTTACAGATATCCAATTAAGATACAAACACAGAATAACTTATTAAAACTGTGAGAGAAGCACTGCATTAAAAAGACACTGGCAGGCAGAAAATGGATTTCTAGTTGCTTGGAGTGTGACGTGCAAGGAAATGCATAGATTCGCTTAATTGTTCCAGTTGAATGACTCGATTAACCTCCTAAATTCATCTCAATGACCCACTGTAACTCACAGCAAGCCGTGTAATTAAATCACATAGCAAACAAAGGCCCACTTGTGCAGAACAGTGGGTCAGCCCAGAATGGAGCCTGTTTATTCAGATTAAGATAAAAATTACCCATTATTTGGACAAAAAATGTTATTTTTTGAAATGTACTGCGCACTCAAAAGGGACATTCACATGCATCAAATTATATTGGTCAAGTGTACAAACGACCCTAAATTAAGACATCCAACCACTCATTTTCAACATCCACTAATCCAGTACAGGATCCCAGTGGGCCTGGAACCTATACCAGAACACACAGGGCACAAGGCTGGAGTCCACCCTGGATGGGATGCATTGCAGGTCACACACTCACAGCCATGTGTACACACTATGACCAATTTAGTGACATCAGTTCAGTTCCACCTAGAGAAACCCACGTAAGTGCAGAAGGAACATGGGCCTCCGCACACCACAAACCCTAGATGTGCAAGGCTACATCTCTAACCCCTGGGGCTGCAAAATGGTATTTTATCAGTCAAATTAAGATTAATTTTAGGTAGCAAAAAGACTTCCTAAACAGCAGATGTCACAACAAATAATCCCAATAAAGTAACAGTCCCACGGAAATCAGTAATAAAGATCATTATAACCAGCGAGATATGTATAATTTTAATAATGATGCCACGCGCCAAACAAGAATACAGGTAAAACTTTTTTTTATGTAACCCTCGTGTATCCGCATCTTAAGCCTAGCTTCCATCATTTTATCCTGTACAAATACTGTCTGTCAGGTATAAAGTGAAAACAGTGAGGTATAATGATTATTCATCTGTACGATCGTCAAGTTGGTGTTAATACCATGTCAATGCAGCGAATCCGGGACACAAATCCACTAAATTGAATTTAATCCTCCCTTTGCTCCCAGGCCCAGGGTGAACCTTTAATTCATTCAGACCGCTTTGGTTCGGCTGACACAAGGTTTGAAATATGACAATAAAATTAACATTGCTATCTGCTGATTACAAAGCCATGCTCATATCAGCCGGTTACCCAAAATATAAATATGCCTATATTTAAACACCTATATAAGTAACGTTTTCGTGTCTTGGATGCATTTATTTGTTCACAAGGAAATCTCCATATAATACTTTTCCACGTTACGTTCCTTTAGAATGAAGGCAGCTGCAGGGAATAGTTACAAAAGCCCAAGGAAGTTGTTATTGGGCTCAGCTTTGTCCTGGTGCAGTATACGGGTCCAATTCACACGCCTTTCCGGCGCCCATCGACCAGCACCGACCCTGAAAACAGCAACCCGGCGGCACACGCCGGTCACTGCGCGCGCAGAAGTGAGGGACCGCCCGTAACATACCGGCGATCGGGATCCTGAGCCGCACGCAAGACTTTTAAAGCGTGTAACTTGCATCGATTTATGTAAGAGTGTAAACAAAGTTCCCCCCGGGTTTTTCCTGCTCCCCTTTGTGAGAGTGATCCCGGGACGTCATTCATTACCCAAGCAGGATGTGACAGGCTGCCTCCAGGAAAGTTTTACCCAGCGCCGTCAACTATTTAAATGCGTCTCCCCAGTAGGAAAAGTGAACAGTCGGGCTCAGACAAAAGGCGATATGGAGCCGATGGCCGTCCAGCATCCCCAGAGTCTCCTGTACCAGCGTTGGGACGCAGATCCCACTTCCCTAATGTATGCATGAAGTTTATGCATGGGTGCCGGAAGCAAAAACTCACCCGCCTTCTCATGATCATATCCTACGACGATCAAATAATCGGCCAGCCTCGCCATGATCGCGTCCCCTTCTCACGGCATCTATCGGGACAATTCAGCATTTTGGTCTTCCTAAGAGGACAGCCATGTTTGACACTGGTGGCGGCATTGCGCCTGCGTGCGACAGGACAGAAGCGCAGCCATGGGCGTGGGGCGTAAACGGAGGGAAAAACCCTGCACCGGGCATCCCAAACCCGCAGACGGAGTACGGTGGGGGGTTAATATGGCCAGGGATCAACTATATGGAGGTGCATACCGAAGTAAAACACTCAGACTTTGCATGGGTTAGAGAAAATGTTTCCTGTTACAAGTGGATGGGGTAATTACAATTGGGAAATTATTTCCTTCGAGGGGGGTGACCGTAATGTCAGAATGTTTATTTAAATTAAAGCTATCGCTAAATATGAAGTGGCCGATTCATAACCGACTATGTAATTAAATAAGCAAGAAAAGTACTTTTGTTTATATATGAAAGTATTTGCATATAAACGTATCCGAGCATCTAACTGACTTAAGGAACGACCCCGCTGTTGCCCCTGACACGAATACATGTTGGTGCCATTCCTTCTCATAAATCTAAGTTGCCAGCAATATTTTATTAGGGAATATTTCGGGAAAGCACTGATTTTCTTTGCATAGCAAGCAGAGTGTTCACAGCCTGAGGGGACTCCTAAGTGTTTGCAGAAAGGTTTGCAAAGTACAATTAGATGTAATTCTGGTGTAGCTGCAAAGAGTAACAGGCAGACCTTAATGAATGTCACCTATAATGTCAGTGGGTTTAAGTGAAATATTCATAAAATTACAGATTAACAAAGTTTGTCCAACCTTCAAATAAAGGTTTTCAAGTTTATTTGCACTGTTAATCATGCGATAAAACATTTAAATCACATCCACAAACTTTTTAATCTTCTTTTCCCAGTGAGAGTCTTGATGACAGACCAGCAGATGGGAGTTAAGGGCCATGACCAAGAGCCCATTGATGAATCCACTCTGCAGAGCCTGGGATTTGAACCAGCGTCCTTCTGATTATGGGTACAGCATACCCACACACCGCCCCCCAGTGGTACATGCCCGGAACAGCTCCCTTGGGGGCCATCCAGGTGGCATCGTTATCAGAAACTCCTCAGTTCACTCCCCTCGATCTAACAGGGCATCGGCCATCTTTCGAGGTCCTTCCGCGTCTCTGAACTCCTCACTTTATCAAGGAGAGTGAGTCTTGAGGAAGCAACCCTGAGGAGCAACATCCACTTGTACTCATGACCATGTTCTTTTAGTCATTAGCCACACACCTCATGATCATAGGTGAGGTTAGGGACATAAATTGACCAGTATACGGCTTATCTTATAACCCCCTACCCTCTGGCGGGAGACTCACAGCTAATATAGCCAAAACCACCAGATACAGGCACAGTTTCTCATCCCTCATTAACAGTAATTGGTCTGCTAACAACAGACTCTTTGCCCTTCAGTCCGCTGTGATCCCATAACTCTTCCTGTCACCCTGTTTACTTACTTTCACTAGTCATCATTTCACTGTTAATTCCATCTCGTTCTGCTTCTGACTGTAGGTAGGCAGTCTAGTATTAAAAGTCTGTGTAAAACTCTCTGTTTCATGTGTGCATACTTTAAATTGTCTTAAATTGCTTTCTATGTTATGTTAGCCTTGTGCCCTTTGCCGCCTGGGATAGCCCCGCCCCCCTGTGATCCAGCATTTCGTAGGTTGGATGGATAGACAGTCAGTCAGACGCAGAAGTCTTCGGTGATGCTGACAGAAGGTTCTGTTTTTCACTTATTTTAATATTTAGACAACCAATCCGAGTTCAAATTTATATTAAGTAATAAAGATCACGAATCACTATAAGCAGTAAATAAAACTCACTTGTGTTTACTTCATTTCACCAATGAGTCATTTTCCAAATGATTTCTCCTATAAAAATGTTAAATAAACTAGTACTTGCAGCCATAAACATGCTGATACTTTACTAGAACTACAAAGAACACAATGTTTTGATTGAGATTGCAGTTGAAGTCTTAGAAGCTGCTGTTGTTGATGTTGTTCTACCTTTATTTGTTGACATTCCACAGGAATCACTCAATCTAAAAAAGCTTTTAAAATATTTTCTTCTACAGTGTTCAGAATTAACAGTTGGTCTCAAAAGACCACAGTACTGTTTTCATATATAGATAATGCTTTTGCAATATGTAGCACCTCTATTATGACAATACGTACAATAAAAATCACATGACTGGTGATTAGGTAATTTCTTAATCAGAATACTTCTGTGATTACTGGAAGAGCTTTATTCTTGTCCTTACATGATTCTTTATCCTAATGTCAGGAAGAGGCAGGGACCAGCCTATTATTGACAGGAATGACTAGATGTCCAGAAAGTGGACCAGGGGGGACTTATAGTTGTCCAGCCAATGATTTAGACTAGATGGTGAGTTAGATACAGCAATACAAGTGCATGGATAATTTGATGTTAATTTGGAAGGCAGCAGAACTATAATCTTTGCAATGAATGTCACTATAAGATCTCATCCATTTCAGAATTTATACTGTCCAGTAAAGAGAATATCTCAGAGCTTTCTGACCCCAGGGACAGGAACAGTGAAACCCTGAGCTTACTAAACATTCAGGTGCTCAGCTCTTTCCTTTTTTGGGGGATCACATGACCATTACCATGGTGATAAAAAGAAAAAGATTACAAAAAATAGATACCATAAAACAATACAGTCAACAAAAATCCCAGAGAGAGCCATGTCAGCTAGTCCTGTGCAGACTTGCGCCCCCTGGAGGCGAGTGGGCCTCACTCCCGGAGCAGAGCGGGGCCCTGGGGCCAGGCTGCGCCCATTCAGTCACAGGGCACGTGCTTACGATGCAATCATTGCCAGGGAAGCCAAGCAAACAACAGCTACATAAACACATCAGAAACAATTGCGCAAACGCACAATCACATACCATATAAGGGTAAAAATCACTTGCACACTCAGATATTACCGTTATGCTGGAGGCAGCTGTAATTATAGAATTGTCATTGAGTTATTACTGAGTCACACAAAGGATTTTTGTTGTTGTCTCATTCCCGTGTTGCAGTACAAATCACTTTCTGTGAAATATATGTAAAGGGAGGGAAGGTGCTCTGTAGGAAGGGGGGGCTGTCATTTCAGCACAAACAGGGTAAATTTGAACGTTTTTGGACAAAACAAGATTACAGACATAAAGACCCGTGAGGACCCTTGCGGACAAACGGGTCATGCAGGGCAGGAAATCGTCTGGCCGCGAGTATTTTTTCCTGCTTGGAGCAAATTTATCAAAGCTCTCGCTGCACAAAGAGGCTCACGTGCCTCTGGCATTTCTACACGGAACCAGTAAGCAGCGTTTAATGGCAAGAGGTGCTCTAATGTGACAGTAAACCTTTCCCCCAGGAATTTCACAGCAGTGGTAGTTCGTGTACCTTCAGTAACTGGCACTGTATGCACTCCGGTGCATGTACTGCCAGGGGCATGCAATCAACATGTGCTGTGCGACCTCCGGTAACATACGCATTGTTATACTCCTAAACACGTGGCCCTGACAGCCATCTGGCCCCACGGTGGCTTAGCTCACCTGTGAATTCACTCGATCTCCGGCATGATCCATTACAGCCGGCTGTTTTTCTTGGGAGTTTTAGAAGCGTGTGTTTCTATCATTTAGCCGTTAAAGCCAAAACCACATGCTGTACGGACCCGGAATGCCCATCGTTTCAGTCAGTCCCTACAGGTATTCATTCATTAATGACTTTTCACAGTAGCGCAGCAAATAAATAAATACTAGTTCAGAAAAATAGTGGTCGAAGTAGGTAAGATGGTGTATGGCTCATATGAGTTAATTTTGAAGAAATTCAGCATATGTGATTCCAGTATTACCTGTAAATGGTGTAGGGTGTAATGGGTTTTCACCACCAAGTCTGCAATGTCCCCTTCCCAAGCTGCAGTCACATGGTAGCATAATCATTTACTCTTAAACTTACTCCTTGTAGAAACTGTTGCACCAAACATTTTTGTGAAGAAATGAGTCAGTGTCCTAGAATGCTGCATCAGGAGACTACGCACCCACCCCTGGTCACCTAACCTTCTCTTCTAACCTTCAGTATGAGTCTAGGTTTCAAGCTTCATTCATTTTTTTTTTCCAGAACATTCCCCAAATTGCAAGAAGATATTTTTGCTATCCCCATTGATGAAACATCAGTAAATAAAAAATAGAATTGCAGTCAGCATGATGCATTTATAGAATCAACAGTAATGAAAAGCAGGTCCATGGAATGGAACCAACACAGAAATAAATGCACTCTATTGGAGGATCAGCCTCAAAAACATCCAGTATCCAGACGGGAAAGTCACACCGGAGTCGGCTTTAAATGACCCGTAACGAGGCATGAAGTCACTTTCAGCTGGAAGAAAGCAAAACTGCATTGCGCGGTGCGTGCTTCACTAACTCAGAGCCGCGGCCCTGGATTCCTCTCAGCGGAGCCGCGATTTCATCGCCTCGTTGGCTGGAAGCCATGTGCAGGCTGTCCGTTAGCGAGGCCCCGCCCACCCTGCCTTTAAAAGCTCAGGCTTTGCTCAGCGAGCTTCAGACCTCTAGCAGAGCGGAGCAGCCACCTCACACTCTCTCCTCTATACGGAGTCCATCCATCCATCCACCCACCCACCCATCCAGGCAGGCTCACCCTCACCAGCACAAGCCAGGTACGTCTCCTCCTACTCTGAGATTTTGTTACAGGCGTCCCTGTGCTGCTGTGGGGGAAACAAGCTGTCTTACTAATCAGGATGTGCATCCCTGATCACAGGAGACAGAGGTCTTTATGTGTGTGTGTGGGAGGAGGGGGGTTATCCTGTGTATGGTATACCTAGAATAGAACCCCCCCCACACACCTTAGCTGGGCTGAAGTAGCAGGATGGAGGAAGCTTTGTGAGGTTTCCTGACCGTGCATGGGGTGGTTTCACATGACAATGCATAACTCCAACCACAAGCAAACATAATGACATGTGTTAGCAGTTTGACTTTTGAACTGTGATGTGTAAGCAAATGTAAGGACTGGGAAGAGACTCAGGCTTGTACTAGATCTTTCTGTCGGTGTGTCAGTGCCTGGAGGTCGGGGATAATGTTGTTCTAATCAATATGTCATCCCGTCTCGCCGTTGCAGAAGCAAGCAGCCGCTCTGCAGGCTCCAGGCGAAATGAGACTTCAGACTGTGTTGTTCCTGTTGCTGCTGGTCAGCATGGTGGCAACGCTGGGCGCCGCCACGCAGAATCTGGGCTCCGAGATAAGAAGCAGGTGAGCCCCCCCCCCCATATTTGGAGCAGATTTGCTCATGGCTCTGTTTTTGCGCCGGTCTTCCCTCCGCCCGCCGGTGGTTCCTGACGACACGTTTTCCCCTCTTTCAGATTTAGCGTCTGGTTGATGAGCAGAATGAAAAGATATTCTGGAAAGGTGCTGGCCGCGAGCCAGGAGGCGCGGCCGGAGCTGCTGGTCAGGACAGAAGACGTCAAAGACACCTTGAATGTCAATTCCAGGTAGGAAGATTATGGTCTGCTGAGCTTTTTTGAACTCATGTGACACCTCTTAGAATAATTTAGTTAGGAAACAATCATTTTCTGAAGTGAAACCTCACACAGAACTCGTAGACCTCTGAGCCATCTAGGAACATAGGGTTTCTGTATATTCTTTCATATGTTCAGTATATGCACATTTCTGCATACATGTTATGGATGGCTGACCCGATATGTCTTATACATGTGAATTAATGTCCTCCTCTTCCTCCCTCCTCTTCATCACAGCCCCTCTGACTTCAATGTCCGGGTCAGGAGGTCCAAAGGCACCTCCAACCAGAGCTGGAGGCAGGGCTGTCCCATCATGACCTGCAGTGTGCACATACTAGCACACCGACTCAGCGAGCTCAGTAACCATCAGAATAACAGCGCCCCCTTGGGGAAGATCTTGCCAGGGGGCTACGGCCGGAGACGGCGATCGCTGGCTGGGGGTCGGCGTCGGGGGGCGCCGTTCCTGCAGACATGAATTACGGATTGCCAGCACCGAGCTGAAACACAGCCCAATTCCACCACTGAGAATATGGGGGCCGGGGGGCGGGGGGGGGATGGGAGTGGTCTTTATCTTGAGGGCTCATCACCCAGCAGGAGAGTGTGGGATTTGCCCAGGGGATGGGGGGGTGGGCACAAGGACTACCCCATAAGGTGTAGAGGAGCATCAATTCCAGAGGACTGTGGGACATCTGCTCCCCCCTCCAAGGGAGGACTGGACAGCAGGACTCTGGGACGCTGTCTCACGCCCCAGGGCTCCGCCCACACGTCATGTGACAGCCTGGACCTTGCTGTTACCTGATAAGAGTCTTCTTGGAAGGACAAGGCAGACCTTATATAGAGACTCCAAAATGTGCAATGCATGTGGGAAGGGATCCTGGGGTGAAGCGCAGAAAGCGACCTCCGGGGCAGCATTATACTTGAACTTATTATTTCTGTCAAAGAATGTGCAATCTGTCTATGTATATAAATATATTTTATATATTGACCTTTTATTGTATATAAGATGAAGTATATTAATAAGTCATTATTTATATGTTTTATATATGTCACTTGTACTCATGGAGAACTATTTTTATACATGAAAAATCTATAAGGGCATTGTATCATTTGAAGTTTTTTGTTTCATGGAAATATTGTTTAAACTTGTGGTAATCCAAAATGCATCATTGTTCTACTCCATCCTGTGTATACACGGTTTATCCTAGATGTGTCGGCCATTAAACGTTTGCTGAATGATTGACCTGTAGATGCCTGTTTTGCTCTGATGTCACTGTGCATCGTATTATACACCACATGGGTCATGTGATTTATACAAGGATGCTGGACATTGCACACACATATGTGTGTACCCACCCCCCCACAGACAGGCTGGCTGCATTCCTGCTCCGCATAGTGCATATCTGCTCTCTGCCCCCCCCCCCAATACATAGACACACACCCTAGTCCTCAGCCAGACATATCTAGACTCATCCAGCCTCAGCCGGCCTGGCAGCTTCCAGAAGGGGCGGGGGGGTCCGGGATCAGGGCGGCTTCATCCATCCATGCCTTCTCCTCCCTGCCTGTCAGAGGAATGCTGTGGGGTCCTGGTCTCACTTTCCCAGTAATTCAGTACTCCTGTTGACCAGCAGGGGGCAGACCACTGAGCACAGGAGCTGCATTGGGGCTGTCGTTCATCAGGACAGCATCTGTGTAAAGTTTTCCCAAGCCTGCTAACTGCCTGAAAGACATTGCAGTGTGAAGCAGAGCTTCACTGAGAACCAGGAGGTGCAGCGATGGCAGATAGACCATTCAGAGCACTGTGACCGTACAGCAGTCTGGAGAATAAGATCACCTCAATCTGCCTTCAAAGTCCCCAAAGACAGGGGGGCATCACACAACTGACCTTCTCATCTCTCACTTTACACCCCCACCGCTTCGGCTAATCCTCGTTCCCCTGGGGTCTCACTAAGCCACGTCGTTCGTCCAGTTAGGGGCGTCTTACACCTTCTACAGTCCCACCTCGGCCGTCTGGAAAGTAAGCAACAGTAAACGGTTCACAGCTGTTTGTCCAACACTAAAAATCAAGCATTCCTGAGTTGACAGCCTCCTGGTTTCCCGCTAATTTCTAGTACTAGTCCATAATAGCACTATAAACACCTATGTGTCTGTCATTCATACATCCTTGAAGCCTTAGTTTATGACCCGAAACTGACAGTAGGCAAAAGAATTTAATATAAGTGAGAGGCTCCATTGAGGTATATAAGTAGCAGAGTTTTTACTTTAAGTATGTCATGAATACATCCATTATGTTCATGAGTCAACAGGGGGGCTGATAGACATTATGCCCCCCCTGTGATAAATAAGGCCACCGCACAATCCATCTGCTGGCAGGGAGTTAAAGTTTCTTTTCTGAGCCGCGCTGAATATAGGGTCAGGCAGCAGAGGGACTGTAGCGCAGAATAAACTGATTCTCTGAGCAAAAGGTGGTGGCCAAAGACAAAAGCAATCCTACACCGCCCTCTATCTTTGGGTCTTATTACTGCATTTGACGTTATAGTTCCTGACTCTCGCTCACTTTGCGGCACACCTCACAATGCTCTGGTTCCGATTGATTTGTGGTGGCTTGGGCTGGATTACTGGGGTTGTTTGGGCAATGCTGCCTTCTCAAACTACAGGCCGCCATCCCACAGAGCAGAAAATGGCGCCCTTTTTCCTCACCACATCATCACTGCAGATTCAGTCTGTTTTTAACAGTTGGATTATCAAGGGTAGAAGCTCCAGACAGTTTTTTCTTAAGGAGCGAACAGGTATATCCATCCATCTTCCAGCCAATTATCAACCAATTAGTTGGAGAAGATCCTAAGTGACCCATTGAGGGAAGGTGATGTTAATCTTTGCAAAGACACTTTTGGCTCAGGGGCTGGGAAACAGCCTGTGGTCAAGACCCACAATGACCAAACCAGCAACAGTCTTGATACAGATTTATGAGAGATCTCAGAACTGGGTCCTTATGTCCATTGTTACAATAATCACATTACTGTTCAACTGGGAACATAATCATCCCACTCATTTAAGAATGGGTCCAAACCACTGCAAAATTTAATTATGTGAATGAAAATTGAATCTGATTAAAAGTGTCAGCCATTATGTAACTATGGTTAACGGCATCCGAGGCTCGAAAGCCACAGAAAAGCAAGGCTGAGAAAATTCCCAGTCTTCTTCTTGGGTATCCATTGGTATGAGCTCTTGGGATCTTTGGCTGACTTGTTAAGTCTCCTTTGCTGCATCATCATGGTTACACTGCCTGGCTGACTTGTTCAGTGTCCTTTGCTGCATCGTCATGGTTACGCTGCCATGTACTGACCATGTATGCTGACCGTCTGCGGGAGGCTATAGCATTGTGCCTGTATTCCCTACCATGTGCACTGATGGACTCTTCAGGGCAGATGCAGAGCTGATCATAACTGCCACTACAGTGTCATGGGGCAACTTGACATAGGTCCATAATTTATTACAGTCCTATATATATTAGGGATTTAACGATGCCGCGTAGTACGACATATCACGTTTGAAAGATAGGCAGAGGTCTGAAAATGCGCCATTTTTTGTAAATGTACCTGTCTAAAAAGGAATAAACAAGAACTGTGATATCTTTCTTTTCAGCCTTATACATTGTTTATACATTAAGAACATTCTGTCTTATTCTCATTTCAATTTTATTTTTAAAAAGGTCGAGATCTGCTTATTTAAAAAAAACACTAAGATTTCGAGATTTTATTTTTGCACTTTGCACTGGAATCTACAGAATAATAAAAAACAGAAAAGAAATTATTTGAAAACATTTTTGGTGCCACTTTACAATAAGGCTACCCTTATAAAGGGATTATGAATGGTTTATAAGCAGGTTATTAATTAGGTTGTAACACTTTGTAAATCATTACTAGACAATTATAAACAAGTTATACCACAATTTTCTTCTTATTAATGAGTTACTACCATTTATAAGTGGCATAGGGAAGCCTTAAAATAGTAAAATGGTACGCATTTTTTTTTATAAATGTACATGCCTAAAAGATAAAAAATAACAGGTTTTAGTTTGTTTTCGGTCTTCTCAGACAATACATTGTGAGTGTATTGAAGCATGAGCCATGAATCGTCTAATGACTAAATAGTGAGTAAACTGCATCGTTATACCCCTATAATATCGATTATATGGACAAAAGTATTGGGACACCAGGCCATTGCACCTACAGGAATTTTTATGACATCCCATTCTAAATCCATAGGCACCAGTATGATCAGTTTGTGTTAGCTGTCTTTGGACTGCAGCAAGAAACTGGAGTACTCGGAGGAAAACGCATGCCACTTTCAAACAATGCAGAAGCAAACAGAATGGGAAACACAAACAATGGGAAAATGTGAACAGGAAATGTGAGCTTTAAATGGTTAAAATTACAATTCAGAATGTGATTTAGTCCGGTGCATTAACTAGAGAGCGATAGAAAAGCATTTTAATTCTCACGTAATGGTACATTTTTTAATCTAAATTGAAAAATGCGCTTAGAAGTAAAATAAGTTATGCATTAACCTTTTCCTTGACGTTTATGACAGCATGCGATATCCTGTAATGACATCACATCATCTGTAGATGGCACACCAGGCACGTTACACTGACAACTATGTAGAGGTAATTTTTAATGGAAAGATACACTGTAACAACAATACAAAATACTACAAAGTTACAAAAAACGGAAGTATTTCTTTCTTTCTTTTTTATTCAAAAAGCTAATATTAAGAACTGCTTTTCAGGACACGGGTGCGTTGTGTAGCTGTGCATATCTTTATATTCATTTTTAAAACCAAACAGGCCGATTAGATTAAAATTACGGTTGATCTCTGGAGGAAATTCTACTGCATACAGTAGCAAGAACGTAGAGCACTGACGAACGCGCATATAGTGCAAAGACAGTATACGGAGTGCAAACAAGTAGACGTGGTGCAAACAAATTTAAAATGCACAAAAGCCCGGAAATAGAATATCCCGAAACAGAATATGGCAGTATTATAGAAATAAATAAATGTTTGCAAATAATAATCATAATAATAATAATAACAACAATAATAATAGAGTGACGTTTTGAATTTTACTCTTAGGAAAAGCGCTCCTTCAGCTGAGTGTCACTGCGATGACAGTGCGGAAGTGAAGGGGTTAATTGGGTGCAACTTGCGGCAGTACAGAAAAGTCGTTCCTGTCTCGCCAATATTCACCTATCCCGTCTCACTGCAGGCAAGGAGAGACACAAGTAAGTACTTTCATTGCCATCATTACCTTAATTAGCCGGCACTTTTTATCGCCGTTGTAATGTTCAAAGAGCGCCTCGGACTCCTTTGCGTACCGTTTCTCACAGTTTCTCATTTGCAGCTTTAACCGCCCGTTGCTTCATCTGTCTGTACGAAAACAATGAGTGATAGGTATTTATTTTTGTACGTGATCAATTCACGATTCATAAAGACAAAACAATAAATACGGTTTTTTTTAAAGAAAGTAACTTTTGAAAGAAAGTGAAGTCATGTAGTACGATTCAGGAAGTGGCTGTGTTTACTGTACAGTATTACAGTATGGTGGAGAAAAAAGTCTTGCGCGCGTACTAAGTTATGTGGTTTGCAGCAAAAGTACTCTGATGCAGAGAGTGTCGGGCAGGAGGTCAGCTCTCGGGGCCGCTGTGCCCGCTGGAGAAAGTCCCCCCCCCGGTCTCGGTGTGAGGTTTTGCGCCTTCAGTTCCTTACCGTTAGAGGCATGGGCTCGGGCATTGCCCAAACACGCCTGCCGGTGAGGTAGAGGACCCCTAAATGCCTTCTTCAGATGCCATCACTGAGTACCCCCTTCCCACCAGGGAAAATGAGTCAACGTGACGTCCCCTTGACCAAGCAGCTGTCCTTCTCCAGCTTCATGAAAGGTAAGTGTCACTATCATTCTGTCTGACTAAGTAACATACTAGTTAAGCAATGTTGGTGTACAGTGATCCTGCAGGCAATCCCAGGGCAGGAAGGAGTGGCAGACCCTGGAGATAAGATGTTATGTTTTCCTGTGTCTTTGGAGGTGTATGAGAAATGGAGCTTTACTTTGGATTAGTACAAGTACAGGCACAGCTACTTTGGAATATCCCATCTTGCTCTTCTCTTTAAGAGGTGAGAGTGACGCTTGGGGTCTGAGCACAGATTCATCCAGCACCCTGGAGCATTTTTGGGGGGTTAAAGACCTTGCTCAAGGGCCCAACAGAGATGTAGCACTCTGTTGAGGACAGGATTTGAACCAGCAGCCTTCTGCTTACAGGCACAGAGGCCCAATCACCGTGACCCACCCCACTGTGAACATGTTTCTGCTAAGTCACAAACTGAGGACTGTCCGCGTGAAAGGTGAACGTGATAACGACTACGCTATGGAAATGAGAGGTGGCAGCATGTTTGGGGAGCATAGTGTGACTGACTGTGACCCTAATGAATCATTTCCATGATAGTCATGGTTTATAGGGTCAGACGCTGCCAGCTGGAGGCAGCACAGAGTTGAAGCTTTGAAAAAAGTGGCAGTTTTACCTCTGATATCTGAGTCTATAAGCAGAAGGTTGCTGGTTCAAATCCCAAGGTCAGCAGATTGATGTCACTGTTGGGCCTGTCAGCAAGATCAATAGCCCTCAGTGGCTCCAGATACTGGCCAACCCTGCTTTCGCAAAAATGTGTGCATTGCTTTGGATAAAAGCTAAATAAATGTAAATATCAAGAAATAAGCTGTCAGAATGTGAGCTAACCTTGACTGTGGGCTGTTTTAAGTGTAAACATTTACATTTTTTTGCAGCTTAAATTGTTTTAAAAAATATTTAAAATATTCAAAAAATATTTCATTTACAAAGGACAAACTTCTCTCTGTGTTCACTTCAAATATTTCAAACTAGGTTCTATCTAAACTAGGTTTACAAAGAATAGACTTTGTCCAACTCCTTGTCGTGCTGAGCAGGGTGTGAAAGTGGTTCTGTGGTCACATGAGAGTGCCACATTGCTCTGAGAGGTAGTCAGCCATACTGTTGTGATAAAAGCCCCGGGGAGCGGGGGGCGTGTTGGTGCTGATGCACAGCCCCCGTGTAATGCAATTCTCCCCTTATCTCCTTGCCTGTTTCCAACTTCACTGTAACCCAACATGGCTTTGTGTGAGTCTGTGAGAGTGCTGTACAAACGCCAAGCTTCCTGTGGCATCGACGGCATTCCGTGAGCACACTTGTGGTGCTCAGAAATTCAGACGCAGACGTGACTCTCTTTCTGTCAGCCTGCCATGTAGTGGTGGGCGGAACACCGGTGTCATAGTCATTACCGGTGTGATTGTCCGCCGCGATATGGATTTACACTATACTTTTAACACCGCGAGAATTCAGCATTTTAATTATAAAACAGCATATTTATAAAAATAAAGCATTTTATTTTCCCCAAAACCTCATTTGTAATCTAAAAACACACTCCGACGAAGTAGGTGTTGCAATAGCAAATTAACAAATAAAAAATAAACAGATTTTGTGTAATACACATCAAAGAAAATAACCCGGTTATATATATATATATATAGTAGCAAATTAAAAAGTAAAACATATTCGCTACATCAGCATATTGCTCAGTTAACTCAGTTAACCGACCGTTTCCCATGTCAATGAACGTCAAACTCCAAGCAAGACGCAAGTCGGCGTGTCCAGCCCTTTTGTTTGCGCTAATGTGCCGTTAGTGTTAATAACAGCAGCGAAACTAACAAAAAGCCGTAATGTTCATAACAGAGCGGCTGCTCTGTCCTGAAATCCTACAGCTGAAAAGTTTTCGAACGCAGTATTTTATAAAATGCTGGATAAATGGATGTAGATAATTGGTGATTTCATGTTCGTCAAGGATTACCTTTTTAACAACTGTATAAAGTAATGTTATCTTTATACAAATCAAGTTATGTGGAACACATAACATACGTTTTCAGGGTTGCCAATTCTCACGCATCTGGCGTGACACTCAGGCTTTCAAACTCAAGCTCACGCTAGAAATCTTACGGCAAATATATATTATTCCATTACAAACCTAAAATTGGTGACATCAAAAGCGTTGGGGTAGTTAGCAAACCCTACAGACTATCTAGAAGGTAATAAAATTGTTACATACATGTAAATGCGTTTGCATGTGTGTGCAGACTTGTCTCGAATTGAAAAACTCACACCAGCCAGCTGACCGAAGTTGGCAACCCTGCGTTTTATTTGAAATGAACTGTAAAATGTATTGTTTTTGGCTGAACCAGCTTGTTGCTCTGACAGTTTTAAAACAAATATGAGAAAACATTACTGTATACATAAATACAATTTATGTATTTTCGAAATAAAACCGCACATGTTAAAGTGTAGCCTGCTTAATGTGTTATAAAATGTTTTTTAAATTTACATAAAGGGACATGCTACTCTCCCAAAACTTGCAAAAAAGTAACCGCGATATAGGCTAATACCGTCACCGTCCAAAAAGTGAGAAATACCGTGATAATAATTTGAGGTCGTATCGGCCACCCCTACTGCCATGCTCCATAGTCTCCGAGTATCTCAGTCACTGCTTGTGCCGCATTTCAGTGAAGACAAGAAACGTTTCATGATTGTGCGCAATGTGTGTAGGCATGGGAAGGAAGGTGATATATTCATTTCACAGCTGAGAATTATGGGTATAACACCAGCTGCAGCTCTAGATCTCTCTCTCTGTGATTTGCACACTCTGTAAGTCTGTGTAAGACATAAGACTGTGTGAAAGAGTGTTTATGTGAGTCACCTATAATTGCTGAATAGACCTTCTCGGTTGCCCTGGCTTATACCGCAATGGAACCAGGCGGTACTCTATGCTTCCTGGGGTGGGTTCCCAGGAGCTCTTTATGGGAGGGCTTGCTTAAGGTAGCTGTTCATGTTTGCCACATTGAGGCTGATAGAACATGAACTTTAATGACATCCCATTCTTAATACATGGGCTTAAATATGGAGTTGTTCCATCTTATTCAGCTATAATAGTCTCAACTCTTCAGGGAAATCTGTCCGCAAGGTTTTATAGTGTTTATGGGAATTTTTGACCATTCTTCCAGGAGAGCGTTTGTGAGGTCATGCACTGATGTTGGATGAGAAGGCCTGGCTTGCAGTGTCTGCTCTAATTCATCCCAAAGGTGTTCTATATGGTTGAGTTCAGGGCTCTGTACAGGCCAGTCAAGTTCCTCTACACTAGACTCACTCATCTATGTCCTTATGGACCTTGCTTTGTGCACTGGTGCGTAGTCATGTTTCAACAGGAAGGGGCCATCCCCAAACTCTTCTCACAAGTTGGGAGCATGAAATTGTCCAAAATGGCTTTGAATACTGCAGCATTAAGAGTTCCTTTCACAGGAACTAAGGGGCCAAACTCAACCCCTGAAAAACAACCCCACACCATATTCCCCCCTCCACCAAACTTTACACTTGGCACAATGCAGTCAGGCAAATACTGTTCTCCTGGCAACCGCCAAACCCAGACTCGTCCATTGGATTGCCAGACAGAGAAGCGTGATTCGTCACTACAGAGAACACATCTCTACTGCTGTTGAGTCCAGTGGCGGCGTTCTTTACACCACTGCATCCGACGCTTTGCATTGCACCTGGTGATGTAAGGCTTGGATGCAGCCGCTCGGCCATGGAAACCCATTCCCTGAAGTTCTCTACGCACTGTTCTTGAGCTAATCTGAAGGCCACATGAAGTTTGGAGGTCTCTAGATATTGACTCTGCAGACAGTTGGTGACTTCTGCACACTGTGTGCCTCAGCATGCGTTGTGCCCATTCTGTGATTTTACATGACCTACCACTTCGTGGCTGAGTTCCTGTTGTTCCCAATTGCTTCCAATACCATGAACAGTTGACCGTGGAATATTTAGTAATTTCGAGCAAATTTCACACATGGACTTATTGCACAGGTGGCATCCTATCACGGTACCACGCTTGAATTCACTGAGTTCCTGAGAGCGAGATGGATTCCGCATGCCTAGGTAGATTGAAACACCTGAATTAAATGATTTGGCAGGGGTGTCCCAAAACCTTTGGCAATATAATGCATATATCACATTAGAAACAACCAGAAGTTGTAAGTTTAAGTAGTAATAAACTGAAACCCAAATTATATTTATAAAAGAGCTGTTCTGAGTTAAAAACAGCCATTAGGTGCTTTTTAATTAGTAACATCTTTACAATAACACAGAACACCAAACATTTGTGTTTAGTACCTCTTTGGGAGCCAAGGACTACATTTGCAATTAATAGCAACATGGCAAGACCTGAACTGAATGAGTCGGCCAAAAAAAACGATGATGCTTAAAAAAAGAAAATGTGTATGCAGACGGTATGTGCAGATATTTGAAACATTGCTTGTCAGTGTACTTTTGTTAAGAAACCACGAAATTTGCAACATCATTACAGAATTAAGCAAGTGTCAAGACCTTCTGTGAGCACTGTACATTTTTGGGAAAGCAGGGTCAGGGTGTTAAGGGCCGTGCTCAAGGGCCCAACGGTGACATCACTCTGGTGACCCTGGGATTTAAACCAGCAACTTTCTGATCGGAGACAGTGTTCTCAACTGTCCCAACCCACTGATCCACACGCCAGCCCACTGTCCGACTGTCTGCTCAGCAATTCTGCAGCAGATGAGTAAGCTGCGATGTTAGAACATTTGGAGCAGGTCTGGCTCAACCAGCTGGCTGCCATGAACTGTGGGCGGAGTCAGTCAGCTTCATCTTAAGTCCCAAAGGGCCGTTTGTGGGGACAGTGAAACTGCTTTAGTCCTGTGAAGCAGCACAAAGCGCGGGGGGGGGGGGGGAGCTGGGTGGAGAAGAAGCAGCAGCGCCTCCCCACCCCGCAGTTCCTAGTTGTCTGTGCTACACTTTCTCCCACGAGTGCTTCGAAACTCATGGATGATGGAGAGTAGGCTATTAGAGTGGCTTTCTGTTTTTGGATGAAGATACAGAAGGAGGGCAGAGAGGGAAGTGAAAGTGGAAAGGAGGGTGGACAGGGGCAGCGGTGAGGCGCTGAGCTCAGTGCATAGACAATAAGGAAGTGGGTGAACATCTGACAGAGCTGCAGCTGGTAGTCAATGTGTGTGAAGGAGAGAGGGGCTTCTGTGAGGTCTACACTGATACCACCTGATCTGGTCTTTTAGAAAGTATTTACTTGAGCTCCTTTTCTGCTGGGTGACTTGTATAGAAACTTTTGTTTTATGGTACCCGTCCTGGTTGTTATGAGACTGTCGACAGCTTTATGAGCTGGGGCGAAACAAACTAACTCTATGTTAAAGTGTGATCCAACCAGTTTTGGTGATCTATGTATGGGGGAGGCGGGGGCATGTACTTTTGTATAAGCTCAAGAATCCTTTCTTGAGCCAGATGGTGTGCTAACGTTTAATGATACACCTGCCCCATCAGTTATGAAAGGAATGGGTAAACATAGAATAGAGTCGTCATTATGGAAAGAGGTCATGGGAATCTGCACATGAGGCCTCCTAGTGCCCAAAGGTTAGCATTGCTGGGACTTAAATGATAACAGAAACATGTTTTTTTTTGTGGCGCTTTCTCTGGGAAAGCACCCAAGATGCTTGCAGATGAGGTGCTGGTCTGTGGCTGGCTAAGACGTTCCTGGCAGAGAATCACAGGGCACAAGGCTGGGGTACATCCTGGTAGGGTGACCAACCTATCCATCCTCTGTGGGTGTTTTAAAGACATCAGGCGGCCTAACTACATGTCTTTGGACTGCAGGAGGAAATGGGAGTACCGGGAGGAATCCCACGTGACGTGGGGAGAAAATGCAAACTCACGAATCAAACCCCAAACCCCGGAGGTGTGAATGTGTGAGACGACAGTGCTACTCTCTGAGTCACAGTACCACCCCCGTGTTGTTTGTGTCAAACAATATTTGCTTTTGAAAGCAAACTCTATTGTGTGTCTTTACCACTCCTTAGGGCAAGGCTTTGAATGCTTTCTGGCAACCCGGGGACAAAAAGTTACCCTGAATAAAATCACAAAAATGTCAGCTTTTACAGCATAATTAGCTCCATAGCACTAAACACCATGCAGTCCATTTACATTGTGCTTTGCAAGATATAATAGGCATTTGCAGTCCTGTTGCAGTTACAATTCAGTTCATTTATACTATTGATACTAGTCATACTGTTTGAGTAAAACTCACTTCATCTTACTCAGCTGCTCACTGAGTATTTTGTGGGCGTCAGGCATCATGTAGTTACTAACAGCTGACAGCTGTATTACACATCACACACACACACGTCCCTGTGGGTGAACTACCTCTCGGTAGGGTCAGTATGCAATTTATTATGAATCAATTCATGTACGCAATGGATTTATGAGACCTTTCATAACTTCCATAGGTCTGCCATTATATATTGTCCTACGGTAGATGAAGATTGGCGGAGAACCTAAAAAATTGCCCTTTCCCGCACTGCGTGTGATTGATGCTCATGTCTGACTGCGGCCATGGAGATAACAGTGGCTGTTTCTGTGGATAAGGATGAGCCGGGATGGTGTGATGAGGCCGTAGCTTGATGTATTTCACATGCAGGGATCTGATAACAAAGTCCGTTTACATATTTTCTATGACACTGACATTCGCCGGCAGAAATGCCTCGGTTTCCCAAGCTCTCGCTGGACGAGGTGGATGCGGACGTACGCCAGCTGGCTGAGACGGGCTTCAAGGGCATGAGGGAGGCCATTGCCCTGTACTCAGTCCCAGAGGAATGCCCCATCAGTCTGAAGCAGGCCAGGGAGAGCGAGCTGCGAAAGGAGCTGGCGGAGCAGCACTCCAAGGAGAGTTCCCTGAGGTGAGAACCGCGCTCCCACCTGCCCCTCGCACATACCAGTAACATACTGATATACTTTATGTATGTTTGTACTGCACCATAAGTTTATATTCTGTCATGTTTGATCTGTGTTAACTGTGCCCAGACAGAACATGCAGAGTAAGTTTTTCATTGTATGGTGTAACCGACTGTTTTACTGTGCATATGACAATAACACTTCTTAATCTCCTTCTTCTACCATCTTTTATCGCTTCTTTTCTTCTAGCCTTTCTTGCAGCACCTGTTTTCCTAGCCCTGCCTGTGATTTTAACAACCGATAAGTTGTAGCATGAACCTAAGATGTGACACGTGGTTCCATGCTGGAGATGTTCCCAAGCTCTGCTTCAGTATCCGCTTCAAATATTGATTTTGGCTAATGCATCATCTGCGAATTTATGCGATTTTTCAGCAAGTTCCCATTTCATTGTTTACAGCCAATAATCGTGAATAATCGAAACCGTGGATGTGAAATGGAGGGATGTGAAGGGGGTTACTGTATTTTTTAATTCCTGTGACAGCTTCCCATTAAGCCACTGTGGTTCCAGCACCAGGGGAAGCTGAATTATCCCTGTCAAATATATCAGTGCACCTGGGCTCTCCATCCTAAGACCTCTTCGGCAACTTTGCTGTTACAGGAAGAAGAGCTTCCAGCTGAGACGGTCCCAGTCCATATCGCTGCAGATGACAGGTTCCCCTGACCTCCTCAACTACGTGGAAACTCCTGGGGTCATTTCTGGCATATCCATGCCGCACAATGTCCCAGAGTACCAGAGGGTCACCATCAGTGGGGACTACTGCGCTGGGGTAAAGATCACCCCAACCTGCTACACCATTGTTTCCCAATCCGGTCCTCTGAGACTCACAACCAGTCCACGTTTTTGCTACCTCCCAGCTCCATGTGAGACAGTCCACATTTTTGCTCCCTCCCAGCTCCCTGTGAGACAGTCTACATTTTTCATCCCTCCTTGGTCCCTGTGAAACAGTCCACATTTTTGCTCCCTCCTAGTTCCCTGTGAGACAGTCCACATTGTTGCTCCCTCCCAGCTCCCTGTGAGACAGTCCACATTTTTGCTCCCTCCCAGCTCCTTGTGAGACAGTCTACATTTTTGCTCCCTCCTAACTCCTTGTGATACAGTCCACATTTTTGGTCTCTCCCAGCTCCTTGTGAGACAGTCTACATTTTTGCTCCCTCCTAATTCCCTGTGAGACAGTCCACATTGTTGCTCCCTCCCAGCTCCTTGTGAGACAGTCCACATTTTACACATTCCCTTCAACGAGTTACATGTTTCACTAGATCCCCTGGGGGAATAGGGCCGTAACTATAAATCAGTATGCTTTCACGCATAGAGTCACCTGTATCAATTACTCTCATCCCCACATCATTCATTTTCCAGTTTTGTTCAATTTCTGCTGAATCAAGCTGTACTGTGTCAACAAGCCATATTATCTGGGACATCTGATAAGGTTTAATACTGGTTCTGTGTCATATTCACATTAGGTTTATGGGTTCCATCCTACCCAGATGTGGTCAAGTCCCAGAACCGGCAGACAGACACAATCTAAACGTTTTACTGCATTTGCAACCTCCTAACCCATTAGATATTCCCTCACTGAGTCATTGTGTTAAAGCACAGGTGTAAATGAAGGAGATACCCTTTTGCCCCCCTCCCCAGACCACAGTGGAGGATTACGAGCAGGCTGCCCAAGGCCTGCTGAAGGCACTGCAGATCCGGGAGAAGTATTCCAAACTGGCCTATCACCGCTTTCCCAGGATCACTGCCAAGTTCTTATGCAGCAGAAGCAGCAAGACGTGGACAGTGGAGGACGAAGTCCTACCAGGTGCCTGGCCAGAATGAAACCCACCACGTGTGACCACAGCACCCACATACACCCCCGTATGACATCACCGGATGACATGTGACTGTGCACCGTCACCATATTGTTTTGCTGTGTGTCTTTCGCAGAAACCTACGCCTCTCTTAGTGAAGGAGAGGACCCATACAGCATGGAGGATATCCCAGAGGACCTGCACTACAAATTGCGCCTGCAGGATGGTGTGGTGCACGTGTACGAGAATGCGGATAGCTTGCAGCAAGGCCAGCCTCGCTGCCTGCCCTATCCTGACCTCCAGACCTTTGTCCTCGACATGAGCCAGGTGCTCTCCATGATTGCCGATGGGCCCATGTGAGTCACGTGAACAATTGTGCAAATGTATACAATCATCAAGCTGGGCGGCATGGTGGTGCAGTTGTGCTGTGCTTAGCACTATTACCTCATACCTCTAGGGCCTGGGTTCAAGTTTCTGCTGGGGTTCCATGTGTGTGGAGTGTGCATGTTCTCCCCATGTTGTCATGGGGTTTCCTCCAAGTAGTCTGGTCTCCCCACATGGTCAAAAAACATGGTGAGGTGAATTGGTGTTACAAAATTGCCCATAGGTGTGCATGTGTGAGTGAATGGTGTATGAATGTGCCCTGCGATGGGCTGGCGCCCCATCCTGGGTTGTTCTCTGCCTTGCACCCATAGGCTCTTGACTTCCCGCAACCCTGAGCAGGACAAGTGGCTACAAAAAATGGATGTATCATAAAGACAAAATAGTCAGTTAAGCAGATACACAGCTTGACATGGTATATGGTTACTCTTGCTTTGATTCATAGGTAGAATCTAAGTGGATGTGATCCCAGCTGTCCACCACAGTCTACACTGAGACCTTGAAGCTGTAGTCTTAAGCACACTAATGTAGTTGCTGCTCTGTACAGAAGGTCTCAGCAAATAAGTAGCAAGTGTGAGGAGGTGATATGTTTATCCCCACTGTATCTGCTTGCAGTAAGACCTTCTGCCACAAACGCCTGAATTTTTTGAGCTCAAAATTCTACCTGCATGAGATGCTGAATGAAATCGCTGAGCTGAAGGAGCTGAAACTGGTGCCGCACAGGGACTTCTACAAT
Source organism: Mormyrops attenuatus (assembly GCA_026777985.1). Lineage (NCBI taxonomy): Eukaryota > Metazoa > Chordata > Actinopteri > Osteoglossiformes > Mormyridae > Mormyrops > Mormyrops attenuatus. The sequence goes on along the minus strand of JAODKC010000021.1, from coordinate 20,724,579 downwards.
GTCAGGAAGGTCAGTGTAAAATACCTCAGGAACACAGAGTTCAGTGCACAGAATGACTTGTTGATGGTGAAAGCCCAATGAGATCCGACTGAAAGATTCATGGCCCATTCCAGAAAAAGGAATGTGGTAACAGTAGATCGCAATTACATTTACAGCCTTCTGGTGAAATTAACTTCTTGGATCCATGCAGTGCAGATTTTTGCTAGTGATTACCTGAACAGTAATTTGCTTTATCTGACATAAATTACTTGCTTAGAAAAGGATGATTGTGGGATTGTATCCATCAGTTACTGGTCATGCCACTCTCTGGTTTTGGAACACTGTGGTGTCTTGGCCTTATCACGCCTTCCTGCTTACCTGCAAATGGTGTCGGAACCTCACAGGTGGACACCCACATCCACGCCGCTGCTTGCATGAACCAGAAGCACCTGCTGAACTTCATCCAGACCACCTTTCAGGATGAGAAGGAACGTGTGGTTCTGGAGAAAGGGGGCAAGAAGTTGACCCTCAGGGAGGTCTTTGCCAATCTGAAAATGGATGCCTACGACCTCACAGTGGACTCCCTCGATGTTCATGCTGTGAGTACAAATGCCTGATCACTACCAGGCTTTTTTGGTAACACTTTACTTAAAGCAGTCATGTATAATGCATTATAAACACAGCTATAACTGTTTATAAAAAGGCATAACACATTATAGCCATGTTTATTATGCATTATGAATGCTCTATGAAGCTGCCATCTATAATGCACTATATATACCTTCACAATGCAGTACTAAGCATCCTTAATTGTCATACTGACCATTATAATGCATTATGAAGGTATCTATAGTGCATTATAGATGACAGCTTCATAAAGCATTTTTAATGCATAATAAACATGTCTATGTGTTATGTCTTTTTATAAATAGTTATAGTTTATCAATGCATTATAATGCATTTTGAAGGTATCTATAATTTGTAATGATGACTGCTTTAAGTAAAATTTTACCGATCTTTTTTGCCGCACACCAGCACCTGAAACTATCAGTAAAAAGATTCACATTTGGCCAGTTCCTCATGTTATAAACTGTGAGCTCTGTGTTGTCCTTCGCTTTCAAGTGGCCATATTGGGTCATAGTTCCCTCTGTCTCCCTTCTCTGCTTCCAGGGTAGACAAACATTTCATCGGTTTGACAAGTTCAACTGTAAATACAACCCTGTGGGAGCCAGTGAGCTGCGAGAGATCTACTTGAAGACCGACAACTACATGAACGGGGAATACTTTGCCCGCATGATTAAGGTACCGTTGTAGCTGGTATAAGACATTTCAGATCTTGGTGGTCTGGCAGCCACACTGTCTTACAAGGTCACAAGCCCAGTCTTCAAGCACGAGAGCCAGAAATTCAACATGCTAACAGCGCAACTATTGGATCTGTCAGTTTTTATGGGCGAACTTCATGTGTGTGTCTGGTGGTAGTTTGAAAAGGAAACATGAAACTGTACAATGAAATATACCTGAAGCGCTGTGGAAAAACAGGAACTCTTGAAATGCACATGTTCTCAGAGATATCTGAACTTAATTGCATGTTTTTACCCAAGTAAAGCAATTTCCTGTTGTCTGTTTGTGGGAGTGGGACTTGCTGTTTGAGAGACTTGAATAGTATTCCCAAAGCGAAGAATTTGCTTTGAAGGACATCCCAAGCCTTTTGCAGATTACTCATATACGTTTACCAGAGGTAGTTCAACAGTTGCAGACTTTGGTGTTAATCCGAGCACGTGGTTATGCTTCAGCTCCTTGCGTACCTGCTACCCACACTGTCACCCTGACATGATTTGACCTTTGACTTCTTCCACGACAGGAAGTGGCCCGTGACCTGGAGGAGAGCAAGTACCACTATGCTGAGCCCCGTCTGTCCATCTACGGGCGCTCCCCTAGCGAGTGGCGGAGCCTGTCCCGCTGGTTCATCCAGCAGAAGATGTACTCTCCTAACATGCGCTGGATCATCCAGGTGCCCAGGATATAGTAAGTAGCTTGGTTCCAGAGAACAGATGCAAAGAACTGTATGGCAGTGCCAGTCAACTCATTCTGAGACGTAGGCAGCTGCATAGGGCACCTATTTTGGTGGGGGGGGTGTCAATTTCTCTTTGTCTTGGATGGGAGGTGTTGGTGGTAAAACTTTGGCTATGGTGTCACATGACCCTTGGTCAGTGCTGCCTACAGTTGTCACACCCAGATTTCTTTGACAGTGACATTTTCAGAGTAAAGAATATAATACCAAACTTCGCAAAGATGCTGGAGAACATCTTCTTGCCCCTGTTTGAGGCTACGGTGGACCCTCAGCAGCACAAGGAGCTTCACGTCTTTTTGAAATACGTGAGTTTAAAAAAACGTGTTGTGCAAATCTCCTCGACTCGGCTAGTGTGCCAAAAACAGGAAGGAGATAAAGAAGATGGATGAACTTGCTTATGTTCTAACACCCAAACCTAAACTGTCACAGTTTTTTTTTTTTTTTAGAGGAAAGATGCATGGTATCATTCAGACTTTCTGTTTCAAAGCAGCAAAACAGCTCTCCTATCTTTTGCTCTCCAACTGTAGGTCACGGGCTTTGACAGCGTGGATGATGAATCTAAACACAGTGACCATGTATTCTCCTATAACAGCCCAAAGCCAGAAAACTGGACCATGGAAGATAATCCACCCTACAGCTACTACCTTTACCATATGTATGCCAACATCATGGTGCTCAACAACCTCCGAAAGTAAGTGGTTGTTGCGTGCAGGCTCTGCCCATCCTCACAAACATCTATTGGTCATGGGAGGAAAGACAGGCACAGACTTTCATGCTGAACTAATACTGATCAGGGCCATGCTTGTGTGATTTGCTTTAAAATCTTTCACACCAAAACAGTGCTCCACACACCAATTGCTGGGTAATGGGAATTCAGACTAATACAGGCCGGCTCCTCTTGCAGGGAGAGAGGTCTGAACACCTTCCAGTTCCGTCCACACTGTGGTGAGGCCGGCTCCATCACCCATCTTGTGTCCGCCTTCCTCACCGCCGACAACATCTCCCACGGCCTCAATCTGAAGCAGGTATGTGCCTCCTTTACCTCGTTTCCACCGTCACGGTGCCGGTGCTGGTGTTGGTGCTGGGCTGCTTCACGCTTGGTGCCTTTTGAGAACCTGCCTGCGTTTCCACTGGTTTCAATAAAGAACAGAATAGAAATATTATGAAGTGAGAGTAAAATGAAGGTTCCTATGACTTCTGTTTTTTTTATTCATTCATTTGTTTTGAACTGTTTTGCATTTTACATTTTATAAGCCGCTGAACCAAAATAAATGAGCCATTAATTCTCAGAGTTTTCGGAGTATGACTTGTTTTGCTCTGTCTCTATCACTATGTGTACCTTTGTCTCTGTAAGACTCCCCATCTCTCATCTGTTTTTCCGCTGTCCTTTTAAGGATTATGTGATAAAAGAGTCTGCTAAAAACTGAACTTTGCTGTCCGCCTCGTGATCTCTTCGCCACTCAAGTGACACAATTTTCTATTTATTCGACCGGCAACATGTTTATAATTTATTATTAAATCTGGCCAGCAGATTGATCTTTCATTTTCCAGAGAATAAAAAAAGAAATGTAATGTTATTCCACTAATAAGCTGGCAAATTGTGTCACTGCCAGCACCGGCGATATTAAACAAAACTATATCGGTTATGGATTGAATTTTCCGGGTATGCAGAAGATTTACACATGATAGCCTGTCCAACTCTCGCTGACATTACAGTTCCAAATTCTGAGACCAGCATTTTTGTGGTGCCATGCTGGAGCTGTTTTCTGGCCCAAGGCCTGTTTTTAGCTAAGGAAATTCGCAGAACCAGTTCCAGATTGGGAAAAAGCCTGGCACTAGCTCCGGCACTGCTTTGGTGGAAAAGAGGCACTTGTGTGCAGACCAGCACTGAGACACCTATCATTCCAGTGCAATCTGACTGGCCCAGATCACATCCTACTTAGCAAATGTGTCATGTGAAACAATTTCCTGAAGCAACTAGTGAAAACAGCAGAAAAGATCGTAGGAACCTCCCTACTTACCCTCACTAACATCTACAACAAATGTTGCAGCAGCATAGCCCAGTCCATCACACATGACCCATATCACCTGTCAAACAGCCTGTTCACCCCCCCTCCACCTGCAAAAAGGTTCTGGAACATTCAGTCCACCTTCAGCAGTTTTTACCCCCAGGCTGTCAGACTTTTCATCTCCCACCTACCTCATAAACACTGATTAAACGAACATTTGCAGAGCCGACTGTCTATATGCTACTGCCAGGGCCGAATCTAGACACAGGAAAATTAGCCAACTGCCTAGGGCACGATAGGGCCCAGACTAAGGTACAAATCTACCCCCATCAGTGAAATGAATTTCGAACAACAGGCCTTCCTCTGCCTAGGGTCCCTGAAAAAGTAGATCTGGCAAAGTGACTGAGTGACTGAGCAGTAATATCTGCTGGTCTGTTGTGCCAGTTAGAATATGCACATTCTTATCAGTTTATCTGTACAAAACTAAGCCGCCCATACAGGCAGCTCTGCGGCAGTGAATGCAGATATGGTCTGTGCGTAACCTAGCAACAAGGTGACATTCAAATAGTTAGGGCCTGTTACACAAAACTAAAACATAGGTGTACATGCCCTTACTGGTGTTATATAGCTGATTAGCATTATGTATGACAACTACACAACTAACAGCATTCCAGTTGGGTTTTATAGAACCCTACAGCCCTGGTTAAGAACCTTTCTTGGCAGATCCACAGCACAACGAGCAGGCTTTGTCACTGTGCCACATATGTAACAGCTACGTGTTCCTCTGCTCCCAGAGTCCTGTGCTACAGTACCTGTACTACCTGGCCCAGGTGCCTATCGCCATGTCCCCGCTGAGCAACAACAGCCTCTTCCTGGAGTACTCCAAAAACCCGCTGAAGGAGTTCCTCCACAAGGGGCTCTGTGTCTCCCTCTCAACAGATGACCCCATGCAGTTCCATTACACCAAGGTGAGCGCTAGTCCCACGGGACCGGCCCGTCGTGACTCTTGTCACAGATCGAACAGCCATCATTCATGATTGTGAGACTCTATGCAGTGGTCTTTCACACCGAACAAGCTTATTATGCAACACCAAAAAGAGGATGGGATGTGGTACCGCATGCACGCACAGCAGCCAAGTGTAATGCCACTGTCCTTCCTGCAGGAGGCACTGATGGAGGAATATGCTATTGCAGCTCAGCTGTGGAAGCTGAGCACATGTGACGTGTGTGAGATCGCCAGAAACAGCGTTCTGCAGAGTGGCCTTTCCCACGAGGTAAACAGCAAAACTCCCTGAACAGGCTACGACAAAACCACATCATTATCATGCTATACCATGGCAGGGCCTCACCACTAGGATTCATGAACCCATCAAAATTAGGTGTAATATCTAATGGGGTAAAGAAGGGCTGTGTATCAACAAAACAGGTAAACTGCAGTTAATTTGAACCAATCATGAAGTACAATATTTAAGCACTCTTTTGCCATTTATAATTAAATCGTGATCATTATTCAGCCCTGTTATCCCGTTCCAAATAAGCTCAGAGAGGGATAATCACTACATAGATGAATTCATCACTTCCAATGGAATGCAGAAGATTATTGCAGTGAAGAGACACATGTATATAGAGGCACATAGTATGTTCTGCAGGCGTGTTCAGGCGCAGTTTCTTCATGCCCAGCAAGAAGAGTTTTGGGCCTGTGGCGGTAAAACAGGGACGCCTGCATACATTCACAAATGCGTAACATTTGTACGAACACCAGAAAATGGGTATCGGCTACAGTGTCGTCAGAGTCATTAGTACTGGCAGTAGTGAATGTTTCTGCAAAACAGCTGCAGCCACTGGTTAGACCTTAAAAATAACAACTCATTTAAAACACAAATATGTCAAAAAGCAACTATAAATAAATGTTTTGGGGACCTTGTTTTTTAACTTTCTGCTTGTTACATCAAGGTCTTGTCCTGGCAGTACAAATTTGGTACATGTGGGCCTGGTACTTCTTATTACCTTGGTTAGATGTGTTAAAACACATGCAGCCATGTGGATCACACACTGCCATCACTGGAAGTAAACTGCTTTGTCCTGCATGTGACCGTGTGGCTGCCACATGCCGATTCAGCTCCCATCATTTTCCAAAATAACTCCTATACTGTACAGTCTGAACCTTTGGGAAACACACAACACTACCACAAAAATCATACACATAGAGACCTGTAATCATATCTTTGTGGGGACCGCTCATTCATTTCTATGGGAAAAAAGCTAATGCTAACTATGACGACCTTAACCCCTACCCAGCCCTAACCTAATACTAGAATTTCTGCATTTTTAGTTTTTTGATTGCAGTCACAGATTTTTAGGAAATTGAGTTTTCCCTTATGGGGACAAGGAAACTGGTATTCACACACACACACACACACACACACTCTCTTAGCTGTCCATCGTGTCTGATGACGACGCTTGCTCCGGGAGCGGAGCAAGGAGCTTGTGTTAGGGAGTTATTTTAGGTGAGGGTGTGGGCGCGCAGTCCTCACTCCCACCATCTTCGCTCTACCAGGGTAGCTTCCGGTGGCATGAGAAACTCACGACGACCTTCACACTGGTTCAAGCTGCAGGGGACTGCCGGTGGTCCGGTCTGTTGGACTCCTATTGCCTATTGCCTGTCCCCGGGCTACAGATTTATATTCAGGGTTGTCTTCCCTTGCCAGCACACCTTCCAGGGTTTACCCATGTGGCAATGGGACAGTGGTTGGTGAGAACACCTCTGGGGACCACTGTAGCTCCGAGATCTCTCACTAATTCAGCTTGAGGTCGCAAGACCCCAGTTACCATGGGCTGCCGCGTGGAGGCATAGTGAGAGTCTTGATGAGGGAGAGGCTATGAACTGACCTTGGAAGACTTACAGATTGCTTCCAGAACCCCAAAACTGGGGAGGTCAGCGGCAGCGGCTAAAGGAGGAAAAAGAATTGCAGGTATCCCTACATGCAATGGCTCGCTTAGCGAGCTGCACTAGACGCATCCCCACACCCTGCTGACATTTCAGTCAGCCCGCCCACACACACACACACACACACACACACATAGAGAGAGAGAGTTCATACATTCCATTCATTTCTATGGGCAAAACATTAACCCTAACAATCATAACACTACCCCTTTCCCAGCCCTAACCATAACCATAAATCACTAAACAAATATACAAGATGTTTGGCTATTTTAGTTTTTTGATTGCATTCATAGATTTTTATAAAATTGAGGTTTATATTGTGGGGACCCAAAAAATGTCCACACAAGCTAAATAGTGACAGGTTTCACCACATTGTGGAAACAATGTGGTAAATACACCCCCCCACACACAAACACACCCTTTATCATGCTCAAAAATGATTGTTTACTTGGCTTCCTGTTTTTTCACAGTTCTGTGTGAACTGCTTGGTAAGGGTATTTACCAAGCACTTCCTGTTTTCCAGTTGCTTCCTTTGTAAATGTTTGTTCTGCTTTGGGTATGCCCTGCCTTGTCCGCTTTCTACATCAGGGGTACTCTAGCATACACTTTCCTCTTTGGGTATACTCCAATGGGCACTTTCTTCTTTGGGTATACTATAGAATACCCTTTCTGCTTTGGGCATACTCCGATGTATGCTTTCTTCTTTGGGTATACTATAGCATACTCTTTCTGCTTTGGGCATACTCCGATGTATGCTTTCTTCTTTGGGTATACTTTAGTATACTCTTTTTGCTTTGGGCATACTCCGATGTATGCTTTCTTCTTTGGGTATACTTTAGCATACTCTTTCTGCTTTGGGCATAATCCGATGTATGCTTTCTGCTCTGGGCATAATCCGATGTATATTTTCTGCTTTGGTTAAACCCCAATATAGGCTTTCTTCTTTTGGTATACTCTAGCATACGCTTTATGCTTTGGTAACACTCCAGTGAATGCCTTCTTTTTAGGGTATACCCTAATATAGGCTTTCTTCTTTTGGTATACTCTAGCATACGCTTTATGCTTTGGTCATACTCCAATGAATGCCTTCTTTTTAGGGTATACCCTAATATAGGCTTTCTTCTTTTGGTATACTCTAGCATACGCTTTATGCTTT